>JALGRB010000016.1:16560000-17160000 GCA_023091065.1 Dianthus caryophyllus
TGTGCCTCGTCATTGTTTCATTGCTTCCTTAGCCCTACGGAACAAGTTATCTACGTACCATTGATAACTTGAGATCCAGAGGGATGGTCCTAATGAATTGGTGTATACTTTGTAAGTCCAATGCTGAAAGTCATACTCATCTATTTTTTGATTGTCCTTTCTCCAAGAATCTGCTACAAGGGATGCTAATGTGGATGCAAATACGTAGACGAGTGAGGAGTTTGCTGTATGAGGTGAAGTATGCTAAGTATCTGCTCAAGACAAGGGGTTGGCGTGGAACTTGGTTTTCCTGTTGCTTAGTGGCTGCGATTTATCATACGTGGTTAGAACGTAATAATCGTCGTATTTTTGAGGAGGCCGTATTTTTGAGGAGGCGAGCAAATCCGTAGAAGGTCTCATACAAATGGTGAAGTCTGAAGTTAGCATACGTTTGTTGAACGCCTTCACGAGGATGAGTATAACTTGACGGCAAAATTTGTCCGATCCAACATGAATCCAATTTTAATAACTTGTTTCGAACCCGCCTCATTTTGTTAATTATTTAATTTGAAGCATTATTTCGTTATGGAACGGAACAACTATATAATAAAGTGGGTCAAAAAGACTGATGGGGCTAAGTCGTATTACCTCAATAAAAAATAAACCTACAAAACAACTAACTGGTAGCTAGTGGTAGTAGGGTATTGTATCCACAGAGAGAGGGTTAAGTTCTGCTAAACCTGAAGAGATTCTAGATTACTACGGAGTTTTCAGATTGGTTTAAGGCTAAGCTAAAGTAACAAAAACTAAACTAAAACTAGGAACTAAGACTATAAAGGGTGTAAAGCAGTGATAGTGAAAGTCTAGGGTCTCAGGTTCACGATGTCAGAAGACGTAGCAAGTACATAATCATGTAAGTTCGCAGTTAATTATGCTATGGGAACGACTACTCCTCTCGGATGATAATCTACCCTAAGGTTCAACTAACGGGCTCTCGCAACTTATTAGTCTACCTTACCTATTGCAAGCAAGTCTAACCTAAACCAGGCTCTCGATCTTAGGTTCAGGTTTCCAAGATTAATCAACTAATTGTGGTCAACAATCAATCAATTACAATATAAGCATACAAGGAAGGCTAGCAATAATCAACAACAATCAAACAATCATCCTGACTACGCAATCATTACATTGATTCCCCTAAACCCTAGATTAGAATTTAGCTACTCACAATTGAAATCAAACTAAGGCAATCAATAATAAACATGGTAAATAAATTAAGAACAATTAGAATAAAACTTGAGATGAATCTTGAAATCTTGAAAATAAAGATGGAGTCTTGCAAAAAGTTAATCTTAACTAATTATTAGAGAGTTTGTAAAGAGAGAAAACTAAGTCTAAACTAATCTAAGACCTAAACTAAAACCCTAAAAAATAAAGCATAAAAAGCATAAATATTTCCTAATCCCGTTTTAAGTATTTATACAAAAACTTCCAAAAAGCAATTCGGATTAAAATCAATTCGAGCATAAAACACGGCCTAGCCGGCCGGCCGCCGGTCTTCCTAACCGGCCGGTCTTCCTGACCGGCCGGTCTTCTCCAATTGGATCGGGCTTCAACTTTTTCATTAAGGCCTCGAGACTCATTTGAGCCTTGATCCTTTGCGTCTTTTATTCTTATCCCGAGCTCCCATATAAGCTCGAGCTTGGTCTTGAGGTCTCGGTACTCGTACGTGCTCTACTCGACTTGGGTTTTGGCTCAGGACCGCCAAAACTTGCAAAATATAAATAGGAACAGCAGTACCGCAATAGAAAGCAAATAGCTCCTAAAATAATAATAAACTCGACTAAATGCAAGCTAAATGCAACTAAACCGGGGGCTTATAATCTATATAAATAACACGTATCAAAGACTTGTATTGAAAAGCCCAACTTGTAATTAAATAAGATGAAAAGAAACCTAACTCCTAGTTTTAGTTTTACTTCCAGCTCTAGTTTTATTTCTCAGTTTACATTACATTAGTTTTAAGTCATTTTTAGGTTTAGAGAAAAAAAAGACTGAGTTTTAATTCCAAGTTCTTTACGTTTTACAAGATCGGTGCTTTAATTTTAGGATTCTATTGAAGATTATGTTTTCTTATTCCCTTCTCTCTATTTTATTTTGATTATGTTTATTGTTATTGTTGTTTATCTTTTGTCCCTAATTTATGAATAGTTAATTTTAGGGTTTATATCGTTGCTAATTGAACAAGCATGTTTGAGTTGTTAATTGATACAATTGCGAAGTTGTTTGTTCGAGTTTGATTAAGTTTTATCATGATTATTAGATGATGATTATTAGTTTGGCATGAGATTATCTGTATCTATCAACGGAAGTTGCGCGATATTTGGGTAAAGTGTTAAATTGATCAGTTTGAGTCGTCTAATACGGTTATAATTAATTCAAAATGTGGAAGCTGAGATTTAATTAGAAACACAATTTAATCGAGGTTATAAGAGCTTTCATGGGAGTGCCAGTTTGAATAATTGAGATTTATCTACGGTTTAATTTACATGCGGGAGCGGAGATTAGACTTGTTTAGGAAGAATTATCGTTACTCGGGAGAGAGTGTTATTATTCTAGAGTTGTAGTATGTAGTCTCACTTGAATAACAATTAAGCAATTGTGTCGTTATTTTTTAACTTGTCTAGCGAATATATGAACCCTTACCTTTTATTATTGTTGATTTCGTCTTCTTTTAGTTTTATAATTACCTTTAGAAGTATATTTATATTAGTTTATTTAGATTATTATCACCTCTGTTATTGATTTGTGTTGATAACTTGTAATTTGAGACAAAGTAGTACTCAGTCCTTGACCTGATCCCTGTGGTCGACCCGTATGCTACGACACCTGTACGCTTGCGGTATAAATTTAAAACGTAATAAGTTTTTGGCGCCGTTGATGGGGAGATCAACAGATTGATATTAGGAGAGTCTTAGATTTGTTAGATTATGCTTGGTTACTTGTTACTTATTTCCTTGTGTGCTCCTTTGCTTGCTACTTGTTAATTGTTTTCTTGGACACACTGTATATATATGTATATATATGACGACACTTGCTGAGATGAATTAAATAGACCCGACTATAAGCTTGTTGGTTCACCTATTAACACTGGAGTTCTAGAAGCCTTGGAGTATGAATTTTGTAACACCCCGACTTTTTTCCCTTGTATAAATAATTCATTTCGTTGAAATTCGTATTTTATTTCTAGCGATTTTCTCATTTTTAGCTCGAGAAAGTCATTTCCTTAGATTGCGTGTTGTGTTTTCGGGTCGAGGTTGCGTGGTTCGAGGTGGTTGTCGGGTGTGTGATTGAGTGTGGGGTGAGTTAGTAGGTGTATGAGTGGTTAGAGAGGAGTTTAGAGGGGTAGAAGTATGAAAAACTAAGTTAGGAGGAAGAACTCGGAGTAGAAAATTTCTGATCTTGAAGTGAGGCTGGGAACCGACCGGTTCACATGCATCTTTGGCCGATTCGAACTGGAATCGGCTTGCTCAGCCTCCTCTTGTCGACCGGTTTAGGTACTCTGCAGACAGCTTCTCCGTGTTTGGTCGTGATTCTTTTTATATTAAATCCTTATATTTTCTAAACCTTCCTAACCCTAATTTCATTCTAAACTATTGATTTACTCATCTCCTTTCAAAACCCTCTCTTCTCTCTCATAAAAACATCATTTAATCTCATTCAATTCTTCATTGCAATCTCTCAAGTTCTCATCTTTTGCCCTAATTCTCTTCTTAAGTAATTCTCTTTGGTAATCCTTTCAATCTCCTATCGTTCTAGGTTTATTCTTTATAATTTTCTACATTATTTTATGTGTATTATATTGTATGCTTATATTGTATGTGATTTTATGTATGATGATCATGGAGGAGGCTAATTCTACGAGGAGGACACGATTTACATCGACGAGGAAGAAGGCTAGATCGGTTTGTGCTTAATTAAAAGGTAACTGGGTGTAGCCCTAGCTATATTTTGACATGTGTGAGACCATAGTATTGATTATGGATGTTTTGTTTGTTTGTATGGTTGCAAAAATATAATCTTTGGGACGTATGAGATGTAAATATATAATCTTCGGATGATTTGGAGTCGGTCTCACACTATTGAATCTAATAACATGTTTTAGGAAGTTTGTATTACTTGGCCGGGGTTGATTATTTTGTGATTTGGTCGATTAAGGATGTTAACTTTGGGTATTATGATGGTTTATTATGGCTATTCTTGAGTTCTTAAGAATATTACTCCGTATTTAACATGTTGTACACCGTTGATTATAGTTAATGTTGAGAATGGTTGTAAAGGGTTAGTTATGTTGTTAAGGAGTTTATGATGGATGTTGAGATGGCTTTGAGTTAAAGGATGATTGTGTTGGCATTGATATTGGTTGGTTTGTTGTATGCTTGAGTTGAGTGTGCGTACGTGCATTGTTGGGCACGTGCGTGAGGAGATACGACGTCTTTTGTAGGACGGTGCCGCCTGTCGTGGGTTCTCAACCATTTTGTAGTGGCTCTGAGACTATGGTTATCGAAAGTCCTTTTGTAGGGGCGCCACTCTTTTGTAGGAGTGATTATTTGAATGTCCACACTCGTTTGTAGGGGTGTGTTTGGCCAAGTTTAGACTATTGTTCGAGGCATTTTGTAGTACCGCCATAGGGTCTGGATCTTTTGTAGGGTCGTCCGGGGTGTTTTGTAGCGTCCAGTACTCCGTGCTTACTCTCGCCATTGGTTGTTGATTGTTGTTATTGTTTGTCACTTTGTTGATGACATTCAGGTTGATTGTTGACTGTCACTTTGTTGATGACAGGTTGAGCTTGTATATATGACTTAAGTTGAACTTGATTAACTATATTGAACCAGTCATATTTGGGTTGAATGGTTTGTAAGATGATCGGTCGCTTATATTATGGTTATAGGTCATAAGTTGAGTTGGTTGATTAATGAGTTAATTAGCTTCAGGTTGACCTATGTTGATCATGCACTTGGGTTGTATTGTTGTTTATTCTGATTATGTTGAAATATGACTGGGGAACACCTAGTTACTCCCCACTGATTGTGACTGTTACATGTTTTTGTGGCAGGTATGTACGGGGATGGGTTTGAGACGTGAGAAGCCGTGAGGATTGACGACCCCGTAGCTAGTTATGGATTGAACTCGTTTAGACGTGTTTGGGTTTAGACTTATTATCGTTTTTAAGCTTTTTGTTTTGGATTGAGAATTGTAAGGGGTACCTACTTCTCGTTTGTTAGGCCTCAAAACCTACTCTTTTTATCGCTATTTGTTTGTTAGTGAGTGACGACTCGGATTACACGGTGTTTCCGCCACCGTGGTTTTCATTTTTATTTTTATTTTCTCTTTAAAATCCTTTTATTTCTTTATTTTATTTTGTTGGAAAATCCGGGTTGTTACAAATTAAATTTGATCCTGGTTTAATTAGGTAAGTTCATCAGGATGTCTTCCATGGTTTAGAGAATGAGGAAGCGGTTGACCATCTTGAGACTTGTTATGAAAAATGTGCTCTAACGAGGAAGGTTGGGATGTTCGATGACACCGTTAATTAAATTGAAAATGTTTCCCCTTTAGCCTTAAGGATGAAGCTAGTTGATGGTTATATTCTCACCCTCCGAACACTTTTTGTATTTGGGGCGCCTTAACTCAAGCTTTTCTAGATAAATTTTACCTTCCCTCAAGGACCGCTAAAAGAAGAGCTGAAGTTTTTAGCTTTAAACAACACGATTATGAGAGTTTGAGCGAGACTTGGGAGCGACTTAAGGGTCTATTAAGAGCTTGTCCCCATCACGGAATTCCTAATTGGTTGACTATGCTAATCTTTTTTGAGAATTTGCTTCATTCAATTAGGTATTGGGTGATTGTATCGACTAGATGAGCTTTTGATAAGTTGAGCGTGGACGAGGCTAAAGCTTTAATTGAGAACATGACTATGGTTAATACTTACATGGGTTTTAATTGGGTTTCACCTGAGAGTGAGCCGGAAGCTAGTGCTTTAAAGAGGGATATTGACTTATCGTCTTATGAGAGCTTTGATTTTGATTTGCCTCACCACACTCTTTCTCTTGATATTGATGCTAACGCCATGAGTTCGAATAATGGAAGTGAGTTAGAATGCGTGAGATTCGATGATGAATGCGACTTGTTGAATTATTGTTTGAATAGTGTTGATGATGAGAAAATCCATTTGAGTGAGTATGAATCCGTGAAATTTGATGTGAGCGTTGATGATGATTTGAGTTTTAATGTGAATTTTGTCGAGGAATTTAAAAAAATAGAGAAGGTTGAGATATGTGATGACACTTCGATACATAAATCTTTCTTTGAGGATGATATTTTTGAGAGGTTATGTGAGGATAAATTTGATAGTGTTTTTTGTGAGAGTCTTGACTTAAAGTGGGATGTGTATAATGACGTTTTAGACGAATCTATTAAGGAGAGTTTAGTGGATTATTCCCACGATAAATTCGAAGTTGTTTCTATAGGCGATGATGTTATTTTTGAGTTTGATGATTATTTTTGGCCTTATTCGTCTAGTGAGCTTAAGTGTAATATATAAGTTGATTTTGAACGTAGAGATATCAAAAGATTTGTGATTGATGCTTATTTATCTACTGTTTACGATTTTATTGTTCAAATTCTATCTTCTATTATCAGTTTTCTGAATTTTGTGCTAAATTATTTGATCGGCTATTAAGAGTGTTGAGTTGTTCTGCTCTTAATACGCTTGGGTTTTGTCTCGATTTCGTTGGAGTTGAGAAACTTTGGAATCGAGGTCATGATTTCAAAAACAAGACACTTGACGAAAAGAGGTTGAAAGTGAAAGTGAACCCAAATTAAACGAAACTAGAAGCGTGGGATGTGGTAGCTCACCCCGGGCGGGAAACCAAGATTGGGAAAAACCTTTATCAAATTCATTCCAACTTCCATCTCAAACCCTCTCCACCTCCCAAACACCCCCAAAACAACCTACAACCTCAAAACCACCGCTCTCCTCACACACAGCCACCGCCTTTATCCTCCATGACCACCACCCATGGCAGCCCTCTCCTTCACCGTCCCTTCATCCGCAACCCTAAGCCCATCACCACCGCCTTTTTCACGCACACCACCACCTGAACCTTTGTCACCATCACCACGACCACCACACCCAACCACCACTACGACCTGACCCCCCCCCCATCACCGTCTCTCTCTCTCTCCCCCCACCGTCTTCCTCCCAAAACACCACCACCCACACCACCGCCTGCTCTGCTCCTCCCTTGCCGTGCTCCTTCTCCAACGTCGTCGTCCTTCAGTGCGGCCGTCAAAGCCCGCCACCGCCACCGCCGCCGCCTTCTCTCTCAGGTTAGCCCCAACTATGCAAACCCTAAACCCCCAATTCGATTTGTGCTGCAATCTAGGGTTCGGAATTGAAGCTTCTTGGGGATTGGGGAGATGTTTGCTGCGGTTTTGGGTTGGCATTCGATCATTTTGCTTAACTTGATGATGTCCAGTACTATTTCAATGGGTCGAGTTACGTTTGCTGCGTACCTCTCGGGATTTTTTCTTACTCCAGTAAAGGAATGCATTTGGGAATCAGTTCCTAAAAAGAAGGCCGAAAACGGCACTTCGTAATCTTATCATAACGAGCAGAAAATCGGCTGAAATCGCATCGATGCCAAAAAAGGCCGCAAAGTAGACGATGTAATCAACTCCGAAACCTCCTTCTTGTCTTGGTGCTTGGACTCTGGTCTTGGGTCAACTCCCTGCATGAAACCCAGCCCTGAAAGAGCGGTCACAGGATAAAGGGATCTTTGTGGTTAAGGAGTCTTTCCTCCTTGGAGGCCCCCTAGGTCTCGTGTCACAGGGACACTCGCGGCGTATGAGTTCTATGCTTTCTTTGAGTTGAAGTCGCATGAGGTATAATCGTCTGGAGTCGCATCTTCTGAGTAGCATTTTCTTCCCTTTCAGTCTAGACGCGCAGGTATGTAATGCCCAGAAAGTTCCTCAATCAAGTGCATGAAATGCTTTGACAAGCGTCTCGAATCAGCTCTCCCCGGCTCTAAACCTGGCTTCGTACCCGGGGCAATTTAAGAGCAAGTCGTTCTTAAAGGCGTAAGTGTAAGATTACGTGAAGTATAGAAAGTTCGACCTCCCAGCCAAAAACCAAATCGTGAGGGTTTCCCGTGGAAGAAGGTTCAAAGTAAGGTAGAATATCGCCGTCAAAGGGGTATTTCGGATCAAATCTACTCGAATTTCTGCTTGGAGATATGGGTCAACTTTTGCCGTGTTTATGGGCTGGAATTCCCTTATATTACTCGACTTGCTGGCGTCGAGAGCTGTCTTGGTGCTGTGGGTCCACTTCTGCTACAAATTTGAGTTGAAGGGTGATTATTTTCCTCGACTTGCTGATGTCGATATCTGAAATGGAGTATTGAGTCACTATTGGGCTGCCTGTGACTTGATCGGGTGCGTTCGTCTGCAAAATTGGGCTTCGGTTGGTTGACTTCTGCCTCTTCGTGGTTCCTGCTGCCGCATATCCGTCTCGCATAATGGACTCTACCAGGCTAATTTGCTGCTGCCTGTTCAGTCCAGATTCACGCTGCTTCCGTAGACACTATATGAGTCGGTGAGCTCGCTTCCTCTATCTCATTATTTTCTGTCATTTGATTTCCCTATTTTATTTGATTGCATACAATGAGGACATTGTATCATTCTAGCATGGGGGAGGGAACACTTTCATGTTCAGATTGTTGATTACCATGCTTTTCGATTTTGCTGAGTTTGATTGAGTTAAGTTGAGGATTGGGTGAGTTAGTGCTGAAATTTTGATAAAAGTGTTGTCATACTTTGGTTAATATGCTGAATTTTGTTAAATTTTTCGTCACCTTGTATAGTCTGAGTTCGACTTTGTGGCAATTCACATGATTTGAGCTTAATTTTGATTAAGTTACATTACTTTGAAATGCTTTTGTTTGCAAATTGTTTCATATTTTGATTACTTGTAGTTTGTGAGATGTTGTTGCCTTTGATAATCCAATAGAATGATTGAATTGTGCTACTTGTGACGTGGTTTGTGGTAAGATGGCTGTTTCTAGACTATGTGACATGACCATGTGGACACAAAGCCGGTGAGAATTTTGGCCTTATAAGACTTGGAGATCCATGCCAATCTTCATTCTTTCACGAGTGGTCATAGAATTAGTACTTGCCATGGGTACATGAGTGATAAAGGCATTGTTTCATTTTTATGAACTACATTAGCCAAATAGCCTACCCGACTATAATATTTCCCATTTTGTAACCCCGCATGACCTTAGCCTATTTTCTTTGTTACCCGACATTACAAGCCGTTTCCCCACATTTTTCCTTCCCTTTTAAGGCTAGTGAAATGTTTGTTTTTTCTCGGTCTTGGTTGGAGATATTATGAAAGCTAAGCATGGGGTGTGTTTGTTGGCGTTTGGTGAACATTTCTGATCGTTTTACGAAGGGTACTCTTTTTATCCGTGACCATGATTTACCTTTTCTTTTCATGAACTTAATTGTAATATTGTCACTCTTTTATATTTGTGTACTTCTATAGTTCTTATCCATGCCAATAATAATCACGTTACTAATTAACACATTGCTCAATGCTTTACTAGTAATTAACATATCTTTATTTAATTAGTATCTTGCAAATATTATAAAATAGTCGTGCAAGAAAAACTTGTTACTCATTAAGTGGCCAAATTTATGGTCGTATGGTAAAAATTTGTTGCATACAATTGATGTTATAAATCTTATTCCATGCACTTGCAAATTTAGTGGGTTCAATTTTAAGGCCCTGTTAGCCAAAATGTATTTGTAAATAAAGTTCAACTCAATCCAAACAAGTACAAATTCACAAACAAAAAATCAGTTCTGTTTAAATAGTTCGATAAGCTATAATAATATGTTAGCCCGAGTCATATAAGTCTTATTCCTATAAGTTCAAATCTTATAAGCCGAAACGGACGAAACCTTTATTTATATTATACTCCGTATTGTCTAGTAAATTAAACTAAAAAAATATAATTGGTATAAATTAAATTATATAAAAAATATTATTTAGTTACTCTTATTTTTGTTATATAGTATTTAAGGAATTATTAATAGTGTTAAACGTCTTCTAATTACTATAGTTCAAAAAAGTGTAAGTGTAAAAGTTATAAAAATTGAATTATTGCGTCGATTTTATATTATTTTATGAGTCTCGCTTATGGAAATGGCAAAAAAAAAAAATTGGAGTTAAACGAGAATATATTGGACGCGAGATGTAAAATGTGTCGTGAATAACCTACACACAAAATAAATTCACATAAAACATGTAAAAATGGAATATGGTGGGCGCGAGATGCAAATGAAATTGAACTAAACTGAGCTAAACTAACTTGAATGAAACTGAATTGAAAAATAAAATTGTTGCAACCTTGGTTTGGCAACGGTTGGATCTAAGCTTGACCTTGGATGTTCCATAGTTGGACCATAGTCTAGCGGTGGTTTTTCCTAACTCTTCACTTTTTTCTTTTGTTTAATACGGAGTATCCGATTGAAATATATTAAATATTCAAATTAACGTTAAAAATTGGTGAACTTAACCGTCAATTTTGGACAATGCTTAATTTTTCTTACAAATTTTACCAACATCGAATATCAATTTCTAAGTTATTATGAGTAAGAAATATTTTGAATTTTGATATGCTTAATTATTTATTTAAAGACCTAAATCATTTTGTCATGCAGTAATTCGTTTTGTCATTTAATTTAGTAATAAGTTTTGTGAAAACGTGTTCCCCACGTCTATCGATATAAAGATAGTTAAGTACTTTATAAGTCAAGAGACTACTCCTATTACCGATTAGTATTGAGATGACATCTCCTTCGGCTTATGAAGTGTTTTCCTCTTTCGATGGGCACGACCCATGCCCACTGAAAACAGCTCATTGATATCGATTCTTAAACTAGAAAGGTAAACAAATGACTAAGATAGAAAAATGATTGAAATTTAGAGGCTCTCCGATAATAAATACTTTGTTTAAATTTGTAATTCGTTTATCCTAAAACATAGGTTATTATTTTTCAATATAAGCACTTTTTTTAAATATTTTGTAGAAAAGTTACTATTCGAAAAATTGTAAAAATTATGTTATGACATACAATAGGGAAAATAGATTCAATTGCTAAAACGAGTTATATATTAGATTAAAGTTAATAAATATAATTTTATATCTTAAATTCAACTACATACCGTTTTTAGATGAAATGCAAGCTAATAATTAAAACCCCATCTTAATGTTGCACATTTACTACTTTTTTCTATATATGGAGTCTAGTTTTACCCTCTCACATATTCTTTTATTTACAACTATTCCATTATTTAGTATTTACTATCCTATTATAATTTATTCAACGTTTCTTATTTATTTCTATCATAATTGCCTCAACCTACCCTTTTTTCCCTACCAAATCGTCATTTATATCAATTCATCCGTTAGTTTTTTTTTAATCGTTTAATTATTGAAAAATAATAACTTATGTTTTATGGTAAACGAATTATAAATTTAAATGAAGTGTTTATTATCAGAGATCCTCTAAATTTCATAGGGGAACAATAAATTTTTCGTCATTTTTTTTGGGAAATTCTCACTTGTACCCCTCAACTTTTTCGTTTTTTCACAAATACCCCTCTTTTTCTAAGAAAAAACTTTGACCAACAATAACTTTTTCTTATCACTTTAAAAACCGATAATTTTTATTTCTCATTGTACATCTTTATGAGATCTTTTATTTGAAAAAAAAATTAGAATTTATGGAATTTTTATTAGGGAGTTATGACCGGTCAAAGTCGTTTGACAAAATAAACTTTGACCGGCTAAAACTATCGCGTACAAATTCCAAAATCGATGATTTTTTTCCCAAATCAAAAATCTCGTCAAGACTTACGATAGAAAAAAAAATTACACTTTTATGAAATCGTAACTAAGAGTTATCGCCGGTCAAAGTTTTTTTTCAAAAAAAGAGGGGTATTTGTGAGAAAACAAAAAAGTTTAGGGGTACAGGTGAGAATTTCCCTTTTTTTTTTTTATAGCTCATTTAACCCATATCAATAAATATTAGGATGAAGATGAATATTAAGCTTAATAGAGTCCTTATGTCGTGAGATTGTAAATGACAATCTTGGTTACGCATCTAAGTCATCACTTAACCCCTAAAACTGAGTTTAATTGACGGAAAATAAAGGTAAAAGGTAGATTTATTGAAAATGACAACAGTTAGGGGTACCATGTATGCTTTAAAAAGTGTAAGGGTCAATGTAGAAAGTCGAAAAATTGAGAGGTACCGTGTAGAATATCCCAAAAATCATTAATATATTTACGTTTATCTCCGAGATTTTAAATAATAATAATTATTTCTGATCGTCGATAGTTTGGGTACATAGATAGAGGTCCGCACAATATCACAGAACTAGTAGCGTATGACTTATGTCGGCCTTCTCTCAATTCCAATAATAAAAATTCGCTTAAAAAAAGTAATCTTTTAATTAACTCTCGGAATTAAAAGGAAACTGAAAATTTAATAGTATAATCCAAAAAAAATAAAGGTATATGAAACCTCTGTATCTCGGACCAAGCAAACACATAGTAAGTTAGTCCTTACTAATAGTTGTTAAAGTGTATAAAATCAATCTTCAGGCCCGACACTGTCCATACTAATAAAGGGATCTTTAACCTAATGTCAGATTAATAATTATTTAATTTTCAGTCATATAAAATTATAAAAAGATGAGAAAAATGAAAATAAAATGCAATTTAAGTAATCACATTATATTACAATGACATTATTGTAAGACGTTTTCATGTATTCCTCTTTGTTACGGAGTATTATCTTGTATATTATTTTTATTGATTTTGTTGTATTGGACTTTTGTTGAAATACGATTATATGTTTTTTTGTTTTTTTTTTTGATAATATCATTTGATATATTTAAAAGATACTCCCTCCATTCAACTTCAAATTGCACTTATTCCTTTTTGGTCCATTCAAGTCCAAATTGCACATTAAATACTAATATTTTTCCCCCCACTAGTTGTCCTTTTAATATTATAAAACCGTTTTCTTAAAACTAATGCATAAAGTATAAGTGTAGTTTCGTTTTGAATGGAGGGAGTAATATTTATTTTTCAAATTCTAAAGGCATATAGAAAGTTTTGTTTTATATTAAAATCACGAAGTTGTACAAAATTGAATTAGCATTTCACAAATTTTTAGACCGATACCCAAACTATAGTCTACAACTCTATTTGTACCATCGATTTGGCCCTAATTTTACAAATAACAATTCACATAGTAATAAAAAGAGTCCTACATATTAAACTACTCCGTATGATATTTTAGGATTTTACCTATAAAAATTTAATGTAGTTGCACAAGTCATTTCATAATTTATGTAATACTCAACGGTACTCGTTCATTATCCTAAACAAAGGATATCGTAGGATTTTACCTATAGAGCATTTAATGTGGTAGTTGTGTGGTACAGTGGTATTAAAAGTCATTTCATAAATTTTCGTAGTAGTGTGTAGTAAAATTAGAATTGTGTGATACAACTATACTCGTTGCAAAAAATCTTCTTTACACCCTATTTAATTTTGGTTTATTATACTTTTGTCTTCAATCTTCAGGTTTTTTCTAAATTTAAATTAGGTCACTTAAATAGACGAGTTTAGTAATAGATAAGTCCTACGACTCGTAATTAGGTCATTATAGCCTATTTAAGTGAATACGATGTATAATGATAAATTACGAGTCGTAGGACTTATCTATTACTAAACTCGTCTATTTAAGTGACCTAATTTAAATTTAGAAAAAACCTGAAGATTGAAGACAAAAGTATAATAAACCAAAATTAAATAGGGTGTAAAGAAGATTTTTTGCAACGAGTATAGTTGTATCACACAATTCTAATTTTACTACACACTATTACAAAAAATTATGAAATGACTTTTAATATCACTGTACCACACTACTACCACATTAAATGTTTTATAGGTAAAATCCTATGAATGAGTCCCGTTGAGTATTGCATAAATTATGAAATGACTTGTGCAACTACATTAAATTTTTATAGGTAAAATCCTAAAATATCATACGGAGTAGTTTAATACGAAGGACTCTTTTTATTGCTATGTGAATTGTTACTTGTAAAATTTAGGGCCAAATCGATGGTACAAGTAGAGTAGTAGACTATAGTTTGGGTATCGGTCTAAAAATTTGTGAAATGCTAACTCAATTTTGTACAACTTCGTGATTTTAATATAAAACAAAACTTTCTATATGCCTTTAGAATTTGAAAAATAAATATTACTCCGTATCTTTTAAATATATCAAATGATATTATCATGTGTTTACATATAATCGTATTTCAACAAAAGTCCAATACAACAAAATCAATAAAAATAATATACAAGATAATACTTCGTAATAAAGAGAAATATATGAAAACGTCTTAGAATAATGTCATTGTGAAAGTTCTAATATAATGTGATTACTTAAATTGCATTTTATTTTCATTTTTCTCATCTTTTTATAATTTTATATGACTGAAAATTAAATAATTATTAATCTGACATTAGGTTAATAAAGGTCCCTTTATTAGGATGGACAGTGTCGGCCTGAAGATTGATTTTATACACTTACTATGTGTTTGCTTGGTCCGAGATACAGAGGTTTCATATTCTTTTATTTTTTTTGGATTATACTACTTCCTCCATTCCGTTTGATTCTATACGTTTGACCAAAACACGGTAATTAAGGTAGAAGAAAATCAAGTGGGGTAGATAATGGAATTACTTAAATACCCCTACTTTATTGTTTGCAAGTGGGTTGAGTGGGTATTAGTGAAGGGTATATTGGTCTTTTAGTTTAATAAAGTAGAGACTAAAATAGAAATGTATAGAATTGATTGGAATTTCCGAAAAAAGAATATGTATAGAATCAAATGGAATGGAGGAAGTATTAAATTTTCAGTTTCTTTTTATTGGAAATGGAGAGATTGAATTTCTTTTGTTTGGATACAAAATATGGAGGGAAAGAAATGAAGGGGGGGTTTGGAGAGATCCATTTTCCCTGCTTAAAGCATAATTGAAATGTCTCCAAAATAGACAATATTTGGAGGGAAAATGGTATCCAAACATCTCACCACATCACTTTCCCTCCCCTTCCTTCCCCTTTCCTCATTTCTCCTCCCCTCCTTTTCCCTCCTATTTTGCTATCCAAACACACCCTTGATGGAATTTGAAGGAAATGAAGGGGAGGGAAATGGAGGGATTGAATTTCTTTTGTTTGGATACAAAATATGGAAGAAAGGAAATGAAGGGGGAGAGATTTGGAGGGATCTATTTTACCCCCTCAAAGTCTAATCGTAATTTCTCCAAAATAGACAAGATTTGGAGGGAAAATGATATCCAAACATCACCGCATCACCTTCTCTAACCTTCCTTCCCCTTCCCTTATTTCCCCTCCCTTCCCTTTCCCTCCTATTTTCCCTACCCATATATAATTGATTAGTCTGACCTTAGTGATCATTTTATTGTTGATTTCGGATTTATTTTAGATTATAATTTATAAGATAACGTAATAGACTTACAATTTGAGTTTTGATTTCCGGTGTTAGGTTTTTGTGCACTTGATGCTGATCTTGCTTTTTATTGTGATATAGATGTGCACTTTTGAATTTGTAATCGATTATTTAGGTAATTGTGACATGTCTACACGCTTGTGATACTTTTCTTATATGAATTCATTTTCAATGGCTCAACGCTTAGTTATTGGGATGGTGCATGTACTAGTACGAGTAGTTTTTAAACTGTTATTGTAATCGTATATGTATGAAGTTGTAATGTAGCTGACAGTATTCTCTTTCTTTTTTTCAGCTACGGTTAAAGTACTGGCTTCTGAGGTTTTTAAGGGTATATGTATGAAGTTGTAATGTAGCTGACAGTATTCTCTTTCTTTTTTCAGCTACGGTTAAAGTACTGGCTTCTGAGGTTTTTAAGGGTATGGCTGCAGAATGCACTGTCTTGTATCCAGCATCAGCTAAAGCTAGTCATCTTCCTGAAATCGTAACTTGGTTCACGTGTGTGACATTTACTTCCACTACCTGATTAGATAGTCACCTCCATTTTGGTTGTAATGGGAGTTCTATAATTGTTAATATAGGAAGATGCTAGAAGTTAGTACCATTTAATCGCTTGTCCAACCTCTTTCTTTTGAGAGAATGTCATATACTCCCTTAATCTTAGTCATTTCTTTTACTTTTATTTTTGAATTTTAGTGAATCGATAGTTTTTACTGTAAATAAAATTATGCGAATCATACAAATTGATGAGGGAAAGAATGTTGGTTTTTGCTAATGATATTTATAAGAAGCTGATCAAAGTATATTGGTGCATAAAGATAACTATCAATTTTCGCTCGATCCCAAAATAGAATGTTAAGAGAATGAAAGTCAGATACTCAGATGGAGTATCGTCTTTCTGTGTTCACAATGGATGAAAACCTGGAGTTTACAAGTTATGACAAAACTATTTGCTTCTACCATGCTTAATGCTATATAACAGTACGGGGTATCGTCTGACTTCTGTTTTCAGGTTGGTGTTCGACATGTTGATCCGCTGCTATTAGAACAAGCTGTTTCTGCTCCTCCTGTCCTTGCTGTAGCTTCACCTTCTGCAAATTCGGTATTCATATCATCTCATTGTCCATTCATTTTGAATACTACATATAGATGTTTCGGAAACCGACTGGCCATATGCAATGCTCAAATTTCTCATTCGGATTACACGTGACTTTGAATCCATTATTGAAGTTATGTTACTTCAATACGGCAAAGGCTTGTCGTATCGGATACGTATCCAAGTGTCGGATACTCGAATCTCATAAATTGAACACCAGGCGAGATATTCACGAGATATTTACAACATACTCAATCTCATAAAAAGTATACATATAGGTTTTTCCTTAATATCTTGCCTGGTTTTCTTCACCACTCGCATTCTCATTATGATGTCATATTATGTGCACATATTTTTTGCTTGTGAATATTTTTTGAGTTTTTAAAGACATTATTGATTTACTGATCCCAATATTCTGACCCTTTTCATGTTGATATGATGTTAGCAGCTTCCCTACTGTTTTTGCTCATGTTCTCATTATGAAGTTTTTGCCTAAGAACAACAAAAGCAGTGAAGTTTACGATGGTGGCTGGGACTTGGTTGACTTTGTATGCTTTATCAATGAGAACTGTGTCACCAGTCGTGATGCCAAGGGCCAACTCACATCGAAGGTGAGTAATTTAGTTCCTCATTTTTTCATTGAACCATCTCTGAAATGAAAATATTTTACCTTGTGTTTGTCTTATGGATAAAATAGGCTGGAATTTTTGAATCTTCGGAAAATATAGTGAAATCATCTTTACTAGTCTGGAGGAAGAAGAAGTCGTGAAGCTTGAAGGTTCCGCTGCCAGGTTTGTGAGAACATTCCAGGCTTACTTGTGAGGGTTTGGAGTGTGATAAAGTTGGTCATGTACTCCTGTTCACTTTTCAATCAAATTTTGATTTTGAAATATATTGTACTCTGTATAAGTTTATTGGCACGGATATTATTGGTAAATAGGTTTATGATGCATAGCCTCTTCCCAACGAACAATTGTTGAAAGGTGGAAAATCAAGATAAGAAAAAAATGATTGCCGTGAAAGTAGAGGCCTGCTTCAGCATATGCATTATTGTGCAAAGATACAATGAGGTACCACTTGAAAAATCCTATCGAATTTGTACTCACTTGTTACACAAGGCTGTTTTATTTCAATATTGATAAAGAATCGCAAGTTTGAATTTATACATCGTTTTACATGTCGGTTTTATCACGAATTTTCATGTGAGATGGTGAAACCTCCCACATGATAAGACATGGTTAGTTGACTAGCAACCGCCGTACTTTTGATTTCATATTATAGTTTGATTATTCTAGTCAAAAATGTCGTTAATATTATCATTATGGTTTTGATTATTGTAGCCACGGTGTCATTGATCATTGCTTGTAATTGTTGAACCAAGCTTTAAGCGTAGCTAATAAACATATGTTATGCTACTGTTATGTTGGTACTATTTGCATTTATCACGGTTGCTTGCTGCTGTTGTTATGATGTCGTTGCTGCCGCCGTGGCCTACTATACTGCTGATCCTGATGTGTGACGCTTCCGTTATTTCGCTGCCGCTGCGGTCTTGGCGCTAGCCTTTTACTGCCGTGCAGTCTAGCTTTGCTGTTGAAATAATTGTTGCTGCTAGCTAGTGCATTCTGCTGATGTGTTGCTTTTGTCGCAGTGCTCTACCTTATATGAGGGGAAACTGTTACTGGATACATAAAAGTTTTTGTTGGTGGTACTGTAATTTGCTGCTAGTGGATCACTACAAAGTTTGTACTGTAATTTATATTCGTAATCCTTAACCCTTTAAAGTCTAAACTTCCCAAAACTGTTCAATGTCCTCCTTTGTCCTTTGGCCATTTGCAGCGTGGCATTTCCTCTAAACACTCCACAATTCCACTCACCTCCTCTCTCCCATTTCATCAATATTTTGAGCTTGTTCCTGTATTTTGAGTTTAATTATCTCATCAATTAAGGTTTTAGTCTTTCTAATTTTTTTGCTTTGATTTTATCATATTTTGAGTTTGTTCTTGCATGTTAGTTTAGATTGTTAGAATTTTAGTGTTTAAAATTCTGTTGATTTATTACTTTTTACATTTGATATTTTGATGAACCTGTCAATCGGTTTTTATTAGCTATTGTTTGATAAAGTTTTGATCTTCATGACTACGATTATAGGGATGTTGGTGAGCTGAATCTTTCTAACCCAAATCTTTTTGATGAAGACTTCTTCAAGTTCATGTTCTTGGTGTCAAGCCTTCAACAAAGGTCAGTAAATTTTGAATATTCTGATCAGTTATAGTTAGTCTCAAAATCTTCAATCATCATACAACTTAATTGAAATTTTTACTTTATTTTAGTTTATGTTGGTTTCTTATGATTATGATCCACTTGATTTCTTCTTATATTATTTGGTGATATTCTTTTGTAAGTTTTACGGTTTTAAACTTATGTTTACTTTTGTGGGTTTGTTTTCCTCCGATTACTTATGTTTCCAAGCTGCTTTACTGGCATGAGTGTTGTTATGTATATAGATTATCTAAGATGCTTGATATTCGAGGTAAAAGCTAGTTGTATGGGTGCAGTCGTTTCAAATCAATCAAATCAATATACTTTATTTTGACCTTTGCGTTATGTAGGAGAAGAGAAAAGAAGATATGAGCAGAGTGCAGAAGGGGGAATGTGCAGGACAAACAAAGAAGACACTGTCAGCTCACTTCTTCATCTCAAGGTGAATGTAGCAAGCAGCCGAATAAAGATGCTGCGGACGCTAACTGTTCAGGTACTGATACTATTAGACTAGAGTACTAGACAATTAGCAGCGAATATTTTGGGGGAGATTCGACACCGAAATTGATCAAAGTTTTCTTACGTTTGTTTAAAAAACCACTCGGACTTTAAAAAAACACAATATTTTTGAAAAACACAATATAGAAATATAAAGTGATGGTTGATCAAGGGATTTGCATACTAACTCATGATATTTCATCAGATTGTTTATGTTTTGCATTTGTATCAGAATTTTATGTGAGTACATGCAACTGAACACTAAATATGTTACGAGATGGAGGGAGTTGTTCTGCCAAGAGAAAGATGATGTGTATGGTCATGGCTTATAGATTGGTCACATGTCAGACTGTCAGTGTCTCACGAGCTTAAATGTGAGCCATAAGACAGATAAGGAATAGTAAGAGTTAATAGACCGTCTCACTAAAAATCTTCTTTCACGTTTGTACCTTAACGACATGTATTCCTTATGGGTGCTTGGTTAGCTTCACTTGTCTCGATTCATATTCATTCTTAATCTTAGAAGCGGATGACATTAATCCTTAAACCGCTTATTCTTGCTGCAGAACCACTGTTAACAACTTCGAAACAGTGACCAGTTGAGGTGTATGGCAACTTTCAGTCAGCCTTATGTCAATTTTGTTGGTGCTAACCAACGTGCCTCCTTCGGAAAAAAGGATACTAGACTACTTATTGAAGTAACTGGTAAGCAGACGCATTTTATTTCTGAAACTTCTGTTATTCGAAGATATGTTAAATTCGAAGAATTCAAGGTCCATTTGCTTTAGTTTTTCTGCCTGTATTATTTTATTTTTTATTTTATTTTGTTAAGATTATATTTAATGACATCGTTATTTTGTAGAACGCGGCTGTTGTTGGTGACGGAAGTGTAACTAAAACAAATTGTAGGTATCTATATGGATTTTATTTAGCTGTGTGGTTACATTTTGGTATTGAAAAGAGTGCCAAGGTTCACGAAAATTGTGAGTAGTTTGGTGGTTGGCTTTGTCAAGGATGAAGGTTTGATTCCACGAGGGTTCACATAATTCAGATAATTGTAGAATGTTCTTCGTACTTGTTTATTGTCAATTAAAAAGTCGAGGGTTCAATCTTTGTGTTTCTTAGGTGAATTGAAATTTAGAAATTGAGATACGAAGTTCGTGTTTTATTTCCCGAATAAATTATAATTGTGATTTTATAATTTTCAGATCGATAGTTACTTTTTAGAAGCTATCTAAAGTGTTCAAAAAAGTCTCCCCTTTTGTGTTGTTTTCCTGAATTTTTGCAACTTAATAAATTGTTTTTATTAGTTCAGAATGATAATTGTCAAACCCATACTCATTAGCAGGGAACAACGATTGACATTGTAAGGAATCGCATTCTTTTCATTGCTAAAATAGTCCTCCGCGCTTTGTAGTTTGTATATATACGTGTGAGCTATTATTTGTTTCTCGTATGTTTTTTTTAAGGTGTAAATTTTATGATCTTGTAAATACCCGTATCCGTACCCCCCAAACACAAATCCTTTGATGAAATGAACTTTTCACAAAAAAACATGTTTTTAACCTAATGTCAAAACGGTACATTTTGTCAAAAACATTTTAAGTCGTTTAACGCTTTATTTGCATGTCGTGTAAAATGAGTATTCACTTAATCATTTTATTCAAACCAACTCAATACAAAAGCAAGCCTATACAACAAAAACAGGCCCACAAACAAAACTCCAACAACACACAAAACGCCTAAAAGCCCACAAAACACTTAAACACGTCTCCTGAGACGTCATACGCTCAAGCCGAGCTTACATCTAAACACCGTTCACAAAAAAAACAAATCAATTCAAGACAAAAACACCGAAACCCGAAAAAGCCCACAAAAGCACCCAAACACGCTTCCCAAGGCACCCCGCACTCAAGCCGAGTTCACGCCAAAAAACGTTCAAAAAATAAAACCATTTCAACCCAAATTCATTTTTCGGCCCAAAACCTGAGAAAAACCCGAATAAAACCAAGAAAACCTGAAAAATACAAAACAAACTCAACACAAACATATACTTTGGCTCAAAAGACTCAAAACCACCCAAACTACCCAAAGCCCATAAACACACCTCCCTCAAACCCTACAAACAACCCCTTCCTCAAAACTCTATACATACCCACACAAAAATTCAATTCATTCACACAATCACACACAACTAGGGATGGCAAGTCGGATCCTGTCGGTCCGAGTGATCTTGATCCTGACCAGCATATTCTTAGACCCAGATCCGCCGGATCCATGGTCAAAAATTTGAGACCAGATCCGCACTCCACGGTCTACACGGATCCGGGTCCTACAATTTTTTTTTTTTTTTTTTTTACAAAACTAATTTTTTTTAATAAAAACGACAAAAAACAAATATAACGAAAATGAATAAGTGCTACGTAATAAAAATCAAACATAATTTCCATACTCCACATTCCACAACCTACAAGTCCATAATGTTGAAAATATAATTTCACAAATTACAAAAGTCAAATTGTTTCGATTTCCAAATATATCAGAAGAGCACGACTGCACGAGTACCAGCAGCACCAATTTTTCTTTTTTTCTTTTTTAAGGTTTTGAGTGAGGCTGTGAGAGCAAGAGTGTCTCTTTTTATTTTTTAGGGTTTTGACTTTTGAGTGAGGCACTAGTGACTTAGTGAGGCTGTGAACTTGTGAAGGGACGAGCTGATGGGTAGTATTTTCAATTTTTTTTTTTTTTTGAATTACTGGTCGGTCGGTCCAATATTTAAGACCCTGACCAATCTTGATCCATATTTGAAATATCCATATCCGACCGGATCCACCGGTCCAAAAAGTAAGACCCAAACCCGACCCATTCGCCTGTCTAGGGTCCGCCAGGCAGACCCGTTGCCATCCCTACACACAACTTCCTCATCTCTTTCTCTCTCTTTTCTACTCTCTCTCTCTACACAATTTACTAGATTACAAAAGTCTAAAAATTGTCTTTGCATTCTAAGGTAAACATTTTACCTTCGGATTGAACTTTTTAGACTCGGGCAAACAGGTTACCTTAACCCAAACTCGGTATTGGTTTCAAGAACCCGTATTCGTAATACGGTTGTAGTAATTCAGATTCTTAATCCGTCTAAACCTCGCCAATATCGCATAAGCAACGACCCAAATCACTAACACATGAACACCACTTTACACTTAAGCAAATTCTCATTTACGCATTAAACGACTAAACATGATTTCGACCAAACTTGTACCGTCTTCATTAGTCTTAAAGCATGCAAAACTGAGGGTTTTAAACAAACTTTTACACATATATGAGTCGGAAAATAGCATTTAAATGATAATTCAAACAATGAATTATCGCTTTGTGCACATTTCTCATAGCAACCCGTCATAACTTTGACGTTTACATTTGCTTTTACGCATATTTATCGAGTCATATATCGCACTTGTACGTAGCGGTTTGCATTTGCTCAAACATCGAATTATACACTATTTTCAAGCTAGTAATGAGTACTTTTACGTAGGCTTTTCGATTGCGGTTTTTTTCATAAAATATTTTGACAAAACTTTCGGAAAGTACCCTCATCCCGAATCCTATCTGGTTTCACAATTGCCTTAGACGGATAGGTATCGACGCACCTTGAACTCTAAAATTCACGTCTTCGAGTCCAAGACGCGTTGAACGGGTCGAAATTCCCTCATAATTTGGTGGCGACTCCGAAAGCGGCTTTTAAATGATTTTTCGATATTTCTTTTAAAATGCTTTAAAACAATTTACGCAATGACATCCCCCATAGCAAATCGAGCACTACGAGCGCGTTTTTACGCGCTTTTACATCTTTCCCGCGTCGTACATTTCGCCCCCTCATTAAGGCAGGCGCGCGTGAGGCGTCGAGGAGGGCCCAATCCCGGTACCTTCAGATCTCACTTAATGTCGTATAGACTAAATATTGTAGCTTTAGATAGTTGGATACTGGATACTCTATTTTTACTTTCCGAGGTTAGACGCTGCTTGTTGTCCATGTAACTGCTCCTTTTCTATAGCGAACTGTTTAGTGTTGGTTTGTAACAAAAGTAAATATTCTCTTACCAGAACACTTTATCACCCACCAAAAACTCGATAGGTCGATGGTGTTCATTCGCATATTTCTTCTGTCGGTCCTAAGCTGCTTATAACTTCTCTCGAATGATCTAAATGTGCTCAATTTGGTCTTGAATGGTTTGTGGTCCAATTCCCACATTGTCGCTGTAACAACTCGGATTTTTCGAATAAAATGAAATACATTTTAAAAAGGTTTTAGATAAGAAAATAAAAATAAAAATGAAAACCACAGTGGCGGAAACACCGTGAATCCAGATCGTCACTCACAAACAGTCTAAAACGAACAAAACCAAAAGTAAAGTAGACCTCAAGGTCTAACAATGGGGAATAAATACCCCTTACAATCCTTAATCCAAAACATAAGAGTAAAATAACAATCATAAGTCTAAACCAATATGTCTAATTCATGTCTAATCAAAGTCTCATCAAAAGCTCACTACGAGGTCGTCATTCTTCACAGCTTCTCACACAAACCCGTCCCCGCGCACACCTGCCACAAAAACATGTAACAACCACAATCAGTGGGGAGTGACTAGGTGATCCTCAGTCATATTTCAACATCATAAACTCAACCAACAACTCAACAAGTACCTAACCTGGCCTACGGCCTATGATTAAAGAACAATCAACAACAATCAACAACAATATAGCACAACGGTCAATATTCAATACCAAAATGTCATCAACAGAGTGACATATAATAATCAACAAGCTGAATGCCATCAACAAAGTGACAATCAACAACAACAATCAACAATCAATGGCAAGATTAAGCACGGAGTACTGAGCGCTACAAAACACCCCGGACCTCACCCTAACCGGTGATACCTCCAAACCCTATGGCGGCACTACAAAATGCCTCAATATCATTGTCTAAACTTGGCCAAGCCAACGCCTACAAAAGAGTGTCGACAATCAATAACCATAGTCTTAGAGCCACTACAAAATGGTTGAGAACCCACGACAGGCGGCATACGTCCTACAAAAGACGTTGTAATAACTCCTCACGCACGAGCCATAACCGTATCCGTACGCACACTTAACTCAAGCATATAATAAGTCAATCAATTCAATGCCAACACAATCAACCTTTAACTCAACAATGACAATACAACACAATCTCAAGCCAACCTTAACATGAAATATAATCTCAATGCAATCACAAGTTAAATACGGAGTAATTATCAATGATACCCAAACCATTACCCATCTCAAGATACCGTCTTTTAACATCAAGCAAATAACAAGACAACCTAAACATACTTCTAAACTCAATAGTATGAGGCCGACACCAAATTTAGTCATATTCGCATAATTCACAATCAAACACACCAAAGTTCACACTTTTACAATAAAACAATCAATAACCACATCCTAAACAATAACTAGGGCCTCATACATGTCAAAATATCACTAGGGTTATACCTAGTTACCTTTGTCAAGCAAAAGATCCCTAGTTACCTTCGTAAAGCAAAAGATCGATTAGCCTTGCTCCTCGTCGATGTATAACGCGCCACGTCGTGGAACTCGCCTCCTCCTTTGATTAGGGCACATACAACACATAAAGTTCATAAGGACACAACAATAAACACATATGAGAATAAAAATAACAGAAAATTATACTAAAAGCAAAGGATTACCAACGAATTTTAAGCCAATCATAAAGGTAACTAGGGATGATTAGGGTTTGCTAGAGAGTAATTTGGGTAGAGTTTTGTGAGGATTTATGAGGGAATTAATGAGAGAGAAGAGAGAGTTTGGAATAGGATGAGGGTTTCAAAAGGTTTAGAATGATTATTATGGTTAGGAAGTCACTAAAATATAAAGGAAGTTGTATAAAAAGAATCACGAGCAAACACAAAAATCTGCTCACAGAAACCAGCCGAACCTGGCGGTTTGAAGCTGAACCGGGTGGTTCCAGCTCTAAACCTGGCGGTTCCAGCTTTTTTGGACAGAAAGTTTAGCCTCCGAAAAACCACCCTCCTAACTTAATATTCATACTTCTACCATTCCAAACTCCTCCTTAACCTCTCATACACTCGCTCACACACTTACACACTCGACCATCCCCTCGAACCACGCAACACCGACTTAACAACGCGACACGCTAGCTAAGAGAACGACTTTCTCGTGATAAAATTTGAGAAAATCTGTAACACCCGGTGTTGTCCGAGGTTATTCGGGCCGGGTACCCCGTTGAAGAGGTTCATGTGTTGGCTCAAGTGACATAGTGCTTAAAAGGATTGTAAGTACTACTCATATCAACAAGATGCATCTTCTTTTCTAGTGGCTCATCTTAAGAACTGTTCAATTAAGCGTGCTTGTTGGAGAGTAGTCTTAGGATGGGTGACCTCCTGGGAAGTTCTCAGGATGCGCACGAGTGAGGACAAAGTGCGCTGGAAAGGGCCCGTGTTGGTCTGTGGGCGATGTACGCAGCCTGGCGAGCTACCGTGAATGACATTTCGGCCTTTAGTTGGGGCCGGGGTGTTACAAAATCACTTGAAATGAGTTACGAATATTCAAGAAATAAGTTATTAAAATATAAGAAAAAGTCGGAGTGTTAAAGTCGCTGGCGTCGTTCCAACACGTAGAACTGCAACACTTTCTCTCGTACAGTGCTTCAAATGGAGTGCAACCTAAACAGGCTTGATAACTATTGTTGTACGAGAATTCTACGAGCGGTAGGCTTTTCTCCTAATTGGTGTTAAATTCCATCGTACATGCCCACAACATATCTTCCAGTGTTTGGATGGTTCTTTCGGTTTGCCCGTCTGAGCTGGATGAAAAGCGGTACTCATCTTTGTCGTTCGAAGTTCTTGATTGGAACGAAATGGGCCGTTTTGGTCAATCGGTCCACTATAACCCAAATAGCATCTTTGTCGTTCGAAGTTCTTGGTTGTCCCATATAAAGTCCATCGAGATAGAGTCCCACTTCCCGTGCGGTATCTCCAATGATTGTACAAGTCCTCCTGGTCTCTAATGTTCAAATTTTATCTTCTGGCATATCAAACACCTAGACACGAAATCAGCGATCTTTACCTTCACTTTTATCCACCAGAATAGCAGCTTTAGGTCTTGGTACATTTTGTCTGACCCCAAGTGTACTGAATATCTAGTGATGTGCGCCTCGTCGAGGATCTTGCGTTTTAGTGCTTCATCGTGGGGTACACACCATCTTCCTTTGAAACATAAACACCCATCTGCATGGATTTCAAAACCCTTTGTCCCTTTAGCCGGAATTCTTCCCCTGATACTTATTAACTTTGGGTATTCCCACTGTCACGCTCAAATGTCGTGAAGTAAGTTGGGTTCTACTATCATAGCATTGAGTTCGGCATCGTTAGGGTGTACCAAGTTCAAGTCCAGTCTTTTCAAGTCTCGAATGATATCTGCTAAAATTTCCCAAAGGTTGTTTAGTGAGTGTGAAGCTTTCCGACTCAAAGCATACGCCACGACATTCGCCTTTCCTTCATGATATATCAGCTCAAGTTTGTAATCTTTGATTAACTTCAACTACCTTCGTTGCCTCATGTTCCGCTCCTTTTGGGTAAATATGGACTTAAGGCTCTTGTGATCGGTGTAGAACTTGATGCTAACGCCGGAGATATAATGTCTTCGGATCTTCAGTGCAAACACGATTGCAGCAAGCTTTACGTCGTGAGTTGGATAATTCCTTTCATGTACCTTGAGTTGTCTGGACGCATACGCGATTATTTTCCCTTGTTGCATCAATACGCAGCCCAGACCATTCAACGATGCATCGTTGTACACCTCGTACTCATCTCTGTCAGTAGGTAAAGCCAGTACGGTGTTGAAGTCAACCTCGTCTTGAGCTCCTGAAATGCGTTCTCGCATTCCTCAGTCCATACGAATTTGGACTCTTTCTGTAGTAACTTAGTCATAAGACGAGCTACTTTTGAGAAATGCGGGACGAATCTCCTATAATAGCCAGCTAATCCTAGAAAGCTCCTAATTTCGGTGATGCACTTTGGTGTGACCCATTCTTTGACTGCCTCGATCTTTGCCGGGTCCACCATTATCCCGTCTTTGGGTATTACGGGACCCATAAACGCTACTTGGTCTAACCAAAATTCACACTTCGAAAATTTAGCGTAGCACTTGTTCTTCCTCAAAATAATGTGCACATGTTTCTCGTGTTCCTCCTTGGTTTTGGAATAGATCAAAATATCATCGATGAAGACTACCACACACACATCGAGCTATTCGTGGAAGGTTCTTTTCATTTGATCCATAAATACGCAGGTGAATTGGTAAGGCCGAAAGACATCACTTTGAACTCCTAATGTCTATACCGCGATCGGAACGCAGTCTTTTGTATATCTTCTTTTCAAACTGCTATCTGATGGTAACCAGACCTCAAATCGATCTTAGAGAAAACTCTCGCTCTTTCGAGTTGATCGAAAAGGTCGTCTAGTCTAGATAAGGGATAACGATTCTTGATGGTAACCTTGTTCGGCTCTCGGTAATCGATGCAAAGTCACATACTTCCGTCCTTCTTCTTGACGAACAGTATGGGAGCTCCCTATGGTAAGACACTCGGCCTGATAAAGCCTCGGTCTATCATTTCTTCCAACTGTTTCTTAAGCTCTTGAATATCTACCGGTGCTATCCTATATCGTGCTTTGGATATCGGTGCGGTGCCCGGCACCAATTCGATCGAGAATTCGACATCACGCGGCGCGGGTATGCCTGGTAACTCGTCTGGGAATACATCAAGATATTCCTTGACGATTGGGATGTCCTCGATTTTTTAGTCATCCTCAATTTTATTGATGTTACATAAGTACATTTGATGCCCTTTTCTTGCTATGTTTTGGATTTTCATCACAGATAACAACTTCATCCCACTTTTGGTCGTTGTACTCTGATATGCCACTTTCTTTCCCTTGTCATTCCTCAAGGTAATCTTCTAATCTCAACATTCGAATGATGCTCGATGTCGTGTTAACCAATCCATTCCCAAGATGACGTCGAATTTGGGCAAGTTGGACAGGATAAGATCAGAAAGAATTTGTTGTCGTGGATTGTGATTGAAAAGTTTTTGTCTTTGAAGAACATAGAAGCTTTTGCCGTTTGGCAAGGATTGTGGAGTTTATCTTATCAGGATTTGTGATATTTGATTGTTTTAGGAATTTGGTGGAAATAAAGGATGAAGAGGCTCTAGTATCGTATAAAATAAAAGCAGGTACCCAGTTAACAAGGAACTTACCAGGGATGACATCTACATCTACAGCTTCAATCCCAGTCAGAACATAAACCTTTCCCTGAATTCTCACGGCTAGTGGCGGTCCCATATTAATCTTACTCCCAGTTCCCTTCTTCGGGCAAACATTTGATTTCTGCCCCACAGTTTTGCAGAAAAAGCAAACAATTGGTGATTCATTACACTGCTTGGACGGATGTAACGGTCGGTAGTATAAACGGCAAGTCGCTGATGTGGCCAATGGTGATGGGGTCCTCCCAATGTTTGGAGTCAACCTCCCTTAGTTTTCGTTGTAGCCACGGTTTGGATAGGTGTTTCGTTGAAAATTTGTATTCTGAAGATTTGGCGTCGGGAATAATCCTTGTCGTTGGTAATTCGGTTTCTGCATAAAACTAGCGTTTGCTCCTCGACTTCTTGTTGGATTGACGCCCAAATACTACTAGCTTTGTCGAAAGCCCCACTCATGATCGTCCTTAACTTGGGGGTCATAGCCCTCACATATCTCATTGTTAGCTCTTCTTCGTCTGGCACCACCCTTGGTGCGAATTTCGACAGCTCCTGGTACTTTTCCGTGTAGGCTTGGAGTGACATATCTCTCATCTGTAAGTTTCGAAACTCCTCATCCTTCTGTCATCTCAATTCCACTCCAAAGTATTTGTCCTCAATGAGCAGTTTGAACTCATTCCAATAGAACACTCGGAGTGGTTGAGCTGACTTGATCAAACGCCACCAGCCATTGGCTTCTCCTTTCAGATATTAGGTCACTACCGTCACCTTCTCCGCAGGTGGTGATTTGTTCAGTTCCAAGAGTTTTTCCATGTCCTCGATCCACTAAGTTAGTTCCACAGGGTTGCTTGAACCTGCGTAGGTCGGTGCTTTGAAAATTTCTCAAAGGCGTTCCGAGGGTTCCTACCGCCTTGGTTGATGTAAGTGGTCTGTGCAATTTACATAATTGCATCCTCGAAACCCTTTGTCCTTGCATCTACTTTGATTTGTTACACGTTGTTTTCAGCCATTATGAAATGATCAAATAAAATGGAATACGTTGCAAAAATGAGAGAAAGTAATAAGAGAAATGACAATATGATTTCAAATCATCAAAAGATATATTTCATTAATAATGTGGAAAGAAGTACATCAGTTAAGGTTTTTCAAAGCTTCATAATACATTCTCGTTGAAATGATAGATAAGCAAAATACAAGATTTTTCTGACATAACATAAAATCCTAAATACATTCTCTAATCAATTAGCATTGTAAAATCGAGAATGACAAAAAGTTATTCTAGGATACTACGAAAGGTGCAATTACTAAGCCTCCTCCTCCAGGAAGCTATACCCCTACTTAACAGCATAAACTACTTCGCGTAGGCGTAATTTGAAGTCTTCCAAGCTAAGGTAATAGTCTCCTTGGTGAATAGTTGGGGATCGTACTCGAATCCACCAGGCTCGAGCCTGACCCTCAAGGCAGTGATGCCCAGCTAGAAAAGTATTTCATTCTTGTCGAATGGAGTGTTCATGGAACCTTGCCTCCATGTCTTTGACCCAGGGGGGAAATCGTGCCGACCATTCCCTCAAAGGTATCAGGATTGCTCTCAAGCAGATTGCTTTGGTTCTCTCTGAGGATCCTCGGCGGAGACAGTCGGGTACTCGATGTTCCACGTATGGTGTCTCGAGTGCCTTAGTCTTCCAGTTAGTCATAAGGTACTCATACCGACTTATCTTATTATTTTCCCTCATTCTCTGATGTCGTGCATACGCCCCAATAGCTCTCTTGCGAGCTTTTTCTTTTTCTCTCTTGCGAGCTTTTTCTTTTTCGGTACACTGTGAGAATTTCTTATGACGAGGTAGCCACATCTGTAACAAAGGGTGAATGATAGATTAAGTGAGTTTTAGAAATTATAGAGTGATATATGTAGAGGTTTTAACAAAAGGAGATATGACAAAGAATACAATTAGGATTATAACATGTCTCCAAATATATACCGGTCGAATATATCAAATTCTTGTTGGATCGGATAATAATATAACGATATGATTTATTTAATATAATAATATTTCACTAGTCATTGTAATTTGATTTATTTTCTTAATCATTTTCCTTATTGATAATGCAGATCCATTGAAATACAACAATCATAGTTTAAAATTGTACATATTTGGACAAAAAAAAATTAGGACAAAAAGTGATATAATATAATTAATTAACTCTCCACTTACTACTAGGTAATTACTAAACAAACAAAATTTTGTAAGACGAAAAACCAAAATTTCACCATCATCTCATTTTCGAACGAGAGTTTAGCCGGAGCACTAGACACACGCCTCATAATTAATACCTGCACATAAACATAAACATGTACATTTTTTCTAAACTTGGCTTTGCTATAGCTAAGGGGCTGGGGGCCTAGATAGTGTCTAGGCTGCCCACCAACTTTTTGTAGTTTGCCACGTTTGTACTTTGATAATAATAAATTAATGTATAATAATAATAATAATAATAATAATAATAATAATAATAATAATAATAATAATAATAATAATAATAATAATAATAATAATAATAATATTAATAACTTTAACTTATAAACAAATAATTAACGTTTACCCTCAAGAAGAAGAAAAAAAAAATTAACGGAGTAAAAAATGATGATCAAGGTGAAAAAGTAGTGGAGTAAAAAATAAAGTAACATTTTTCTGTCACCTTTTATATCGTAAAATATAAAAGAAAAAGTTTATTTGGAGTGAGTAGTTATTTGTCGAAAAGAAAAAGAAACAAAAGTATATATAGTCCCACTCAATGTAAGGTAAGATGCATACAAACTACAAAATATACTATCATAATTTAAATAGTGAGCAACTTTAGTTTAATCCACCTGCATGTATTAATTGTATTAAACACCATGCAGTCCTTGCATTTAATATACTATCATAATTTTGAAAGTACTCCGGACATTAAGACCATCCCTATTCATGGGTGTGACTTAGTTTTGGAGTCAATTGAGTTAAGATAATACAGGATTAACTATTTAATTAAGGTGATTCACTTGGATGAAAATCAGTGTTGATCTAGTTTGAGCAAATTGGATCAAAGGATGACCCAACACAAGTTGAGCTCTTATTGGTCACTGAGTCGTCCTAGTCTCCTTGCGATGTTTACCTCAACTCTGATTGCTTTCTTCTCGGTAGTTGGGGTCCTCCACTTATAAGACCCCGTTTTACTGATGTCTATCAACTTAATCCCAAATGCACAATATAAGATCGCCACGTTGGATACAAATTGTCTTTCGGATTCTTTCGTTGATCGTGAGTCAGCGTTATGGATGTCGAACTCTCCTCCTTGTTGTCGTACTTTGTAAATGCATTTCGAGGTAAATAAATTTACGAAATATATGGTACAACGTTACGGGAGGAGAATGCCTTATTAAACAATGTAAGAGTCAATATATATATTAATCGCTTGCGCATAATATATACTCAATATATTTAGTGTGTTCGTATTAATATATAATTAATATATACACAATATATTTAGTTTGTTCATATTAATATATTTGTTCGGATAAATGTTGAATTACCTAACCATTTTGTTTACTTTTGATATCGATATAACAAGTGAATTAAGTACAAGTCATTAAGACGGGATATAATCGTTTAAATTCAATTTGTTTTGATGTATATACAGTACCACAAACATGTAAAATAATATATACAATAATTCATCACTTTGGTCACGAATTATGCCACGAAAATTGGTGAAACGTGGCAAAATTTTATGCAGCAACGAGAAAAACTATTTTAACATGCCACGGAAGAAATGATATCACGACAAATAATTATTCGTTCTACGGTAAAAGTTATAAATCGTGGAAAAGATGTTCATTTAGCCACAATTATAATTTTTTTCGTGGTGCAAGCTTATTATGATGTTTGGATGCCGGGTTGTTCGCGCAGGATGGAGTGAACGACCAGTCTTAGAATAGTTTTATTATCGTTGGCATTGATAATCAGTAATGACGTGATTCCTACAGCAAACTGCTTGGAGAGTTGAAGAGAATGAGGAGGAGATAACTCAACATAATGAGGATATCAAAGGCGGGACCCAAGTAATTTTCTAAATTAATTTTTCGTCAACTAATTAAAATTATATGGATCTTAAGATTAAAATGTTCATAACTTTTTTTTTCCATGAATTCGTATAGGCTTGAGCACCGATGCATGAAGAGTCAGCACAACGTGGAGAGAATGAGGAAACGTCTCGATTATGTTTATAAACCGACCTTTTATTGTTCAATCTTATTTATTAAATTAGTTTAGTTTGTAGTTTTATTGACATTCGTTTGTTTCTTACAAAGTATCTATCAATAATAAATATAAGAACTTAATATAAGAACTTTGGGGTAACGTTTAAAAGCATATTTCAACTTCGTTTTAAGTAAAACACATCCCTTCAAATGTAAAATAATATTTTACCCTCTATCCTATTGGGTTTGAATTGAAAAGAAGTATGAAGTATAATTTTAAGGGTAAATTGCATCAACTATTATAACCGTCATTAGCCTAACAAATAATAACTACCTAATACGAGTACAAAATATAATAGTTTTTCAGACAACTCCCTAATATTGAAATTTTTGAATGTATAAATATTACCTAATAGTTTTTCAGACAACTACCTAATATCTTCTTTTAATTACAAATTATTACTTAATTTTGCATCTACGGCTTAATTTCCCTCATTTGTAAAACAATTATCTTGATTTTTCTTTAAATGTATTTTTATTCATCGTGTATTCTCTTATCTTACAAACACTTCTCGTAAGATTCTTTGTTTTTCAACTTCATCATAGGGGTGCTCATTTTTTGTTCAATTAAATCATTTGGTGATGTATTGATTTGAAAGCCATAATGTTAATACAATTTTTCATATTATCCAATTAAGCCTGATTTTTGAATTAAACTTTATTCATAAGCGATAAATAATTGTGAACTATACCAAATATTGTTATTTTCATATATATTTTGCCTTTTCAGCCTTTATTCATATATTAAACACTTCTTCTTAGGAATAAGATTTATTTTTTAAACTATGTGAACAAATAAATAAATTTTAGTAAAACATATATAGTTACTAGGACCTTGGTTAGTTCTTAACTTGACTTATACTTACGAGTGTTGACCATGTCATTATAACATATATTCCCGTTGACCAAAGTCAAATGTTGACCAATGTCAAACTCTCAGTGTGAATCATTCTGTAAATGAGCTGCTTAAAAATTATCTACTCGATCTATCATCTATATATGTTATCTCAAATAATGAACTTTAATCGATCAACTCTTCAAATAAGACATTTCAAATATAATAATTTTATGTTTTTTATATGATAAATAAAAAGCCGCAATCATATATTAAAAGATACTAATTTGATCCTGCCGAGTATGTCTCGGACATTGGTCACCTCTGAGCTTGATATCCATGCAACTTTGTTATTTCTTTCTTCATTCACTATTTGTTTAGAAGACTTACACTTTCTTTTTCTTTTCCAATTCTTGTGTTTTCCTTCGTGATTTTTCTTCTCTAAAAATACTTTGTCGTCAAATTCTTTGTTGTCAACGCCATGATAATATTTAATTGATTACATTGGATAATAAATTGTTTCTAATTGATCATTTTGTCTTGATTTGAGAATTTTGAGATGAATATTTGTTAGAATTAGTTAGAAAAGATATACTCCGTATTACATATCTTATTCTTACAAGACCATATGATCGGAGTTTTCTATAGTCAACCTTAATCTTAAAACTGTGTTATATTAGGTCGGACAAATTTACCTTTCTTATTCTCACAAAAAAAACATTTGACACTACTTCGATAACTACGAATTTTTCGAAATTCATATCAGTCTATACAAAAAAATGTAGCCATGCAAGATCTTACTTGATTTATCGTTATTAATAATATAAGAATATTAATTTTTCATAATGTTCAATAATATAAATTTATATAAACTGTCGTTTCGACATATATTTAGACAAACGTGAAAAAATCAATTGACATAATGGAATTAAATAGGGTGAGTGTAAGAAAGGTCTAGAATATTTTTTAGAATGCTACAAATGTTCACACTTTCCATATTGCAGTATTTAGAGATGGAAGTTGGGCTGTGGGCTAGCACGGCCCTGCATGGCACCTAGTGACGCAACCCAAGTTGACCTGACTCACATCAGGCACGACCCAACACGGTACAGCACGCAATGGACCATGGTCCGTGCCTTGTTTTTTTTTATGAAATGGCGTGCCAAAGAATGGCACGGCACAACGTGCCTTAGGTACGACCCAACTTAAGAATGCATACCAGCACGCCTTTGACCCGTACAACATGACATTAGCCCGTATTTTTAGTGAATTATAATTAGTTTTTTGTACCTTTTTTTATTATACTCTGTATATAATATAATATATTGGGATTTATGATTGTTAATATTATGCATTATATATCGAGTTCACGTTTTATAAGACTAATTAAGTACAGTTGTTGTATGTCAGGTCAGATCGTTTCCTATTTTTAATTTTATTTAACTTTGAATAATTAATAATAAAAATTCACTTTGTATTTCCGTAATTTTAAGCTTAAAAATCAATTTCGTTCAAATTTTCAATCGGCCCGGGTCGAAAAAAACTCAAATAAACAAATACTGTGGTTGGGCCACGTGGGCCGGCACGCCAATGACCCAAGGCACGACCCAGCACGGCACGCTGGGCCGTGGGCAATGGGCCGTGCACGAGCACGGCACGACACGTGGCACGCTTAACCGAGCCTTGGCCATGCCACATTTTGACTTCGCCACGCCATACCGGCACGTGGGCCAGCCCATCACGACCCACGTCCATCTCTAGCAATATTCACATCTCTGTAATTACGTACAGTACATGCTTGTTAGCTTGGAAAATATTATAGGCTTGTAATATGTAACTTGTATATAAGTTTCTCTAATGTAATTTCTGATTCAAGAGCAATTAGAATAAACACAATCGTATTCTCGATCTATATGGTATCTGCAATCTCGATCCTTGCGTGATACTCCAATATGTCGTCCTCATCCAACACCATCCTGAATGACCACCAACCCTAGAAACCTCTTCTCGTGGTCAACCTCACCATGGTTGACAAACTTACTTCACAAAACTATTTATCGTGTAGTACCCAGATCACCGATTTCTTGTTCGGGTATGATTTACTCAAATATATTGATGGGTCGTATCCCTGCCCATCTGAAACCATTGCATCCTCCACCGAAACTGACAAAGATCGTTTCATCACCAACCCCTCCTACCTAACAAGGTGGCGTCAAGACCACCTCATCAAAGGTGCCCTGAATGGTACCCTCTTGACCGACATTCAACCGCAGGTGTAACGAGCCACCACCTCGTGTGAAGAATGGACCATTCTCGAGAAAATCTATGCCATTCCATCCCCTGCTCATATTCGCCAAATAAAAAACCGTCTCACCAACATTTCCAAAACCACCGAGTCCGTGACTGAATACATGCACTTCATTAAAGTTTGTACTGACCAACTTGCCACACTCGGTAAGCCCATGGACCTTGAAGACATTATTATCACAATCCTCCATGGCCTGGATCGCAATGTATACAAATCTCTCATCGACGCCATTCAGCCTCGTGAAAGACCCTATCACCTTCGAAGCCCTTCACGAAAAATTATTCAACTTTGAACTCACCTTGACCCGCACCACTGCCCCTACACCCTTCCCTGCTAGTGTGCATACTGCCACCTATCATACCCGTCCACAGCCTGTGTCCAGCCACCCTCGTTCTTCCCCAGCCAACACTGCAGGTGACACCCGAGCCCCCGCACCCTTCAAAGGTAAGTGCCAATACTATTGAGCTACTGGTCATGCTATCTCCTCGTGTTTTAAATTTAAACGCCTGTATCCCGATGTCGTTTTTCCTTATTCGACTGCTTTTGCTCAACAAACCCCTCGTGCACCACCTCAAGCACAGACGACCACTGCACAACACCTTTCCCCATCATCCTAATCGTGGTTACTTGATAGTGGTGCCACTTATCACATCACCAATGACTTAGCTAATCTCGACATTGCTGCTCCGTATGATGGCAATGACGAACTTCTAATTGGTGACGGCTCTTCCTATTTCCCATATAGGTTCATTTACTCTCCCTACAGATGCTTGTTCTATTCGATTCACTAATGTTCTTTATGTCCCAAAAATTTCTCGAAATACATATCTGTTTCATAACTTTGCAAAGACAACGAACCATGCTTATTTTGTATTCTCACATTCATCGTTTTTTGTAAAGGGTCTGGACACGGGCCGCACTCTCCTCCACGGCAAACCTGATGGCAGCGTCTATGAATGCCAGACCAGCTGCGAGTACAACATATCTTGGGTGATGACCAGATCGCAGACGTCCTTATAAAATCACTCAATCGACAGCGGTTCACACGATTACTTATACAATTGTACTGCTATACAAGCCATATTTGTACTAATTACTTACTTATACAATTGTACTAAAACAGTAGAGGTGGAACGTCATCTACTACAATTACAGTTAGAAAATTATAGCAACTCAAGAACTACCTCCTTAATAATGGCCGGAACATCATTCACTCACCTCGCTTACGCCCGTGTTTTTCGTCTCGGTTTATCCGTTCTTCCTCAGCACATTCTCAGTGATTTCGGTCAAACTCGTTATTCTCAACTCATCTTTCATCGTGTTGACGTACCCTCTGTTCTTCTGTACAATACTATGATCAAGGGTTTGGTTTCTTCTAATTTTTTTTCACGATTTTCTTGATTATTATCATCAAATGAGGTTTTTTGGGATTTTGCCGAATTATTTTACGTGCCGTTTTGTTTTGAAAGCATGCGCTCGAGTTTCTGACTATGAGTTGGGTGTTAAGCTTCATGCCCTCATTTTGAAGTTGGATTTTCATGGAGATTCGTTTGTCGATACGACTTTAGTGTCAGTGTATGGGAAATGTGGGAATTTAAGCGACGCAGATAAAATGTTTGATGAAATGTCTGAGAATATTCTGGTTTCGTGGACGGCTATTATGAGGCTACTAGTATAATACCCGTGCATAAATGCACGGGATGTACAGTTTACTGAAAGAAGTAATAATTGAATTAAATAAATAATTAAAGTAAGAATAGAGATAATACAATTACGGTGTATATATCTAGTAATTACTGTATACAATTATATGTTTAACTCAGCGAAGACGTTTAACCCGTTTGTGGATTAAAAGTCGAATAAAAAGCTGATCCATATGTTAATCAAAATTAAAAAGTCGATTAAGATACTAATCGTATAGAAGTTTATATTAGAGTTGCTGTAAAAGTAAAATATGAAAAGCTCCTAATCGAAAATTTGATCAAATAAAGAGAAACATTGAAACTCTATTTTAAATTTTTTATTTTTAAATTGTAATTTTTTTCAACTTAAGCAACCGTCACGACACAATATAAACGAAACCCGCATAAACATGTATATTTAAAACCTAAGTACAACCAACTGTATTTTACCTAATCGCATACTTACTCAACATGTAACCCACCTAGCTGACTCATTTGATAGGTGTATCTAAAAATAGCGACTTTAGCTTTTCTTGATTAACCTTATATAATTTTAACCAAATTTTATTGAAAGCTGTAAAATTTTAAGTAAAATAAAAAAATTTAAAGTACCCGACTTGTAATCATCATCTTATTTAACCCATTTACTTGATATAAAAGTTATCAATTTTGAGATTTTACTGTATAAATTGTCAAAATGTAGACCGTGAAAATATTAAAAGCCGTTTGTTTCTTAAATTTAATTTCTATTATATTAATTTATGAAATCAAAATTTTGACCATACAAATTCAAATATTATAATAATAAATTACCTAAAACATAAATATGATTTCATAAATTAATATAATAGAAATATTTGGATTTGTTTTTACAGATATTTTGACATAAATTAATAATAATATCAACTCGTTCAAGGTATAGCATAAGATCCCGTGTAAGAGGCAATTTAAATACTTAAATAAATAAAAAGAATATCAAAGATTAAATAAAATAAAAAATATGTAGAGAACATTAGTATAACATCATATTACGTATAAGTATGTAGTCACAAAAGATCTTATTAGATTTGTCGTCATATACTATTATGTACATTACAAATATTAAATTATTATAATTTTTTTATGTGTAAATTAAGATATTAATACTAAACGTAATTGATTTTTCATATACGGATTTTACTCAAGTTATATATTTTTTGTCATTATTTTTCCATCCTACCCTTTTTTACTCCAAGATTATACAAAATTCTCTCTTTTTAATTTTCTACCAAATCTTAAATTAATTCATTCAAATTTATAAATTTCCAATCATGAACTTCTATTATAAATTCAATAAATTCAATCATAAATTCAATCATGAACTTCAATTATAAATTCAATGGAGTAATTAATTTTAATTTTGTGTTTAAATTATTAAATTTTAATAAAAGTTATAAGTTTAAATTAGGATTTGTTGGGGTAGAAGGTGAGGGTGGGTGGGTAAGGCGCGGTGGTCCGGCGATGGCCGGTGGAAGGCAATGGCCGGTGAAGGGGTGACTACCATTCTTCTTCTTTTTTTTTTTTTTTTTTCTCATTGAGTTGCTGCGTGATACTATACTCCGTACTCATTTTTTTATTTTTTATTTTCTATTTTCTTTTATTTTTTTTATTCAATTTTTTGTTCTCCTTGAGTTGTTGTGCTCGTGGATCAAGCTTTATGCCGTCAGAGGTCCACCGCGCCACACCGCCGGACCACCACGCCCCACCGCTTGCCCCACCTGTCTACCCACCCTCACCTTCTACCCCAACAAACCCTAATTAAAACTTATAATTAATTTTATTAAAATTTTAATAAAATTTAATAACTTAAACACAAAATTAAAATTAAATGACAAATCTTATTTCATTGAATTTATGATTGGAATTCATGATTGAAAATTTAGAAATTTGAATGAAATTGATTTAAGATTTGGTAGAAAATTAAAAAAGAGAGAATTTTGTATATTCTTGGAGTAAAAAGGGTAGGGTAGGAAAAATAATGACAAAAAGTATACAACTTGAGTAAAATCCGTATATGAAAAATTAATACCCATACTAAATTGCACGTGGTCAAAATTGTAAAAGATGTAAATATATAATAAACATTGACTGTCACAAAATTGATATATAGAAAATATTACAGAAATGATATAGAAAATATTAGTATGAGTTGGGCCTTTTCAATATGAAATCTTACTTAGGAAACAAATCAAATAGAATAAAATAAATAAAAATAAAATAGGATAGAATATAATGTAGGTAGCAATTTACTATATAGTTTGGCGGGAAAAGCATGTGGTAATGGTTTTTGTTTTATAATATTAATATAGATGAGCGTGCATATTAATGATGGTGATTTCTATGGGGTTGTGTAGATATTTTTGAATCGCGGTTTCAGGCCTGATAGTTTTGTGCTTGTTTGATTTTTGTCTGCGTGGGCTGAGAGTGGGGAGCTCGAGGTTGGGGAGTGGCTTCATCGCTATGTTGACATGAATGGGATTCGTAAAAATGCTTTTTAGAACAACCAATTGATTAATATGTATGCCAAGTGTGGTTCTGTGGAAAATTCGTCAAATGCAAGACAAGGATGTGGTGCATTGGACCATTATAATTCAAGGGTATGTGACGATTGATTAAAAGGAAGCGTTGGACTTGTTTTTCAAGATGAAAAGGGCGAATGTCAAACCCGATACTTATGCCTTGGTTGTTGTTTTAGCTGCGTGCACAAGACTCGGGGCACTCAACATTGGAGAGCAGGCAATTTTCAACTCCGTTGAGTGGAGTCGATATGCCAGCGATCCTATCCTTGCGACCTCCCTAATGGAATTGTACTCCAAATGTGGGCATATTGAGAACGCGTGGAAAGTTTTTAGACTAACAAAGAAGAGAAACGTTATACTTTGGAATGCTGTGATCTATGCCCTGTCCACTAACGGATATCCCAAAGTTGCTTTTGGGGGTTTTGCCCACATGATAAAACTCTGTGTTCGACCAAACGCCATGACTGTCGTCGGCCTGCTTTGTGGTTGTACCCATGCTGGTCTTATCAATGAGGGCCGAAAACTGTTCAACACCATGGAGCGCGTCTTATTCATCACCCCGACTATTGAGCATTATGGTTGTATGGTTGATCTTCTTAGTCGAGCAGGCTTATTAGACGAAGCTCATCATCTAATCCAACAAATGCCGATGCAGCTAAATGTAATTATTTAAGGAGCATTGCTTGGTGGGTGTAGATTGCACCGAAACACCCTTTTGGCTGAACATGTTTTAGAGCATTTATTCGAGCTAGAACCTTGGAACTCTGGACATTGCATTCTTTTATCGAGTATTTTGTCAGTAAATGGCAAATGGCGCGAAGCGGAAAGAATTAGTTCGCGAATGATTGACCTGAAGATTAAAAGGATACACGGGCGTAGCGTTATAGAAGTGAATGGAACGTTCACGAATTTGTAGCCGGAGATTATTCACACCCTATGGTCAATCAAATACACGCCAAGAAAGCTAGACAAATTGTTGCACGCGTCTCATGCAGCGGGATACATACCGTCTATAGAGTTTGCTTTGTTTGATGTCGAATAGGAAGAGAAAGAGTACCTTCTTCGGTACCATAGTGAAAAACTAGCGGTTGCATTCGGATTGATTAGTACTCCACCGTAACAAGTGATCAGAATTGTGAAAAATCTTCGGGTTTGTGGTGATTGTCATGACATAATGAAGATAATTTTGAGAATTACAGAGAGAGATTGTACTTAGAGATAGTGCTCGCTTCCATCATTTCGTTAATGGTCGGTGTTCCTGCAATGATAATTGATAACTGTACTGAACTGAAAGATTATACTGTTGCTGATTATGACCTTAAATGGTCAAATGTACAATACTGTGTATGTTACTATGTTAGGGTCTTAGGGATACAATTGTTGCTAATGATAATGCTTACTCTACTACGTAACTTAACAGGCCCATACCCATATGTCGGTTTTACAACCCGAAGTTTACTTAATGTATAAATACACCAATGATATGAATAAGAAAGCAACTAATAATTCTCCTATATTCTTTGATTTGTAACATGGTACCGAGCAGGTAAATTTTTTTCAATCTCGCTGTGCCCCAGCTCGCCATGGCTGGCGATGATTCCACGAAGAAAATCGATGCTTCATCCCCGTACTATATTGGTGTTCACGATCGATCCAGCGATCTCCTCACCTCCGTTCGCCTGCAACTCGACAACTTTGATGATTGGGCTCGTGCGATTCGTCACGCCCTCCTCTCATGAATATATATCTACCTCCATAAATGATACGAGTACAAGTTTTATCAGCAACTTCTTCAAAAACGTTCTATTTTAGCCCATGACGTGCACTTCTTGAGCCTGGTGCGGTGAAGCTACTTTACCGGTACCGATAGCCCATACAGGTTCCTACCCAATGACAACGTTTTTCCAGCTTGTTAGGGATAAACATGAAAAATATGAACATAATTAGCAATCACTTTGGCTTTCAAGATTCAATAGATGAACAGGTTTGTACACGTAAGCGAGGCAGGAAGGTTATTTGCCATGAAAAAGGATACTGGACACGGCATCCCTAATTTTGTTATTTTGTCTCACTTACCCCTAAACCATGAAACAAGATACTTAGCAGTATTTTGAAAATCAAACAACCCGCACGTCCATAAATTACAGCCAACGCAACTTTTGGGGGCCATACACGAGCAGTAATTAGAACTTAATCAGAGTTAAGCATTAAGTTCAATAATAGAATTTCATCTTCCTCGTCCTTATGACCTATATAAGATAGGTAACTCGGTACAGCATAAACAAAAGTTTTGACCCCTACAGCAATGCAATATCTCGGAAAGACACACATAAACATCTGAGATATCAGAGTATCTACCTCAATAGGTTTCAGATCCTCATCTATCTACCTCAATAGGTTTTCATTCTCTCTGCTTCTGGCGTTCCTCTACCTCTTCCTTCTTTGCTACTCTTTCCTCTTCCTTTGCCTTCTCTTTAGTCGTCTGGTAAGAGAATATTTACTTTTGTTACAAACCAACACAAAAACAGTTCGCTATAGAAAAAGAGCAGTTACATGAGCAACAAGCAGCGTCTAACCTCGGAAAGTAAATAATAGAGTATCCAGTATCCAACTATCCAAAGCTGCAACACTTAGTCTATACGACATTAAGTGAGATCATAAAATTTACACCTCCTTAAAAAAACATACGAGAAATAAATAATAGCTCAATTGTATATATACGAACTACAAAGCGCGGAGGACCATTTCAGCAATGAAAAGAATGTGTTTCCTTACAATGTCAATGGTTGTTCCCCGCTAATGAGTATGGGTTTGACAATTATCATTCTGAACTAAGAAAAATAATCTATTAAAAGTTGCAAAAATTCAGGAAAACAACACAAAAGGGAGAAAAAAACGTTCTGAACTTTTTGGATAGCTTCTAAAAATTAACTATCAATCTGAAAATTATAAAATCACAATTATAATTAATTCGAGAAATAAAACACGAATTTCGTATCTCAAATTCAAATTTTAAATTCACCTACAAAACACAAAGATTGAACCCTCAACTTTTTAATTGACAATAAGCAAGTATGAAATATATTCTACAATTATGTGAATCCTCGCGGAATCAATCCTCCATCCTTGACAAAGCCAACCACCAAACTACTCACAATTTTCGTGAACCTTGGCACTCTTTGCAATACCAGGCATATATTTACGCTTAAACTTGGCTAACGAACCAAAAATGTAACCGCACAACTAGATAAAATCCATTTAGATACCTACAATTTGTTTTAGTTACACATTGGTCACCAACAGCAGCAGCGTTCTACTAAATAACGATGTCATTAAATATAATCTTAACAAAATAAAAATACAGGCAGAAAAACTAAAGCTAATGGACCTTGGATTCTTCGAATTTAACATATCTTTGAATAACAGAAGTTTCAGAAATAAAATGCGTCTGCTTACCAGACAATAAAATTACTTCGGTAAGTAGTCTAGTATCCTTTTTTACGAAGGAGGCACGTTGGTTAGCAGCAACAAAATTGACATGAGGCTGACTGACAGTGGCCATACACCTCAACTGGTCACTGTTTCGAAGTTGTTAACAGTGGTTCTGCAGCAAGAATAAGCAGTTTAAGGATTAATATCATCCGCTTCTAAGATTAAGAATGAATAAGAATCGAGGCAAGTGCAGCTAACCAAGCACCCATAAGGAATAGATGTCGCTAGGGTACAAACGTGAAATAAGATTTTTAGTGAAATGGTCTATTAACTCTTACTATTCCTTATCTGTCTTATGGCTGACATTTAAGCTCGTAGACTCTGACATGTGACCAATCTATAAGCCATGACCATACACATGATCTTTCTCTTGGCAGAACAACTCCCTCCATCTCGTAACATATTTAGTGTTCAGTTGCATGTACTCACATAAAATTCTGATACAAATGCAAAACATAAACAATCTGATGAAATATCATGAGTTAGTAAGCAAATCCCTTGATCAACCAGCACTTTATATATCTCTATTGTGTTTTTTCAAAAATATTGTGTTTTTTTAAAGTCCAAGTGGTTTTTTAAACAAACATAAGAAAACTTTGATCAATTTCGGTGTCGAATCTCCCCCAAAATATTCGGTCCTTCGCTGCTAATTGTCTAGTACTCTAATCTAATAGTATCAGTACCTGAACAGTTAGCGTCCACAGCATCTTTAATCGGCTGCTTGCTACATTCACCTTGAGATGAAGAAGTGAGCTGACAGTGTCTTCTTTGTTTGTCCTGCACATTCCCCCTTCTGCACTCTGCTCATATCTTCTTTTCTCTTCTACATAACGTAAAGGTCAAAATAAAGTATATTGATTTGATTGAATTGAAACTGTTAGAATGTGTAATAATGTAATTAATTTAGCTTAGTATAGTGCCTAATTTAGTTATATATGTTTCCATAAGTTATAGCCTAGGATATTGTACTGAGATCCTCAGTCACATTGTATTTATACTGATTGTCTATCAATGAGAAAAGCAAGGAATATATTTCTGATTAACGACTGCACCCATACAACTAGCTTTTACCTCGAATATCAAGCATCTTAGATAATCTATATACATAACAACACTAATGCCAATAAAGCAGCTCGTACAAATTGTGCATAAAATCAAGATCCAACCTCGAACCTCCATTAAGGTGGGTCACAGAATACCAAAAACAAACACATTGTATTGGGAACATCGAAAAATGTAAGAAATATAAGTAATCGGAGGAAAACAAACCAACAAAAGTAAACTTAAGTTTAAAACCGTAAAACTTACAAAAGAATATCACCAAATAATATGAGAAGAAATCAAGTGGATCATAATCATAAGAAACCAACATAAACTAAAATAAAGTAAAAATTTCAATTAAGTTGTATGATGAATTGATGATTGAAGATTTTGAGACTAACTATAACTGATCAGAATATTCAAAATTTACTGACCTTTGTTGAAGGCTTGACACCAAGAACATGAACTTGAAGAAGGTCTTCATCAAAAAGATTTGGGTTAGAAAATTCAGCTCACCTACATCCCTATAATCGTAGTCATGAAGATCAAAACTTTATCAAACAATAGCTAATAAAAACCGATTGACAGGTTCATCAAAATATCAAATGTAAAATTAAACACTAAAATTCTAACAATCTAAACTAACATGCAAGAACAAACTCAAAACATGATAAAATTAAAGCAGAAAAATCAGAAAGACTAAAACCTTGATTGATTAGATAATTAAACTCAAAATATTGATGAAATGGGAGAGAGGAGGTGAGTGGAATAGTGGAGTGTTTAGAGGAAATGTGCCACGCTGCAAATGGCCAAAGGACAAAGAAGGACATTGAATAGAAGACAACCGAGGGAAGGAACTGTTCTAGGAACAGTTTAGGAAAGTTTAGACTTTAAAGGGTTAAGGATTACGAATATAAATTACAGTACAAACTTTGTAGCGATCCACTAGCAGCAAATTTTACAGTACCACCAACAAAAACTTTTATGTATCCAGTAACAGTTTCCCCTCATATAAGGTAGAGCACTGCGACAAAAGCAACACATCTCCAGCAGAATGCACTAGCTAGCAGCAACAATGATTTCAACAGCAAAGCTAGACTGCACGGCAGTAAAAGGCTAGCGCCAAAAGCACAGCGGCAGCGAAATAACGGAAGCGTCGCACATCAGGATCAGCAGTATAGTAGGCCACGGCGGCAGCAGCGACATTATAACAACAGCAGCAAGCAACCGTTATAGATGCAAATAGTACCAACATAACAGTAGCATAACATATGTTTATAAGCTACGCTTAAAGCTTGGTTCAACAATTACATGCAATGATCAAAATTTCAAACAAATTAATGACACTGTGGCTACAATAATCAAAACCATAATGGTAATATTAACGACATTTTTGACTACAATAATCAAACCATAATCATAACATTATATACAAAATCAAAAGTACGGCGGTTGCTAGTCACCTAACCATGTCTTATCATGTGGGAGGTTTCACCATCTCACATGAAAATTCGTGATAAAACCGACATGTAAAACGATGTATAAATTCAAACTTGCGATTCTTTATCGATATTGAAATAAAACAGCCTTGTGTAACAAGTGAATACAAATTCGATAGGATTTTTCAAGTGGTACCTCATTGTATCTTTGCACAATAAGGCATATGCTGAAGCAGGCCTCTACTTTCACGGCAATCATTCTTTTTCTTATCTTGATTTTCCACCTTCAACAATTGTTCGTCGGGAAGAGTCTATGCATCATAAACCTATTTACCAATAAATCAGTGCCAATAAACTTCTACAGAGTACAATGTATTTCAAAATCAAAATTTGATTGAAAAGTGAACGGTGTACATGACCAACTTTATCACACTCCAAACCGTCACAAGTAAGCCTGGAATGTTCTCACAAACCTGGCAGCGGAACCTTCAACCTTCACAACTTCTTCTTCCTCGAGACTAGTAAAGATGATGTTCACTATATTTTCCAAAGATCCAACAATTCCAGCCAATTTATTCATAAGACAAACACAAGGTAAAAATATTCTCATTTCAAAGATTGTTCAATGAAGAAAATGAGGAACTAAATCACTCACCTTCGATGTGAGTTGGCCCTTGGCATCACGACTGGTGACACAGTTCTCATTGATAAAGCATACAAAGTCAACCAAGTCTCAGCCACCATCGTAATCTTCACTGCTTTTGTTGTTTTGTTGGGAAAAACTTCAAAATGAGAACATGAACGAAAACAGTAGGGAAGCCGCTAACATCATATCTACATGAAAAGGGTCAGAATATTTGGATCAGTAAATCAATAATGTCTTTCAAAACTCAAGAAAGATTCACAAGCAAAAAATATGTGCACATAATATGACATCATAATGAGAACACGAGTGGTGAAGAAAACCAGGCGAGATATTAAGGAAAAACCTATATGTATACTTTTTATGAGATTGAGTATCTTGTAAATATCATGTGAATATCTCGCCTGGTGTTCACTTTATGAGATTCGAGTATCCGACACTTGCATACGTATCCGATACGACAAGCCTTTGACGTATTGAAGTAACATAACTTCAATAATGGATTCAAAGTCACGTGTAATCCGAATTGAGAAATTTGAGCATTGCATATGGCCAGTCAGTTGGTAACTGAAACATTGATAACGTAGTATTCAAAACGAATGGACAATGAGATGATATGAATACCGAATTGCAGAAGGTGAAGCTACAGCAAGGACAGGAGGAGCAGAAACAACTTGTTCCAATAGCAGCGGATCAACATGTCGAACACCAACCTGAAAACAGAAGTCAGACGATACCGCGTACTGTTATATAGCATTAAGCATGGGTAGAAGCAAATAGTTTTGTCATAACTTGTAAACTCCAGGTTTCCATCCATTGTGAACACAGAAAGACGATACTCCATCTGAGTATCTGACTTTCATTCTCTTAACATTCTATTTTGGGATCGAGCGAAAATTGATAGTTATCTTTACGCACCAATATACTTTGATCAGCTTGTTATGAATATCATCAGCAAAAACCAACATTCTTCCCCTCATCAATTCGTTTGAGTCGCATAATTTTATTTACAATAAAAACTATCGATTCACTAAAATTCAAAAATAAAAGTAAAACAAATGACTAACGATTAAGGGAGTATATGACATTCCCTCAAAAGAAAGAAGTTGGACAAGCTATTAAATGGTGCTAACTGCTAGCATCTTCCTACATTAACAATTATAGAACTCCCATTCCCTCAAAAGAAAGAGGTGACTTTCTAATCAGGTAGTGGAAGTAAATGTCACACACGTGAACCAAGTTGCGATCAGAGACGGAGCTCGGTTATGGCCCAGAAGGGCCTCGGCCCGGGCAGAAATATATAGGTTATTATTAACAAAAGCCTTTAATGAGTAGATAATGTGAAGTAGTTTAGTGGTCGTATGGTTGCTTCTCAACACCTTTGTCTTCGGTTCAAACCCCAAGCCAAGCATCTTTTTTTTTGCTAAACTATTGTCTTCTTTACGATTATTTTCTCACGTATCTTTTTCTACCATTTCATCACAATTCACACATATATATACGGTACAAATTTTCATGACACGATTTCATGGAAAAGACCTAATCCCTTCGTTCCATTTTTTTTTTTTCTTCCATTTACTTGTTGGAGGTCAAACTTCTAAAAGTGGTGTATCGATATAAATGTCTACGGTCAAAGTGGTGCTTAGGAAACCGTGAAAAAGTAAATAAGGAGGAAAATGATGTAACGGAGAGAGTATTATAAACGTATAATGCATGTAATATGCTCCGTAAATATTATCATTTCATATTTTTTAAAATAGGTCTTGGTTTACGATTTTACGGATCTATCATTTCAGTTAAGTAAACAATTTTCGTAAAAACCGGCGCTGGTTACCATCGTCTTCTAGCTACGTCCCTGGTTGCGATATCAAGAAGATGAGAATTTACCAATTTCGTGACTTTCACTGATTGATTTGTCTTCTCAGGTTTAAGGATAAACGGAACCTTTTTGTACGCTACCGTACAGCTGCGGTGAATATATATGTACAAACTACAAATGTACCATTGTCTTTTTTTTTGTCTCCCGTAAAGAAGACCCGGCCATGGGCCGGGCCAGGCTTTGTTGTTGGACCTCAGGCATGGCCCGCTGCAAAAGACGGCCAATTCGGGCCGGGCTGTTGTATGTGAGTTCTACGGGCCAACCCGTCAAGACTTGAATTTTTAGGGAAAAAAACCGACGATGTTTATAAAATAATTAAAAACACGATTGAATTTGACTAAGATCAAGCTGAGCATTGACCGAGTGTTCGAGCTAAGCCCAAAGGCTCTACTACGAGTTGGCTCAATTCGTTGCCACTCGCATTATACAAACGCAAGCAAAATGAAAATGAAAATGAAAATTCAAATCAATTGCAAAATAAGGGTTTTCTAGTCAAGCCCGAATTATCGACAAAACGAATCATCTCATGTTGCGAAATGAGGGTTTGCCACACCGTTCAAAAGTTCAATCCATTTCGTTGATATGAGATTATGAGACTGTCTAACTACGCTGTGTAGGCCCCATGCTTTAGACCAAATATTTGTTCTTTTGCTTTCTAAGTACGGAGTAATAAAAAAGTATACTTGTTAGTTTAGTTCGGATAAAATATGGACCATGTGTTTTCTAGTTAGGGTAATCTATGGGCCTAATTGAGTCAAAATACGGGTTGATTAACTCTTTTCACGAAGTAATTTTTTTTGTACGGCGATATAAGTTTTATAAAAAAGAAATTTTTTAATAATATCTATATACACAACGTAGTACTCCCTCCTTTCTACCCATTTGGCCCCCTTGCTTTTTTCACCATTTTTAAGAAAAGGTGGAAAAAGTGGGGTAGGGTGAAGAAAAAGTAAAATAGTTTAATTATAAAAAATTGGATGTGAGTGAGAAAAAGTAGGTATGTGTGAGAAAAAGTAGGATATGTGAGAGAAATTATTACTAAAAAGGAAAATGGGGCTAATTGGAAAAAATTTCCAAAAAGGGTATATGGGGCTAATTGGAAAGAATGGAGGGAGTAATCTATAATATTCCATAGGGTTTTAGACGTGTCAGGATGGACAATTCTAGGATTTTGAAATGGTGTGTGCCAGTAGTAGCGGGCCCGCGAATCGATAAGAAGAAGGACATGTTTTTCGATGTATCGATGATTTTTTTTCTTTCTTAGCAATTTAAAAAAAAAAATAGTTCGAAAATCAATTTTCACATTGAGGACTAGTGATAAGAGTACTACAAAAAATTGGGGCTTGAAATGGATTTTCTAAAGTTCAAACACAAAAATTGGGATTCAAAGTGAATTTCTTTAGTTAATGAAAATCGAACTCATGACCTCTAAATTAAATCATTGTTATGAAAACCTATCACCTCGTCAATTTCATTTATTGTTTATGTGTTTTATGCCAAAATGAAATGGAGACGCACGAGCACATTGGATTTTTCTGTCCGTATAGTGTTAAGTGTTGGGAATTGGTACGGTGCAACGTATCATTGATGTTAGCTGGCCACGAGGTGATGTGTGTCAGTGGTGGCTACGAAAATGATTCAGATATCTCACTCGGAAGAAGATTGTTGGTGCGATTCTAGCCGGTATGTTATATCATTTATGGTTTGCACGAAACCTTTGCCGACGAGAAGGTCGAGTATTATTGCCTTCGGTCTTGGTACGAATGGTGATTGATGATGTTCGATAATGACTGGATGAGTACTTGGAGGTTGCCTTAGCATTGAATAGTTGAGTGTACCACTTTGTACTAAATTGGATTGGATTGGATTGGATTGGTGTAATTGATTTTGATATTACAGAATATACTTACATATTATCAAAAAAAAAAAAAAAAATTGAAGCATTTTTTTTAATGTTAGTATATGACAATTTTAATACGGAGTATATTGTTTCGCACTATCTTGTTAAAACTAATAAAAATTCATGGGATATTCTATATGGTACCCCATGATTTTTTTACTTTTTAAATGGTGCTGTTACGGTTAAAATTACCTCTCACGCAAGTATAACGTGGTCAATGTAATATGAGAGGGTCGAATCCACGAGGATGGGTAGTTAGGCTCTAAGTCTCGTATTCGTCTTAGTTTAGTCAAGTATAACGTGGTCAATGTAATATGAGAGGGTCGAACCCACGAGGATGGGTAGTTAGGCTCTAAGTCTCGTATTCGTCTTAGTTTAGTCGATTAAGTAGATGTTTTTGGGATTTCTAAACTAAAATATCAAATATAAAATGAGTAAAAGAAAAAGATAAGTAAAGGATTTTATCGATAAGATAAAGAAATAAGGGGCCAATTTCTCCACTAGCACGCCTAAGACAAGTCACCAAATCGCAAATTTGGGGGATAACACCTATGAAGCTACCAAATACTCCTCTCCCGAGTTTGTGCACTCCTAAATTACCTAACACTTCCCTCCCGGGTTTGTGTGAGGACTCCTTAACTCACATAAAATCTCACTCCCATGACACCCTGTATGAGTCGAGGGAATAAAATGGTGTCTAAAATCCCGACATTTTCTCTCCCACTCTCATGGTAAGAGTCTCTGGCCCTGGGCCAAGGGTGCTCAAAAGGCCGCTTCTCCAGCTTTAACCCAAATTAAATAACAAAAGCCCCTTAACAAACCCAAATATTACAATCCCACAACTTATTAAAAGGAATTGAATCGCAAGGAAACCATACTAGGGATTAATCGAACCCTACTATTAAATCACTCACAACCCATAACTAATCTAACATAAATCATATTAATAATGAACTTAAACATAAAACTAATAACAAGTAATACTAAAGATTGAAACTTTACTCAAATAACATCACAAATAACCATAAGATAAGAGGTAATATCAAGTATTAACTGAAATAAAATAGACCAAAAGTTCAACATAAATTGCAAATTAAACTACTGAATACTCTAATTAGTAAATAGTGATTATTATACTCGTATTAAGTTTGATTAGTTATTATAATATCGATTTTTTATTCTACCGTGAACTTTAATTTTGAATGGAGTGTATGTTAACGTTATATAACTACTAGTGAGTATCACTATAATGGTTTTTATTCTTTGAGAGGAGTATATGTTAATCAACCTAAATAATATGATTATGACAATGGGAGTTGTTCATGTTTTCTTCCTCTTTTTATTTTCTGGCTGACCTTCCTTTTATTTTTCTTGGGCTTCTAGCCTTCTACTCTTCTTTTCTTCATTTATATTTATTGGGCCAACTTGTGTTGGTCCACTTGTTTTCATTTGATCCGTATTAACTCCGTTTCGTTTCCCGTCTTTTCTTCGACTTGCATTGTTTTCTCCCGAATTGGTACCTATAAAATAGTAATACAAAAAAAGCAGTACCAAATCTCGAGGAAACGGATAAAATACGATAAAAATAAAACCAACCCCTATTATTTGTAATCGACTACAAATTGAGCTATTTAACTAATTAAGACCGCAAAATGGATTATATAAGAGTTATAATGTGGGTATAAAATCAGTAAAAATGTCGTTTATCAAACTCCCCCACACTAAACTCTTACTCGTCCTCGAGTAAGCTCAAAACACAACTGGGATCAATCATGATTAAAACAAGCATATATACATATAATCTAACCTAAACTTATAATATTCGAATCGGGACAATTAGTGGGTCCATCTGCCCCTTCAACTCACAACGTAATACTCATGAGGAAAAAGTACCACGTGCAAGGCAAGGTGGGTCTTGCTCAAAATTGTGAACCGACACTCATATAAGCACATGATCAAGAATAGGAAAAAGTCGGTTCGGTCTCAAATAAGCTTACCTTCCTCATCTAGGTAGCTTTCTCGCTCTCAACACGAGCGAGTATCCAAAATACGTATCAAAGTCAAATATCTAAAAGGTTACTTGGATGACAAGACGAAATAGAAGAACTTTATGTCATGCATTAGCTTATTGTTGATAAATCAAGCTCTTTCGCGGTCAAGTCGGGGTGTGGGGAAATATGGGAGAAATGAACCTCATGTCCTAAGCTTCCTAGCATCAAGTCTCGCCTCCAAAGGTTGGAGAAAGGGTCGTCCCAATTTGGCTCAATCAAGTGCTCGTTTCTTATGAAATAAGAGCTCATAAAAGTAGATAGCTTCCATATTACTCCTTTTTTTTTTTTTCTTCTTTTTTTTCGTCTTTTCCTTTTTTCTTTTGAGTCGGGTGTGGCTAATCCCACGCTCGCTAGTTGTCACTGACACACCGCATGTTTTCTCGGCACGAAGCGAGTACACGACAATAGCTTACGGGCTATTCACTCTTTACCACTCGGTCTAATTAAAGTGACCGTTTGTAGTGGCATCGAAGTGGTCACCACAACCCGTTATTTGAGACTTTTGGAAGCTAAAAATAAACCTTGAAGATCAAAGTATCTTGCAAAACAAATTAGAAACGAGCTTTTATTGTGATTTTTTTTTTCTTTTTCTCTTTTTTTTTTTTTTTTTTTGATTTTTGTGATAATCGAGCCAAAAAGGTCACCTTGAGACGAGATAACCAAGTCACTAAGTGCAATGAGGGTGGAGTAATGGAGGTGAAATCACACCCGACAAGTGACCCTTGGAGCTTAATCAACGACAATAAAAAGATGCATGACTAAGTCATTCTAGTTAGTGTAATCGTCCAAGTAACGAGCTAGATAATCAACTAAGTCACGTCATTAAAGGCATTAAGAATCTCTTTTTGGGTTTTTTAAAAAATTTAAATTTTTTTGGATTTTCGAAAATTTTCAAATAAAAGACAAAGAAAAATAAAAATGTATGTACACTAAACACATTCTCCGAACTCCTCAGCACAAAAATCCACAACAATAACACAATCTCCAAATCCACTAAGTATAATCATGCAAAGCATCCTCCCCCACACTAAAATCGGACATTGTCCTCAATGTTCATACTAGGGGAAGGGGTGAAACGGAAAAAGGGTAAGAGAATATACCAAGTATAGCGCAAAAGTGTGGGTCACCATACAAATGAAGCTTTAAAATGCTTGTGATCTCGCCGAGATGAAAGGAAAATTGTTACCTACACAAAATAAAACAAAACAAACCAAAACACACCAAAAAAAGTATAGTAATATGTACATATAATCTAATTATTTAAAATACCGGTCAAAGCTCTCAATAGCATGTCAAATAGTATAGACCAATCCTCACACAAATGGTCATAAGAAATCCAAGAAGATAAGCATGATAAATCGTAACCAAGTAAGGTAAGAATACAAGCAAAGTATTTATGAGGAAGAATGTGCATTTTAGAAATTTTAAAATCACTCCAAGGCTTCAAATAAATAATAGGAGGGTCAAAATCATCAAAATCAATCAAAGTATCCTTCCTTCTAACATCATTATCCATACACTTATCAATCGAAGCCTCATCAAGCGACAAACTCAAAGTCAAAGCAAGTTTATCGAAAGAATTACTCCATTCTTCCTCAACAAACATCTCAAGAGTGGAGTCATAATCAACAAGTTTATCCTCAATATTACAATCAAAGGTACTCATCATCTCAAGACCAACATCATCACTCAAAGACTCCAAATTCTCATCATTTGTCATGCAATCAAAGAATGTATTATCCACCAACTCTATATTACTAAGAACATCAAAAAGTGGGTTATCAAAAGTCTTAGTCATAGATGAAAACACATCATCAATAGAAGGAGAAACATCAACTACATTCTCATTATCAAGTAAAGAGTTAGTAGCATCAATTACAAAATCACAAGGCATCACAACATCATCATTACTCAACAAATCATCATGCTCAAGTAAAGGCGAAGAAAGATCACAAGTAACATGCTCTTGTGGAGAGGGGACATAAACATGCGCATCCACATCATTTTTAGAAGACGAACTCACATCATGTACATGCTCATTAGACTCCACAAGCCAATTATAATCATCATCATCATTAATCATATCATGACCCCTAGACATCTCAACATTCAAATTATCAAAGGAAGGGGGAACATGATCGTCTTGAACTTTATAAACATGATGAGACAAATGTGGCTCTCCACAAAGAGTAGCTCTTCCCCACCCCCAATTCTCCTCGGCCATAACCATATTTTCAATCAAAGTATTAGCTTCCTCAACTTTCAACCCCTCAAAATCTCCTCTACAAGCCGCAAGTACCATATCTCTAGTTTTAGGGAGCAAATTTTGAAAGAAAGTCAATGTGGTTAGCCAAGGTGGGATCCCATGAGTAGGACAAGCTCTCAACAACACCTTAAACCTACCCCAAGATTCACCCAAACTCTCTAATTTGCCTTGTTCAAATGACATAATCACTTGTCTAAACAAACAAGTCTTATAGAGAGGGAAAAATTTTCTATAAAAAGCTTGAGCTAAGTCATTCCAAGAAAAAAAAGGTCTTAGGAGAGTGAGAATACAACCAACACTTAGCCTTACCCTTAAGACTAAAAGGAAAAAGAATAAGTCTTATGGTTTGATCGGGAAGACCACTAATCTTTAAAGTAGCACATTTCTCCTCAAAAGTCACAAGATGGTTAATCACATCATCATTATCTAAACCACAAAACACATCTTGTTGCACAAGCTCAATCAAAGCCGGTTTCAATTCATAATCGGTAGCCTTGACAACTCCAATATCAATGGGGGAAGAAATTAAACTAAGGTCAAGTCTACTAAGGTCGGCTATAGAAGACATTTCAAAAGATCGAGAAAAGAATTTTTTTTTTTTTAAAAAAAAAAAAAAATTGATTTTTGATTTTTTTTTTTTTTTTTTTTTAAAACAAAAGCAATTAAATGACTAATCCTAAAACTAGACAAGACTCAAATCTAACTAAGCACCATCCCCGGGAACGGCGCCAAAAACTTGTTACGGTTAAAATTACCTCTCACGCAAGTATAACGTGGTCAATGTAATATGAGAGGGTCGAATCCACGAGGATGGGTAGTTAGGCTCCAAGTCTCGTATTCGTCTTAGTTTAGTCGATTAAGTAGATGTTTTTGGGATTTCTAAACTAAAATATCAAATATAAAATGAGTAAAAGAAAAAGATAAGTAAAGGATTTTATCGATAAGATAAAGAAATAAGGGCCAATTTCTCCACTAGCACGCCTAAGACAAGTCACCAAATCGCAAATTTGGGGGATAACACCTATGAAGCTACCAAATACTCCTCTCCCGAGTTTGTACGGTCGCACCCTAAATTACCTAACACTTCCCTCCCGGGTTTGTGTGAGGACTCCTTAACTCACATAAAATCTCACTCCCATGACACCCTGTATGAGTCGAGGGAATAAAATGGTGTCTAAAATCCCGACATTTTCTCTCCCACTCTCATGGTAAGAGTCTCGGTCCTAGTCAAGGGGTGCCCTCAAAAGGTTGCCTCTCCCGAGTTTAACCCAAATTAGCGAACAAAAAGCCCCTAAACAAACCCAAATATTACAATCCCACAACTTATTAAAAGGAATTGAATCACAAGTAAACCATACTAGGGATTAATCGAACCCTACTATTAAATCACTCACAACCCATAACTAATCTAACATAAATCATATTAATAATGAACTTAAACATAAAACTAATAACAAGTAATACTAAAGATTGAAACTTTACTCAAATAACATCACAAATAACCATAAGATAAGAGGTAATATCAAGTATTAACTGAAATAAAATAGACCAAAAGTTCAACATAAATTGCAAATTAAACTACTAAACTAGTGATTAAAGACTAATTAAAACTAAATCTAACTACAATAGAAAAGAAATTACGAAATAAAAATGGAGGAAAGTGGCTCTGTTGTTGGTCCTCTACTCCTACTCCTGCGTGTGTCTTCTTTCTACGGCTCTGTCTACTCTTCTGCTCGTTGTTGCTGTCTTCTTTTCTGCCCTATGTGCTGCCTCCCCTCTCTTGTTCATGTTTTCTTCCTCTTTTTATTTTCTGGCTGACCTTCCTTTTATTTTTCTTGGGCTTCTAGCCTTCTACTCTTCTTTTCTTCATTTATATTTATTGGGCCAACTTGTGTTGGTCCACTTGTTTTCATTTGATCCGTATTAACTCCGTTTCGTTTCCCGTCTTTTCTTCGACTTGCATTGTTTTCTTCCGAATTGGTACCTATAAAATAGTAATACTAAAAAAGCAGTACCAAATCTCGAGGAAACAGATAAAATACGATAAAAATAAAACCAACCCCTATTATTTGTAATCGACTACAAATTGAGCTATTTAACTAATTAAGACCGCAAAATGGATTATATAAGAGTTATAATGTGGGTATAAAATCAGTAAAAATGTCGTTTATCAGGTGCCCTACTAATAAGGCCCAGTCAGTAACGTAGTTTATATATCGTTGTTTTGGGCCTTAGAGTTTTCCAAAACAACCCTAGTGTCGTATGTGTATAAATACTCGAGATCAATTTCAATAAAACACAAAATAGTGATTTATTGTATGTGTATGAGAAATATGAAATTGATAGAGAAATTTAATGACTTATGTTAAAGTTTTAACAAAATAAAAAAATTAAGGTAGTGTTTAACAAATAAAAGGAAATATTGACTTTAGTCACTGGATTCAGATATTTGGTACTCTTTAACAAAAATTAAAAATAAAGGGTACTAAAAAACAAAACAAAAAAAATTAAAAGGTAGTAGCTCACAATTGACCCTAAATAAAAGGTACTATCTGACAAAAAACCCTCATTAATATATTTACGTTTATCTTCGAGATGAGATTTTAAAGTATATAATTATTTCTGATCGTCGATAGTTTGGGTACATAGATAGAGGTCCGTATAATATCATGGAACTAGTAGCGTCTGACTTATGTCGACCTTCTTTGTATTCCAATAATAAAAATTTGCTTCAAATAGTTATGTTTTAATTAACTCTCAGAATTAAAATGAAAACTGAATATTTAATAGTACAATTCCAAAAAAAAAAAAAAAAAAAAACTAGAAAAAATAAGGGTATATGAAACCTTTGAGTCTCGGACCAACACAGAGTAAGATAGTTCTTACTAATAATTGCTAAAGTGTATAAAACCAATTTTCAGGGCCCGACAGTGTCCATCCTAATATGGGGACCTTTATTAACCTAATGTGAGATGAATTATTTTCAATCATACAAAATTATAAAAAGATAAGGAAAATGAAAATAAAATGCAATTTAAGTAACCACATAATATTAGAGCTTTCACAATGACATAATTGACATTATTGTAAGACGTTTCATATATTCCTCTTTATTCCGGAGTATTATTTTGTATATTATTTTTATTGATTTTGTTATATTGGACTCATGTTGAAATACGATTATATGTAAACACACATGATATATATATCACATGATAGATTTGAAAGATAAAATTTATTTTTCAAATTCTAAAGGCATATAGAAAATATTGTTTCATATTAAAATCACGACGTTGTACAAAATTGAATTAGCATTTCACAAAATTTTAAACCGATACCCAAACTATTGTCTACTACTTCGTACTTTTACAAGTAACAATAATTGACATATATAGTAATAAAGAATCCTCCGTATTAAACAAGGATATTTTATGATTTCACCTACTCCTTCCGTTTGAATGAATTGTTTACAGTATGACTTTTTTGTGAGGGGAAAAAGTCAAATTGTAAACAAATGACTGAAATAGAACAAGTAGGTTAATTGGATATAACCCCCTTTTATAACACTTTTTTTTTTGAAATAACCCCCTTTTATGTTTTTATTTCTACTTAACCCCCTTTTAAGACGATTTTATTTTTAAATCACCCCCCTTGTCGAAAAAGTCACCTTAAAATGAGATATTCCGGCCAAATTCAAATTTTGAAGGTTTTTTTTTCTTTCTTTAATTCCGGCCAAATTCAAATAAAAGGTGGTTATTTAAAAAAACAAATGTTATAAAAGGGGGTTATATTCAATTAACCCAAAATTTAACATAGTTGGATAAGTCATTTCATAATTTATGTAATAGTCAACTGTACTATGTTCACAATCCTAAACAAAGGATATCCTAGGATTTTACTTACGGAGTAGAAGGTTTGTAATAGTGTGTAGCAAAATTAGAATTGTGTGATACGCGGTACAACTCTACTCCTTGCGAGAAATCTTCTTTACACCCTATTTAATTTTATTTTATTATACTTTTGTCTTCACTCTTCAGGTTTTGTCTAACTTCAAATTAGGTCACTTAGTTTAGTAATAGATGAGTCATAGACTCGTAATTTATCATTATTCATCGTTTTAATAATTTTAATGGACTTATTAAAATTTAAGAATAATATTACTCCACAGTAAAGAAAAATTAAAAAAAAAAAAAAAAAAAAAAAAAAAGCATCATAATATCGATAAATTTAAACATACCTATAATGCGTATTATAGAGTACTTCTTTATTAACAATTTCATTATTTAGTTTGACTTGTTACCAAAATGTGAGTATTTTAGTGTGTAATTGTGTTCATTTTAATATTTAAAATGACCACTCAAAAACCTTAAAAAGTGGACATAGTACGAAGTAAGTGTTAATGTAATCACACTTAATTAGGGTTGAAATAGTCACGTTAAACATTATAATAGTCACATTTTTCATAAATACCCCGCCGTGGATGTGAAACCTTCTCATAATAGAATCACTCGTCAAATTTAATTTTTAATATTTTTAAGTTATTTATAAATATGTAAATGTTAATAAAAACGTACATTTATGCACATGTATAAATCAAATGTACTCCATAAAATTGTATTTATTCAATTGTTATTTTCCACGAAGTATAATTTTTTTAAATGTGTTAACAATTGGACGTAGTGTGACCCATGCATTGCATTAATGAATAGAGGATTGGAAAGTTTTTCAAATGGGATAAACATATTTGTGGAGTGTTATTTTCGTACAATGTTACCGTAAAGTGCTTGGCTACTCAATGATAATGACAAGATTCTTAATGTGGTCCTCTGAGATAGTTGCTTTGTTAAGAAAAAAAAGATTGGTCAAAATATAGCGTTTTTTGTCGGTTGATACCTAAGGTTTAATTAAGTCATTTGTCACACAATTATCTTATATTTTTGAATTAAATCATAAGTACCTATAGTTTTACACATTTTGTTAACAACTATTAAAACGACATTTTATTTTAATTGGTAAGAGACTACTTAAAATGATTTAAAGGAAAAAAAAAAAAAACTATAACAGTCTGTAACTCATGTGCAAGTGCAAAGGTCAACTCATGTAACTCGATTATATGTTTTGATGAAAAATTATGTCGATTGGTAAATTTATCGTTGGTCATAGACACATAGTATACCCGTCGTTCGAGAATTATTCATACTGAACCCTCTTTTGGGATTGTCTTTCAATGGTAAATATCTCACTTAATTTGGTGGGAAATAGCTATATTCGAATATTATATAATAGTAAAATTTTTGGTAGCAATTATTACGTTGATGTTCTCTAAATACATATTATTTGCGCTTGCTCGATATATTTGCGACGGAATATACCAAGATGTGTTGCGACGACGGGCATCATCTTTCTACGATGCATGGAGGCATTTCCTCACTAAATTTTAATTTTGTGACAGACATTGTCGTCGCAACATTGAGGTTTTACGACAAATTATCCGAGTGAGGCATTCCGTTGCAAATTTCGGATCCTCGCAGATGGTCATTTGTGACGGAATTTCATCATTTGCGTCAATTTGTTCTCCCCCAAATTGAATGTGTTTTTTTTGTAGTGTATCTAACTTTATTTGGTACACCCGTAAATGAAAAACGTATACTCAATTATAGTCAAATTAACTTAGTTAAATTACACAATTTTTATTTCCCTTTTTTTTAATTAATTAAACGTCATCAACTTACGCATAAATGCTATGTATATGATACCATCTCGAAGCAAGGTCATGAGATTGATCATTAGATACTTAGGTCAATTAGTTTCTTTTAGTTAAGGACATTTATAATTTTGTAAGTGAAGTGACATGCAATAAGATGCGCATAAATGCTACGCAACATCAATTTTTTTCTTTTTTTTTTTTTTTTTTTTTTTTTTAAACTTATTTTATTATTGTTATTGTTTTTTTTTTTGTGTTTTTTTTTTTGTTATTGTCACTCTTTTTTTTTTTTTTTTTTTCTCGTGACTATGGTTTACCTTTTCTTTTCATGAACATAATTGTAATATTGTCACTCTTTTATATTTGTGTACTTCTATAGTTCATATTTACTCCTCCGTTTCAGTATATTATTTACCGTTTGACTTTTTTGTGAGAGGAAAAAAGTCAAACCGTAAACAAATGACTGAAACAGAGGGAATATCATTTTTATATATTTGCTTTTTATGCAAAACTTATTAGTGATAAATATATTCACAACTACTATTAGACAAAGTCTAAAATAAGATTGTTTTGATCATGCGCACGACGGGATACTTATTACCAGAATGTGAGTATTTTAACGTGTAAATTGTGTTCATTTTAATATTTAAATTGACCACTCAAAAACCTTAAAAAGTGGACATAGTAAGTGTTAAAGTAGTCACACTTAATTAGGGTTGAAATAATCACGTTAAGCATTATAATAGTCACATTTTGTCATAAATACCCCGTTGTGGGTGTGAAACCTTCTCATAATAGATTCGCTAGTCAAATTTAAATTTTTATATTTTTAAGTTATTTATAATTATATATATGTTAATAAAAACGTAAATTTATGCACATGTATAAATCAAATGTACTCCATAAAATTGTATTTATTCAATTGTGTTATTTTCCACGAAGTATAATTTTTTTAAATGTGTTAACAATTGGACGTAGCGTGAACCATGCATTGCATTAATGGATAAAGGATTGAATTGGAAAGTTTTTCAAAAGGGATAAACATATGTGTGGAGTGTTATTTTCGTACAATGTTACTGTAAAGTGCTTGGCTACTCAATGATAATGACAAGAATTTTAATGTGGTCCTTTGAGATTGTTGCTTTGTTAAGAAACAAAAGATTGGTCAAAATATCAAATGCCTATAAAAACAAATACGGAGTAACAATCCAAATGTTTTTTTAAATTTCATCCATGCCAATATAATAATCACGTTACTAATTAACACATTGCTTAATGCTTTATTAATTATTACTCCGTATAGTAGTAATTAACATATATTTATATAATTAGTATCTTGCAAATATTATAAAATAGTCGTGCAACAAAAACGTGGTACTCATTAAGGGGCCAAATTTACGGTTGTATGGTAAAAGTTTGTAAGTGGGCTCAATTTTAAGACTTTGTTAGCCAAAATGTATTTGTAAATAAAGTTCAACTCAATCTAAATAAGTACAAATTGACAAATAAAAAATCAGCCCTGTTTAAATAGCTCGATAAGCTATTATAATAAGTTAGCCCGAGTCATATAAGTTCTGCTACTCCTATAAGTTCACAAAGCCAAGGGTTAAGGGTTGAGGGTTTAAGCACAAAGCCACTAAACCACTCTAGGATACAACTCTAGCACTTAGCCAAGAGCTCTCAAGAAGAGTTCAACTCTATCTCTCAATTTTCATTCAAACATAATCTGATTTTTTACTAGGGAAATGAGTGCGTTTATATAAGCTAAGACCCATGCTAGCTTCTAAGCCCCACTTCTACTTCCTAATCTAAAGGTCACAAAATGACCTTACACTCAGCTAAAACTAATGGTCCAAAAGATCTCTAAAATTTGATGACAAACTACAACAACTACAACTAAAAGCAAGTAGAAAATGACATTTGACTACATCTACTCCCTACACTTTAGGATTACATCAAAGGGTTGATATTCTAGCCTTGGAGAGCAAGTAGAGATGGTACAAATACTACTCTAAATCATAAAACTAAAAAAACAAATAAAATAAAGTAGACAAAGACATAAATCGAAACAAGGATCATCATTGATAATGACACTAATTAAAGTTGAGCTTTTCATTTAAATTTGAATCCAACTGATATCTTGGCCCTTCTCTTGTGTTTCTCACATCTCAAATGGTCCCCAAAGTGAGCTCACCCAAAGAGAAGAAAGTAGGACAAGTACATTGCTCATTCTTCGAAATCAGCCCTTAGGACAGTTTCCACCAAGTGTGGGTTGTTTCTCCCATATATTTCCTTGTGTATTTACTTGGTTTGACCCTAATAATCACAAATTAAGCCATGGCTCGATCCATAGGACCCAAATCAGCCCAAGCCTCAAACCGAGCAAAAATGAGCTTATCCATTTTTGTGCATGAAACCTCATTCGGCTTATGAAGTGTTTTTTTTTTTCGATGGGTACGACCCATGCCCAATGAAAACGGCTCATTGATATCGATTGTTAAAATAGAATGGTAAACAAATGACTAAAATAGAAGAATGATTGAAATTTAGAGGCTCTCCGATAATGATTACTTCGTTTAAATTTGTAATTCGTTTACCCTAAAACATAAGTTATTATTTTTGCAATATAACCACTTTTTTTAATTTAATACTCCGTACCTAATAGAAAATTTACTATTAGAAAAATTGTAAAAATTATGTTATGAGATACATTAGGGAAAATAGATTCAATTGCTGAAACGAGTTATATATTAGATTAAAGTTATTTAATAAATATAATTTTATATCTTAAATTCAACTACATACCGTTTTTAAATGAAATACAAGGTAATACGGAGTTATTAAAACCCCATCTCAATGTTGCACACTTACGACTCTTTTCTATATATGGTCAATACGGAGGAGTCTAGTTTTACCCTCTCACATATTCTTTTCATTACCACTATTCTATTACTTACTATTTACTAATTACTACCCTATTACTCGTATAATTTATTCAACCCTTCTTATTTATTTCCTTTATAATTGCGTCAACCTATCTTCTTTTCCCTATTAAATCGTCATTTGTATCAATTCATCCGTTAGTTCTTTTTTACTCGTTTAATTATTTGGCAGGCACCCACATACATAAAATTTGACGAGGACTCCAACCTCTTTATTTTTCCTGTTAAAAACCATATCACTTCACTTGTGTTATAAAATTAAGGAACTCTAACAATTATTCCGTAATATTTGTCGTCAAATTCTATATATGTACTAGGTATATCGACCTTGCTCAAACTCAAAATTACCTATACTATGCTCTTCATTTCACATTTTTATTTCCTTCAAAATGGTAATGTGTGTATCAGGTTGCGACCCACAAAAAAGGCCGTTTTTAAAAAGTTATGGTGCAAAATATATATCATAGCGTGTATATAATTTGTTCATGAGTCTATATGAGAGGCATGGAGCGAGTAATAACTTAGGCAACATTGTATCAAAAAAATATTGAACTTGCTACGTTACTAAGCATTAACGATCTTTACCACCTAAGCCTATTATATGAACTATAAGAGTATTGTTGATCAGATTTGATAACTTTGGCGTATCAAATAATAATAATCTTTCGTACTTGACAAGTTTGAGCACTACAAAATTGTATATATAGGGTTTAACGAGCATTGAGTAAATTTTAGGACTTAATTGATCGACTTTTCTATCACCAATCTAACCTACATCTATAATGTATCATCATCAATATAGTACGGAGTACGAAGTAGTTAATGTTTAAGCTACAAATTAGAATCATGTTGAAATCGAACAAGTTGAAGATGATTCTTTATGTGAGTATATCAAATTTATAATGATACGGAGTATTTCTTAGTATTAATTTGTTAAAACTAATAAAAAAAATAAGTTAATCTTTGAAACTTAAAAATGAAATAATTATTTATGAAATATTATCAAAACTCTTTCGTCAAGAGTTTGGGTAAATAGATGAAGACTTGAAGAATATCATGGAAATAATTATAACGTCAAATTTTAATTTGTATCGGTCTTGTCCTTAAGTTCAGTTCTAATAAAAAGTAAATTATTATCCTTAAAAAAATTAGTGTTTTACACATTAGTTAAACCTTCCAAATAGAAGGAAACTAGCAAAGTTCAAGGAGGGATTAATGATAGCAAATCGAAACCTCGGAGTTTTGTACCAATTAAACAAATGTGATATTGTGTAAAATTTCAGGTGGGACCCTTAACTCACTACTACGAGTACACATTTACCCCTTCATTTGAAATTTCCTTCACTACTCACTTACTCACTTACTCACTTACTCACTACTCACTACACACTACTCACTACTCACTACTCACTACTCACTACACACTATTCTCTAAACTTTTACCCTTTCATTTCACCCATCTCACCCACCTCACCCATAATAATAATAATAATAATAATAATAATAATAATAATAATAATAATAATAATAATAATAATTCTATCCATGGTTCACAAATCTCCGAACGAAGCACTTGACTTCCTTTCATAATAATCTTCATCCCAAAATCTGAAGATTTGTAGAGAACCTCCATTGTTGTATACAGTAAACAGAAGAGAGAAAACAGAAGAGTAATTAAAAGTTTGACCAATAATAATAATAATAATAAAGTAATAAAGTCTCTCATGGTCATGGAGGCGATTTGGAGGAGATGCCCTAGCTAGCCCCTTCTCCGGCCTGTTTTATCCGCCTGAAACCGCCAGCTCTTGATCGGATTTTCGGCACCATCAACACCATAAACACCATCTTCACCTTCTCCAATAAATAATATTTCAAATAATAATTTTTTCGATCCGGCGTTCTGCTTTTCGACCTCCGGCCTTCTTTCCTCCTCTGCTTTCTTCTCTTTTCCGTAATAATTATTATAATAATACCTATAATATTTGAAAAGGGAGGGAGGAAGGGCGTGTGATTGCGGTTTTTGCCGTTGTTCTTCTCTTTTCCGGCCATAATAATAATAATAATAATAATAATAATAATAATAATAACTTTGAAGAAGGTACGGTAACTAGGTAAGTAAAAGTATTTACCATGCATAGTCGTCCTTGTAAGCTACTAGACCTAAAAACCACTGTTAGATAAAAAAATTGAATGTTATTTTGTCTCACTACACAGGCTGCACACTATATAATGGAGGAGTCCAAAGATTTTGCCGAAAATCAAGATTTTTCCGAGGTAAATTTCGACTACTGATGTGTTTTTTGTTTACATAGATCTAATGTTATAAGATGGGTATTATTTACGGTGATATTTGTAAATTTTTAAATCTTTCTAGGAAGTGTTATAATATAACTCTCCTATACAAAGCAAATAATTCTATTGTTTACGTATTTTGAAAACACTTACGTTTAAATTTTTTCATGCATGATAGTTCTCTTTATTAAAATTTCATACTTAGATGTCATAACTTAAGAGGAAACAAATGTATTATATTAATCTCAGTTTATAGGGTTTTTCCTCTTAATAATTGTACAAATGTATCTAAAATAATTATTTGAGTCTTCGTAATAATTGTAACTTAGATGTCATAACTCGGTAATACAAATTTTCTAAATTGTGTGTATCTAAAATGACATTTGTAACTTAAGAGGAGTATTATTTTAGATGTCGTAATTAACTTATGTCATAACTCGGTAATAATTGTAACTTATGACATCTAAAATGAGGGAGTATTAGATACAAATGTATTGTAATAATTGTACTCGGTAATACTCCAACATTTTAGATACAAACAATTATTTGAGTCTTTGTTGAGTCATAAAAAATTTCAAATTGGGTCTTAAGATTACCTAATATGGAAAACAAAATATAAATAGCCCAAAAAAATGTACTTTCTAAATTTAGTAATATAATATCTCATGATCAGAAAACAAATCTTCAAACAAGAGACTCCATTATTACTCCATTTAATGCATGGAGTGCATGGCCCTTTAGCGCTTTACTATAACACTTACTTTTTGTATAACTTGACGTCAAAATTTGTCCCATTTTATGTATAACTTAAAATTTTACTACATCAAGTAAAAATTAAGTAAAACTTGACGTAAAATACTTTCATAAAAATTTTACTACAAATTTTACTACTCCGTACGTTAAGTATAACTTAAAATTATAACTTAAAGTAAAAAATTTATTACTAAATTATAACTTGACTATGTTTAAAATATTTTAAAATGATTATGATAGTATTATTTTTATGTACGTAATCAGAGAAGATGATTAAAATATTTTAATTGGAAAAAAAAATGATTATGTTTAATGATAGTATTATTTTTTAGTTAATTTTTTTTTTTTCATGAAAATTTTTTAGATATAAATAATTGTAGTTAATAATACTCCCTACATATAAGTTGATAAATTCATTTTAGATATAAACAAATATTTGAATCTTTGTTGAGTCATAAAAATTTGAAATTGGAGTCAAAATTACCTAATGTGGAAAACAAAATATAAATAACCCAAAAAAAAAAATGCACTTTCTAAATTTAGTAATATAATATCAAAACAAATCTTGAAAATTTAATGCATGGACTGCATGGCGCTGCATACTATAATAGCGCCTTACTTTAGACACTTACTAAGGCTATTTTCCCTTCCTTTTCATTCATTATTTCGTTCAAATTAAACCACGCGCTACATTGTTGAACACCTTCACGAGGATGTGTATAACTTGACGTTAAAATTTATCTGATTTTACATGAACTCATTTTTAATAATTTGTTTCGAACCCGCCCCATTTCGTTAATTATTTTAATTCAAGCATTAATAAAATGAAGAACAAATTTATATCAACTTACATTCACGTGTTTATTACACCGTATTATTTTGTTGTACCGTTGTCTTTATAATACTTCTATCTATATGTAGTTAATTTTAAGGAAAAAACATAATATTTGTGTCTTTAGCTTATGATTTATGAATATCGTGTTAGAGCGAGAGAAAAGCAGTGTGACTATATAGAATTGGGCAGATCGAGTAGAAAACGTAAAGAAGACAAAAAAGAGAGTTAAAGAGTACATACATGATCCATATTGTTTGGATAAATAAGTTCGAGTTTAGAATTAGTATTGAGTTCAGTACTCCGTATATGTTTAGAATTAGTGTTGAGTTTAGAATTAGTCAATTAATAATTTATTTAATCGTAATAATTACAGGATTCTGAGGAGTTTTATAGTCCGCCATTGGAGTTCGAAGATGAGAATCGAGAAGTTGCTCGAGTAAATTTCTGAACCCACTTATTCTAATTTTCATTTTTTTTCATCAGTTCATTAGAAATAATTGTTTATGGTGAAATTCACAAACTTTTATGTGTATCCAATAAATTCTAAAATTTTCATATTAATTTTTTTTAAAATGATATTTAAGTATTAAACAATTTAAAACACATACTCGTACAACATGATATATTTGCTTACAAAAGATACTCTAAATATGAGTGAATTTATATTTTCCATCGAGACTATTAAATATATGTATGTACCGAAAATGTCACTGTCTAGCCTTTAGGACAGAGGTCTATAAAAGTAAGTCACGATTCCCGTCCTTCGTTGTAATGTCTGTGCATCTGATATGAATTACCCAGAGCAAAAATTTGGTTAGTGACGTGTCGAGAATCAAATGAAGCAAATTTATGGACCATTATTCCAATATTGCAAAAGTAAAACGTATAGTATGTGACTTAAACGCCAATTATAATAATGTGAACATGTGGTTAGTTTCAACATATATTTGAGTGAATTATATTTTCCGTGATACAAAAGTTCATACCATTTTACTCGTTATTCATGAATACGTATAGGCTGGAGGACAATTGGATGAAGAGTCAGCAAAGCCCGAGGATAACGAGAAAGCATCTCAAGTATTTTTTTTTTTTCATCCTAAATTAAACCGACTTTTTATTATTCGATCTTATATAGACAAATAATTTATATTTCTTCTTGTCCATATAATTTATTAAATTAGTTCAATTTTTAGTTTATTGACATTCGTTTGTTTAGCGCAATGTGTTTAAAAGCGTCAATCAACTTTGTTGTAATATTATAATATTTTTTATCAACATGATTAGGGTTTGAATTAAAAAGAAGTATAATCTATAGGAAAAATTGTTAATGACCTTTTAAAACTATCATTATCTTAACAACTATAATTGTTAATGACCTAATATTGAAATTTTTGCGTAAAATATTTTCTACCCTTTAAATTTCTTCATTTCATTCAAAATTTATGTAAATTGACCCTTCTGCACGTGGTTATTTTGCTTTCCATGCAACTTTCTTTTTTCTATCTTCATTCGCTTTTTCTTCATATTTTATCCTTTCATCTACAAATTTTTGCATTTACTACTGTATTTATTTTATATTCATGATCTCTATAGGTTACTCGTCCCTCAACTTCAGAGACTTTGGAGGAGCCTGAAGATAACGAGGAAAACAACGGCAACCCGGCTCAAGTACTTTTCTGAATTATGTTTTTATGGTCGTCTTTTAGTTGTTGTTGATATTTTAGAAGTTTCAAGGTCACTTACGAAATTGGTTCCTCTTCAACTTCTTCTTCATTCCGCTTCTTCTTCCACTACCTCATCCTCGTCTGTGAGAGAATACATAGAAACAAAACATTACATTTTATGTAGTGTCTCTATGTATTCTCTAACATCGTCATTGAATTCTTCATCGTCATAGTTATTAGCATGAACACCTATATCTTGTTCGTCAATAAAATCTTCCTAACTTGTACTCATCCTAATCACCATCCAGTCATTTGAAACAGCATTACAAAATTGTTTGAATATAAATTTACGACGATTTTGATTTTAGAAACCGTGATATTCAAAGTTTGACGAATTCATTCTTATCTAATCGTAAGTCCCCTTCTTTATGGATGTTCGATCACAATCAGAGGCAAAAAATTAACAACCATCCAAATAATTCAAATGCATTTGTTGCCACGTACATAAGCAAGCTACTATGTGAGTTGTATATGATCGATGAGTAATAGATATTTTATATAATTAGTGTAGCTAGGTTGGGCTGGAAGTTCGATAGCGAGTATAATAGTCTTAACTGCATGCGAGTGATCACCTTTACTTTTGCATGGGCCTAAACACCCCTTGATTTTCCTTTTATGCATTAATCATTTTACGTAAGAAGATTGCATGTCTTTCTACTAATAAAATGATGATCACGTTTATGTAAGAATATTCATTAATGTTCATTTTTTAATCATAAATTTATACAGGTTAGGACCAAATTGGATGAAAAGATTGTTATTCCTGAGTCTCCAAAACATGAGGATATTCCAGAGTCTCCAAAACATGAGGATAACAAGAAATCGCCATCTCAAGTATTTTGCTAACCCTCTTTTGTTATATGCAAGTAATATGACAAAAATTGAGTAACTCCACGATAGAGTTTATATGAACTCTTATCCAAATCACAATAGTTTATTCTATGCTCTTACGGAGTATATGTTTACTACTCTATTGTAACATTATTTTTACACCGTATAGTTAAATTTAATTAATTGTGATCGATCATATTACAAAATTCTGAGTATTTTAGTTAATTAATTGAGATCACTTCATATATAATTCATAATTATCGATAAAGAAATACTTATTTAATTCATTATTATCGATAACACCGCTTATTGAATTGAACTGAATAAACTTACATCGGATTGCCACTAAAGAAAGAGTTATCTCATGTAAGAGCACATCAATGGAGAGTTACAAAGTCTCGTAGTTTCTGTATGCACATCAGTAATTTAAGCAACCCTGCTTGGCAATTTCTAATCGTCTCAATGGCTAGCTACAATACCTTGTAGCTTAAACGGGCTCACATTTTTAAATAATTGTGTTTTGATGTAAAATATAGATGCATTTCCACTTTTTTTCTTTAATAAATTTAATTTTTTGATTTAAGCTTGCAACTTGTACAATTGTGACTTCAAGCGACAACTTTATATCGAGAAATTGTTAATATTTTTAATGTGTGGTTAAAGAATATCCTCTGTATAGAGTAATTGTATCACCTTTCATTCCAAATTATACAGGTGTAATATAATTTCAAATATATCAAAGTTTTGCTTAATATTTATGATTATTTCACTTACATTGTAATTATGCAGTTGAAATATCCGAACCAAAAATCATTAATTATGTCTCGAAGAGTTAGAAAGGAAAATTGATAAAACCTTTAATTTGCTTCAATCCTATAGGAATAGAAGTAGGTAACTTAAACATCTATTATAATAATATGAACACATCAATGGGTAGTTTAGATAAGCTTGAGTGAATTATATTTTCGATTGACTAACTACATACGATGTGCATTTTTAAATAAGAACGTTCATTAATATTCATTTTTTAATCATAAATTTATACAGGTTAGGACCAAGTTGGATGAAAAGATTGTTATTCGAGATCAGCCTCAAAAACATGAGGATAACAAGAAACTGCCTTCTCAAGTATTTTGCTAACCCCCTTTTAATTATGCATCGTCTTATCTAATTGTCTTTTCTTTTTTCTCGTCAACTAATTAATTCATCAAATTAACTTATTAATGCATCTAATTAATCAAAGAGTTAAAATTTAAGAATTCTGAAATAAAGTATCTAAAACTAGTCCACTTGATCTACTCGAAATGATATCTTAAGTAAGTGTTATACTAATTAGACAGTGAAATCCTATTAGCCTAGATAATAAAGAAATTAAAATATTAATATTATGTACAAAACTATGAAGCTAATATTGAACATAAAAAAGGAAAAAAATTAAAAAAAACTAATCAAAACATTTATCTAATATGGATATTAATTACTATTGTTTTATATTCATGATCTCTATAGGTTACTCGTCCCTCAACTTCGGAGAATGTGGAGGACGAGGAAAACAACGGCGACCCGGCTCAAGTACTTTTCTAAATTATGTTTTTAATTTCGTCTTTTAGTTGTTGATATTTCAGAAGTTTCAAGGTCTCTTACGAAATTGGTTCCTCTTCAACTTCTTCTTCATTCCGCTTCTTCTTCCATTACCTCATCCTCGTCATTGAATTCTTCATCGTCATAGTTATTAGCATGAACACCAATATCTTGTTCGTCAATAAAATCTTGCTTGTACTCATCCTAATCACCATCTGATCCAATCATTTGAAACAACGTTACAAAATTGTTTGAATATAAATTTAGGACGATTTTGATTTTAGAAACCGTGATATTCAAAGTTTGATGAATTCATTCTAATCTAATAGATATTCTATATAATTAGTTTAGATTGGGCTTGAAGTTCGATAGCGAGTGATCACCTTTACTTTTGCATGGGCCTAAACACCCCTTGATTTTCCTTTTGTGCATTAATCACTTTACATAAGAAGATTGCATGTCTTTCTACTTAATAAAATGACGATCAAGTTATATGAACTTTTATCCAAATCACAATAGTTTATTTTATGCTCTTACATGTTTACTACTCTAGTGTAACATTATTTTTACACCGTAAAGTTAATTAAATTTAATTAATTGTGATCGTATTACAAGATTCTGAGTATTTTAGTTAGTTAATTGAGATAACTTCATATATAATTCATAATTATCGATAAAGAAATACTTATTTAATTCATTATTACCGATAACACCGCTTATTGAATTGAACTGAATAAACTTACATCGGATTGCCACTAAAGAAAGAGTTATCTCATGTAAGAGCACATCAATGGAGAGTTACAAAGTCTCGTAGTTTCTGTATCCACATCAGTAATTTAAGCAACCCTGCTTGGCAATTTCTAATGGTCTCAATGGCTAGTTACAATACCTTGTAGCTTAAACGGGCTCAAATTTTTAAATAATTGTGTTTTGACGTAAAAATATATATGCATTTTCACTTTTTTCTTTAATTAATTTAATTTTTTTTCATTTAAGCTTGTAACTTGTACAATTGTAAATTCAAACGACAACTTTATATCGAGTAATTGTTAATATATTACTCCGTATGACTTTATATTGAGTAATTGTTAATATTTTTAATGTGTGGTTAAAAAATATCCTTTGCATCGAGTAATTGTATCACCTTTCATTCCAAATTATACATGTGTGATATAGTTTCAAATATATCAAAGTCTTGCTTAATATCTATGAATATTTCACTTACATTGTACTCCGTAATTATTTAGCTGAGATATCCGAACCAAATATTTATTAATTATGTCTGATCTCGAAGAGTTAGAAAGGAAAATTGATAAAACCTTTTCTTCAATCTTATACGGAGTAGTAATAGAAGTAGGTAATTAACTTAAACATCTATTAGAATAATATGAACACATATATGGGTAGTTTAGATAAACTTGAGTGAATTATATTTTTGATTGACTAACTACGATGTGCATTTTTAAATAAGAACGTTCATTAATATTCATTTTTTAATCATAAATTTATACAGGTAAGGACCAAGTTGGATGAAAAGATTGTTATTCCAGAGCCTTCAAAACATGAGGATAACAAGAAACCGCCTTCTCAAGTATTTTGCTAATTACCCCCTTTTAATTATGCATCTTATCTAATGTTTTTTTTTTTTTTTTTTTTTTTTTTTTTTTTTTTTTTTTTTTTTTTGTCAACTAATTAATTCATCAAATTAACTTATTAATTCATCTAATTCATCAAAGAGTTAAAATTTAAGAATTCTTAAATAAAGTATCTAAAATTAGTCTACTTGATCTACTCGAAACGATATCTTAAGAAGTAAGTGTTATGCTAATTAGACAGTTAAATCCTATTAGCCTAGATAATAAAGAAAAGAAAATATTATTATTATTATGTACAAAACTATGAAGCTAATATTGAACATAAAAAAGGAAAAAAACAAAAAAAAAACTAATCAAAACATTTATCTAATATATGGATATTAATTACTATTGTTTTATATTCATGATCTCTATAGGTTACTCGTCCCTCAACTTCAGAGACTGTGGAGGAGCCTGAAGATAACGAGGAAAACAACGGCAACACGGCTCAAGTACTTTTCTGAATAATGTTTTTAATTTCGTCTTTTAGTTGTTGTTGACATTTCAGAAGTTTCAAGGTCTCTTACGAAATTGGTTCCTCTTCAACTTCTTCTTCATTCCGCTTCTTCTTCCATTACCTCATCCTCGTCATTGAATTCTTCATCGTCATAGTTATTAGCATGAACACCAATATCTTGTTCGTTAATAAACAACAAAGTCTCGTAGTTTCGATCTGTATCCACATCAATAATTTAAGCAACCCTGCTTGGCAACTTCTAATCGTTTCAATGGTTAGCTACAATACCTTGTAGCTTAAACGGGCTCACATTTTTAAATAATTGTGTTTTGACGTAAAAATATAGATGCATTTCCACTTTTTTCTTTAATTAATTTAATTTTTTTTTTTTTCATTTAAGCTTGTAACTTGTACAATTGTGAATTCAAGCGACAACTTTATATCGAGTAATTGTTAATATATTATGACTTTATATCGAGTAATTGTTAATATTTTTAATGTGTGCTTAAAAAAATATCCTTTGCATCAAGTAATTGTATCACCTTTCATTCCAAATTATACATGTGTGGTATAGTTTCAAATATATCAAAGTCTTGCTTAATATCTATGAATATTTCACTTACATTGTACTCCGTAATTATTTAGCTGAGATATCCGAACCAAATATTTACTGTATTAATTATGTCTCGAAGAGTTAGAAAGGAAAAATTGATAAAACCTTTTCTCTTCAATCTTATTGTAATAGAAGTAGGTAATTAACTTAAACATCTATTAGAATAATATGAACACATATATGGGTAGTTTAGATAAACTTGAGTGAATTATATCTTCGATTGACTAACTACGATGTGCATTTTCAAATAAGAACGTTCATTAATATTCATCTTTTAATCATAAATTTATGCAGGTTAGGACCAAGTTGGATGAAAAGATTGCTATTCGAGAACCTCCAAGACATGAGGATAACAAGAAACCGCCTTCTCAAGTATTTTGCTAACCCCTTTTAATTATGCATCTTATCTAATTGTCTTTTCTTTTTTCTCGTCAACTAATTAATTCATCAAATTAACTTATTAATTCATCTAATTAATCAAAGAGTTAAAATTTAAGAGTTCTGAAATAAAGTATCTAAAATTAGTCTACTTGATCTACTCGAAACGATATCTTAAGTAAGTGTTATGCTAATTAGACAGTGAAATCCTATTAGCCTAGATAATGAAGAAATTAAAATATTAATATTATGTACAAAACTATGAAGCTAATATTGAACATAAAAAAGGAAAAAAAAAAAAAAAAAAAAAACTAATCAAAACATTTATATAATATGGATATTAATTACTATTGTTTTATATTCATGATCTCTATAGGTTACTCGTTCCTCAACTCCGGAGATTGTAAATGAGCCTGAAGATAACGAGGAAAACAACGGCGACCCGCCTCAAGTACTTTTCTAAATTATCTTTTTTCCGTTCGTCTTTTAGTTGTTGTTGATATTTCAGAAGTTTCAAGGTCTCTTACGAAATTGGTTCCTCTTCAACTTCTTCTCTATTCCGCTTCTTCTTCCACTACCTCATCCTCGTCATTGAGTTCTTCATCATCATAGTTATTAGCATGAACACCTATATCTTGTTCGTCAATAAAATCTTCCTAGCTTGTACTCATCCTAATCACCATCCAGTCATTTGAAATTATACAACACTACAAAATTGTTTGAATATAAATTTAGGACGATTTCAATTTTAGAAACCGTGATATTTAAAGTTTGATGAAATCATTCTTTTCTAATCGTAAGTCTCCTTCTTTATGGATGTTCGATCACAATCAGAGGCAACAAATTAACAATCATCCAAATAATTCAAATGCATCTGTTGCCACATAAGCTTATCACAATCAGAGGCTTGAAGTTCGATAGCGAGTATAGTAGTAGTCTTAACTGCGAGTGATCACCTTTACTTTTGTATGGGCCTAAACACCCCTTGATTTTCCTTTTATGCATTAATCATTTTACATAAGAAGATTGCATGTCTTTCTACTAATAAAATGATGATCACGTTTATATAAGAATGTTCATTAATGTTCATTTTTTTAATCATAAATTTATACAGGTTAGGACCAAATTGGATGAAAAGATTGTTATTCCAGAGTCTCCAAAACATGAGGATATTCCACAGTCTCCAAAACATAAGGATATTCCACAGTCTCCAAAACATGAGGATAACAAGAAATCGCCATCTCAAGTATTTTGCTAACCCTCTTTTGTTCTATGCAAGAAATATGACAAAAATTGAGTAACTCCACGATAGACTCTAAAGAATTTCTACACTATTTATATATTCCGTGTATGTTATGTCTTTTGAAATTTATGTTCTTCTATTAAATTTGTTTTTCAAATGGATAAGATGTGTAAGCCTAATGTATTCGAACAAATAAACCTTGAAACATAGACCAAAGGCAAACTTTGACCCACAGTCAAACGTTGACCGAAGTCAAAGACTAAAAGTTTACTAATTCTCAAATAAGCTATTTAGAAATAATGTATTTAATTTACCAAAAATGTTATCATCAATAATAAATTTGAATTTACTTTTCAAATAAGATTTTAAAGATAGCAATGTCACAACCGTATATTAAAATATTTTTATATCGAAAAAATATATTAAATTATATCAATCTAAAGCTTACCGATATATCTTGGTTTGAGTCGTTTGACACCTCTAAATTAAACTTGTTTTCCAAGCGACATTTTCCTTTCTTTCTTTCTTCACTTTTTCTTCAAACTTATTGTTTATCTTTTTTTTTTTTTGCCTCATATATATATAAGCGCTTTATCTTTTATTTGTTTTTCAAAAGATTTACATTTTCGGCGAACTAATATTTCTTTTGTCATACTTTCTCGTCAATTTCTTTGTTCTTCAACGCCATTGTATGGATATTCCTAAGTGTTTTTGCAATTTTTCTAATTTCCAAACTAAGCCTAACTTTTGAATTAATTTTTGAATATTGGCAACATGCTATTTATCTTTAAATTAGTGATGTACTTAAGCAATTAGTGGAGATACATATATGTTTCTGGCTTGAATTTTTTGATTAAATTTAATATTATATGCCGTTTTCTTTTAATATACTTTGAGTACCCAAAAAAATATTTTTCAAAATGATTTACTCCTTCTTAGGTTGTATATCATTTGAAATTGATTTCTAAAAAAGATTTATCAATTTTTTTTTTTCACCATTTTTTGGAATCATAACCGAAAAGTAACCGTGAACACCTATCAATAGTACTCCGTATTAGTTTCATGTACGTTTTACCTTTTTAGCCTATATTTTTATATTTATCTTGTTTTTCATGGATAAGATGCTTAAGCCCAACAATGTACTCCTTATGAGAATAAATAACTAAATTCCAATAAAACACTAAGAATCATGTAACGGATCTGGCCAAACCCGAGTGGAAGAGAGCGAGTCCGGTTTATAAGTCCGAGGGTATTCACATTTCTCAAAACCAATTGGCAATGAGAGGAGTTCCCTTGAACTTTATAAAGCACACCAAACTCTCTTCCACAATCAATGTTAGACTTCTCACATGTGGGCAATAACACTCCAACACTCCCCCTCACATGTGAGATCCCTCGGAAGCCCAAGGCGAAACCATGGGAGCACACCGGAGCAACCCGAACTCACGAGGCGGCAATAACTCAAACCCAATCGGAGCAGCAAACCCTCAAAGAAGACCTCCTCCAGTGGATGACATAATTTTTCAAGGGAGCTTAAGCTGATGGTTAAAGGCCCAAGATCGATTGTATACTCTAACACGCCCCTGTGACTCTAATACCATGTTAGAATCATGTAATCTGACGCCAAATTTGGAAGAGAGAGTGAGTCAGGTTCTGAAGTCATAGCAGTATCACATTTCTCAAAACCAATTGGTAATGAGAGGAGTTCCCTTAAACTTTATAAAGCACAACAAACTCTCTTCCACAATCAATGTGAGACTTCTCACATGTGCGCAATAAAACTCCAACAAAAACATGCATGTTTAATTGTAACTCAAGAAATTAAGGACCCTTGGTGAAAGTCTACTCTACGAATAAAATTTTTCGAAGATAAATAAAGGTTACAATCATATATGAAAAGTCAATAAGACAATAATATAAAATTTGTCGGTTATGTTTTCATTGTTTGTCCCCTCTAAGTTTGCTTTCCATGCAACTTTTATTTTATTTATTTATTTTTTTTTTTTCACTTTATCTTCATACTAAATTTATTTTTTGGAATTTGACGTTTACTACATATTTTTCCTTCACATAAAATATTTTATGTTTATTTTTTTTAGATTTTTACGTTTTTCCGTCATGATTTCTCCTATTTTACAAATACTTTCTCGTCAAATCCTTAGTTCTTTAGCGCCATTGTATTGGTATTCCTTATTTTTTGTTCATCTATATTATTTAATGATGTATTTGTTTGAAACCCATATTGATTTTACGGTTTTTCATATTATCTAATTAAAATCTTATTCTTGAATTAAACAATAATCATATTTTAGAATTGGCAACATGCTCTTTATTTTTATAAATTAGAGATGTACTTGTGAAATCGATGGCCATACAAAAATTTCTCAAAGCTTGAATTTTTGTTTAAATTTATCGTTCTACATCGTTTTTAATATAATTTGAGTGCCACTCAAATTTATTTTTCAAAATGATTTGAAGCCCTTTTGAGTTTGACTCTAGACAATGCCAAAATGATTTTTGATAATGTTCATCAATTATTTCATATATGACCATTTTTGGTATCATGACGGTCAAATAATCCTTAACTATATTATAAGTAACATTACTTTCATATTTGTTTTGCCTTTTTATTCTATGTTCTTATATTACATGAACATAGAAATAAAATCGAGTGAAACATGCGTATTCAGTTGTCAAGACTAGCAAGTTTTGACCAACTCATATTATTATACTTTGTCATTAAACAAAGTAGAAGAGTTTAAACTGAATAATTCTCAAATAAAGTACCTAAAAGTAGTCTACTTGATCTACTGGAAACGTTATTTAAGTTGATCATATTGTTTACAAAACTAATAAACTATGAAGCTAAAACTACTCCATTCTATACTCTGTATCTTACAGTTATTATGGAATTAACTGTTACTAAGTTGATCATATTGTCTTGATTTGGGGATTCTGAGATGAATGTTTCTTTTATTTCTGTGGTTAAGCGACTTAGGCCTTTTATGATCCTTAATTAGTGGCCTTTTACATGCATGTCAATATGTACAAGTAATCAAGTATACAACTTTTTAGTAGTGGTTGTCTTTTATAATACTCTGTAGTTAATATTGATGCCTTTGAAAGACTATTTGGAAAATTTGATAAATTGTCTGCACTGAAATATTTGAATACATGATGTTTATTCTCTTTGGCTTACAAGTGACTGTTAAGGAGTTAAAAGTAGAGTGTAAGTAACCAAACAATTACCATTTTATAACTGCAGACCACCGCCCACAAATCGAAGTCGACTTACGTGAAACTGTGCCTATTGATTAGCGTCATTTCCTCTGTAACCACTGGCTATCTTAGCGCTTTACCGGGACAGCTATTAGGTTTAGATGGCGTAGTGAGGATGGTTTCTCGAGAGCTGTTTAGGAAGAAAGCTCATGCTGAAGTAGACCTCTTTTGCACATTTCTCGACGCACGAATACTTGCAGTGTTGGGTTCGTCGATAGTGATGCAATTTTGTGGTTTTTTGGGCGTTAATTGGATGGCTAGAAGAGTGGGAAGAAAAATCACTTTTGCCCTATGTTTAGTTATAAGTTTGGTAGCCATTTTGGTAGTATTTTGGCTACCAAATATCGCGGTGTTTGTGACCGCCTTCGAGGTCCTAAACATAGGGATTGGAGGATTAAGTCGAGCTAACTCTATCCTCCAATCAGAGTTACTTCCCAACGCTTGGACAACGACGTACGATATTGCAACAAATTTTGGAGCGGCGTTGGCGATCCTAGTGATATTCGTGTGCTCGGAACGCGAAACATTGGCCTTGAAAGTCGCGTATGGTGTATCGGGCATCATGATAGTTTTCCTTCTCTTCTTAACGGTATTATTCCTTCCAGAAAGTCCACAGTATTGGATTGAAAAAGGCAAAACAGAGAAGGCAAGAAACATTCTCCGAACATTGGAAAATGAAGAAGAGGCTGAAGCGCGCTTGGAAAAGGCAGAGGTGACTGTTCAGAGGTTACGAACCACCTCTGTCTTTGTAGTCCTTCGACCACTTAGTCGTGTTGGACTACTGACAGCCATTATGTCTACTATGGTGGCATTTTTCTCGGTTGTAGGGGTGATTCAGTATTATGGTCCTATTATCTTCCAATCAATCACATCAGCCCCAAATGCCCAATACATTGGACCCGCTTTGATTTCGGGTATCCAAATTGCGTCTCGAACGATCTCGGTGATAACAGCTCGCCGCTATGGGAGGAGGAATCTTCTGCTTGGAGCCGTATTCTTAAAATGTGTATCCGAGGTATGTAAATGTTAAAAAATATATATCAATTAGTTTTGTCAACGTTTAATTGTATATGTGAACTAACTATTTACGCGTTCTTGTAACAGGCTTACCTAGCTGCTACCTTCTCGATGACAGCTGACCGTTTCTCGTACTTCATCCACCCATGGCGTATACTAATCCCGGGGTTGGCGAACGTAGCAGCTGACGGCTGTTTGACTGCATCGGGCATCTGGCTCGAGTCTCCTTTTCCCGACGAATCCAAGGAGGTCGGAGGTGCAATTGCCAAGGGACTAGATGTATTACAAAACGCTATTACGACTAGTTTTTCCGTACTAGCATTTTGTAAATTAAATCGAAATATCTTCTTCCCATTTATGTTGTTAGACGTTGTCGCCCTCGTCTACATTTTACTCCTTCTTCCTGAGACCACCAAAGTTGACATGATCGAGTCACTCGGCTCCCATTGGTTTTGGAAGAGTTATGTAAAAGAGACGGATCAGTATGGATTTGTATAGGTCGGTTGTAACTCGTGATTTTCATTGTAAACCTGGCTTCATTTTCAACTGTTGGTATTTGTAATTTAATTTGCTATATTTGCTATATAATGAAAAAGTCATTCAGGAGCTTAAAATAAGTTTGTAATTGTGCTTTCTTCTCTTTATCTGCACAACCACAACAGTACAGTATAAGTTCCCTTACTATTTGTGATTTATATAATTACGAATCCAATTTTTTCTGCTAGAATTTTTTTTTTTTTTTTTGAAGTGCAAGTGGTAATTTCGTCACATCAGGTTATACACCAGTTTTTGGGTCATAATCATCTCGACACCAGCAGAACAGCCACTATTACAAACTGTCATTAATTACGACTACCATTATAGGGTAAACAATTAATCGCTCAAACAATCCAATTGAGTAGTCGTTTACTACAACTCCACAATTAATAGCTCGTATAAATCAACCAAACGAAATTAGACAAAGAAAAAAGGTATTCTATATAGCAATCCTACCACCAATATCACACGAAATTTCACGGGATAGATACATATTATTAAGATGCGATCCCGCCCATTAATCCTGAACTATTATGTGAGTTTCAACTTTTAAGTTGTCAGTCCTTGTTTAGAAACTACTCTATTCATGAATTCCAACTTCACCTGAAAAACATTGTAATAAACAAATGGCACCTAAGAGGAAACACTCGTTTTATGTATAGGAAATGCTACGAGAGAGCTTGGAGTTGTCAATGTTGTTTGAACGATGGACACGATTCACGCATATTGTCATAACTCTTGACTTAAGGTCCAAATCTCTAAATGCATTGAAATCGCACGACATTCCAGCGAAATCTGGAGCTGAAAGATATAATTATATAACGGATCGTCATAATGATTTTGAAATCCTTGATGTGATTCAACGTTTCTTGTCAGGCATCTTTGTGATTTTTCTTGTGTTTTTGTGATTCAACGTTTTTAGACGATACACAAAACCTCATGCTTGGATGTGCTCAACATTTTAAGCTTCTATTCCCAAGTCGGACGACAAAAAAACGCTACTAAGACATCCAATTTCATTTTTCGAACTCAATTCGATCATAGAAACAGTAACTCTAATGCATGGTTACAGTACTTTGGACAAAGTAGAAAATATTGATATGTCGAGATAGTACTCACATCAGTCGAGAACGATCTACATTTGTTAGAATGGTAAGCCATAGAAAACACATGGGAAAATAGAAGAAAAATGTGAGGGAAGAAGAAGAAGAGAGAAAATAAGATGATTAACAAGAAGATTAACAATAATATAGAAAATGAGAGGAAAAGTATTGTATTTATACAGAAAGTAGGACGTAGAGAAACAGAGTATCTACCAAACTCTAACTACCTCAACTAACACATTGTAGCAACTTTGCCTTTGTAACAAACTTTTGTTCTTTTACTAACTAACTCTAACATAATTCAGGATAAATTACAAACATTTGCATATGCTTTATTTAGGTTTCTCACTTCTAATTTGCTCCCTTCAAAATCAGAGTAAAAAATTTAATTTGTATAACTAGGTTAGTATTATTAATACTCCGTATAAGGTTAAATTGATAATTATCTTATAAATATATTTTTTTTTTTAACTTACCACCTTATATAAAATTTTCTCCTACCTTTTACTAACTTATTACTAGGTTAAATTGACAATTACTACCTTATAAAATTCAAAATTTTGCAATTTTACTCTATATAGCATTTTTTTTCTACGAAGTACTCCCTCCTCATCACAATGTTTATCACATTTGCCTTTTGAAAGGTCAATTTTTTAAAAGTTTGACCGTCATTAGTTTAAAACGTATAAATAATGAAAGTATAATAATAGGATATTCACATTCGTCATCAAAACATCTTTCCTAAAATTATATTTTCAACAAAAATACGTAATGTATAGCCAAAGAAAAAGTCGGTCAAAGGTCGACATTGGAGACCGCGCATAAAGTAAATGTGATAAACATAGTGATGAAGAGGGAGTACTTTTTAACATAGTAAACATAAAGGGAATTATTTAAGGACAAAATGTTGGATGTTTAGCGCTTTTTTTTTTTTTTTTTTTTTTTAACGTGTAAAACTAGAATGAGGAGTAAAATAGTTATCAAATAACAAAATAGAAGCTCAAAAAAATTGAACATTAATAAAATAAAATTAGACAACACTATCGACCTTAATGCTCGTACTAATTTAGCTTCATGCGGGAGCGACTTGAATTTAATAGGAAGAACTTGCGCTGCTTGGAAAGTTGGAAAGAACGTTTGTATGCTTTGGGTAGTGTCTCATTTGAATAAAAATTGGATGATTAAGCGAATTTTCTTAGTAGCTTGTTAAATGCTAATGAGAGAAAGAGTCCAGTCCTTTTATATATTGTTAAGAAAATCATAGTATTGTTTCATAGTCTTTTACTTTTCACTTCATAGTTTATTACCCTCATTGTTATTTAGTTTTCGCAGCTAAACTATAATTTGAATAGACTATACTTAAAACTTACTTCCCTGAGATCGACCTGTACGCTACGACACCCGTACGCTTACGGTATTTAAAAATAAACGTAACAAGTAGTTAACGAAAAGTGATGTGGCGGATTAATTTTGAGTTTTTCTATATGGTAACCCCGTAATTTAAAATAAATTTTACATGATAACCCTATATTTATACAAAACACACACGCTTGAAAAAATATTCATTATATTAAGGGTTTTTTTTCGTAACCCCACCTTTTATAATACATTTTTTTGAAACTTCCTACCTATTATAATATTTAACAAAACTCACACCTTATATAACCACGATGTTTAAAAAACACCACCAAATCCTCATTTCGACACCGTAAAACATAAAATAAAATTCGATCCGGTTAAAGCGGACCCTAACTTTTGTTTATATGAATCTTAAACTTACAATTTATTCGTTAATTAATCTTAACTCATATCATCAAATCCTCATTATTCTTTCACAAAATGACTATTTAGTGGTGTTTTAAAATAGGGATATTTCCCACGGTACCCTCGAACTTTGGCAGATTACACATGGTACCCTATATGTGAGGTTTGTTCACATGGTACCCCTAAACTTTGTGAATATGTGCCCAATATGCCCATTTTGTGACGGAAAACTTGACGACGTTAATTTTATGGAAGAAGGCACCAATTATGAGTTTAGGGTACATTTAGACCCACATTATTCCTCGATTAAATGCTATTATTAGTACTCTAATCAACAAAATTTATACTAATTAATCAACACATAATAGCATTTAATTGAGGAATAATGTGGCTTTAATTGTACTCTAAACTCATAATTGGTGCATTCTTCTTTAAACTTAACGTCGTCAAGATTTCCGTCACAAAATATTAAACATATTTACAAAGTTTAGAAATCTATGTGAACGAATCTCACACAAGGGTACCATGTAATCTCAAAGTCGAAAGATCTGAAATATCCCATTAAAATATTTTACATTTAAGGAGGGAGCTTTAAAATATATATATATATATATAGGGTGGGAGTTTTGAAAATGTGTATTATAAAATGTGGGAGTTTTTTTTTTTTTTTTTTTTTTTTTTTAAAAAAAAAAAAAAAAATAAACCATTAAATTAATTTATTTTTTTTCATTTTTCATTGTGTTATATGTAATATTTATTTTATACATCCCCGTGGTTGAGGCCATGTTAAAGAATTGTTTGCACGTTGACCCTCTCGATTTTATAGATTACATTATTAATAGTTTCCAACGCACGAACAATACATTCGCCTCTTCTTGATTAAGGTGTACTTATCCAGTCAAAGTCTCCTAATCGGTGAATGAACAAGGTTCAGGACGTGAAACTATGTTATTTATAGACAAAAGAAGATGTAAAAGTGCGTCCGAAGAAAAATCATTCTATTAAACACATTTCGTTGATGTCTTTCACATTATCGAGATTGAAACACCTCCTTAACAACGTCTAATTAAATTTCATTGCAAACAAAAGTAGCAGAAAAGAAAGGAGATGTGACTCAATGGGTGAAATTTGACATTTTATGATGTAATCAAGTGAAAACGAGGAAAAATGAGTAACATAATGAGTGTGTTCCATGCATTTTTGTAAAACAAAAAAAAGGTTATCAAGTAAAATTTTGTAAAACACGAGGTTACCACATAGAAAAACTCATAATTAATTACTCTACATCAGTTTTCGTTAACTATTTAACGAAAAACCGACAAAAGTTTAGGGTCATACTGATAGGTACTAAAAAAGTAGAAGGTGTTGACACCTGAAATTTATCGACAAGCCATTGGTGTACCTGATGATGAGGCTAAAACTAGTAATTAATATGGACATTGAAAATGTTGTAATTGATGGCTCTTATAAAACGAACTGGCGACTCCTACTACCCCTACCTAAATATTATATTTTCACTTATAAAATCGAAATTTTGAGGTTTCGGGCCGGAATCTCACAGAAGGTAACCATGTGGGTCTTTCTAAAAGTTGGGTTACCACATAGAATTTGGAAAAACACGGGGTTACCGTACAGAAAACCCTTTAAATATAATTGACTTTTTTTTTTTTTTTTTTTTTTTTTTTTTTTTTTTTTTTTTTTTTGCTGTTCTAACCCGACCTAATAATATATAAACTCATCCTAAATAAATACCAATATATTTTAAACTCAAATTAACATGGCCCGTATTTTATCTCAATTCTTATTCAGTTGGCTTGCAACACTTCCACATTACCCCTCTCACATGGGTGGACCCACGTTAGACTTTGGTGTGGCAAGTGCAACACCAAAGAAAACGAAATTTTTTATATATAATTAATAAGCAAAATATCAGAACAGTGAAATGGATGTTGCTCAATTGGTTGAGCGCAAGGGATAAGGCTCTTGAAATGTTGCACGGTTGCGTGTTCGACTCCTAGACTCACCAGTTTTCTTTGTTTTTTCTTTTTCCTTTTCATTTATGGTGCACAAAGGGGTTTAACCGAGCCGATCTAATACCGAGCTCGAGTGAGCTCGGAATCGGCTTGGAAAATTTTTCTCCAGCTCGGAATCGGCTCTGAATTTACAGAGCTCAAAGATTCAAAGTTCGAAATCGGCGCCGAAGAAGTCTCGAGCTCTACTCGAGCCCAATTCGAACTTAGTTGGATATAATTTTTCTACGTTTTTTTTTAATATCAATTAAAATAAATATCTATATAACAATTTTAATAAATATTTTATTAAAAAATTGATCAAATAATATTACAAAGAAAAAAATTTATATTTGTAGCAAAATATAATGTATATATACATAGACTAAATTATATACAAAATTAAAACGAGCCCAAGTCCGAGCTTATGATCTGAGTTTTACTGAGCTCGAAATTTGCTCGGATTTGACCTAACTCGACTCGGGCCCGAGATCACTTTGACCGAGTTCGGGCCATGCTTTGAACGATTTATTTTGAGGGCTCATCGAGCCGACTCAGATCATTTACAGCCCTTGTACACATAAAATGTAAGGTAATTAATTAGTCTTTTTAATTATTCGTACTATTAAAACATATTTAATTGTCAACCATATATTTTAACAATGGTAAAGAAAATGCAATTTATTAAATTAAAACCTCCCAATTGACTAATTATTTTGTTCTAGTTTTTTTTTTTTTTTTTTTTAAATTTTTTTTTTTATTCCATCTTTGTGTTGAGCGGTTTTATAAGATATCAACGAGTATATTAATTATTGTAACCAATATCTTTGAATTGGTCTCAATAAAAATGACAAAAAATTATGTATATCGTAATTATGGGACATTTCAATACTAGTATTCAATATATTAGTGACCATTGTCTAAAAAATTTGTGCATACGTTATTAAGATATATTACTACACCAAATAAAAATTCTTGGGTCTGCCCCTGCCCTCTCATAAGTCTATATGAAAGTGTCGACTTATCTTGTCAAATCTTTCAAAAGTTTAACGAAAATACATTGGAAATAAAACAATCTAAAGATAGTGAAAAAGGATAGGATAATATAAAAGTAGGTGGGATAAAATAGGTAGTATTTCTTCTATAAAATTAATTTTATGCGTTCTGTATAATTGTTTAACTTATAACTCACCTATTTTACCCATTTGTCTGATTTTTCTAAATGTGTCGAATTAACTTTTTTGGTTGGACATCCAAAATTTTAACGTAAATACATTAAAACTTGTAAAATAAATCTGATATAAAAAAAATATATCATTAGATTATTTATATAAATATATTTCATAACTTGTTCATTTTACATGAAATCCTAAAAAAGTACATAAGCTTTTACTTCCTTGTGGATAATACGAAAACTCATTTCGTTTTAGGACACTCTTTCAGAATCATAGATACATTTACCTTCATCTGTTCCACCTTTACCGCCGAAGAAAAACCCAAAACCTTGAAACGTTTCAGGTTCTCCAACATCACCAACGAAGTAGCATCGTGTCTCAATCGTTTCAGGATTTTGGGGTGGGTTATCGTTTATTTTGATACCTTCAGCGTAACAAGTCCGCGCTTTCCACCCATTTACAAAAGAACCACTTCCCATGGGTGGACTTGAATCCGTCCACGGTGGTGTAAATGCTTGTCCACCGATTTGGATTGTTGTGGCACCATTCGCTAAGCTATCAAATTGTTCAACTTTAAAATACCCTATACTTTTCGAATTTGCTTCTACATACCATTTAGATTCTCCATCCTATCACAAAATAAAATATATCTGAGGTTTTTTTTTGGAATAGTAAAAATGAGATAGTTGAACGTATATAGGACATTTTATTCCGTATAACATTTAACGTCACTATTTTTAGATGTAATGTATTAAAATTACTGGTTCATGTGACCATTTATATATTTGTTTTAAAAATGGTCGTGTAAGCGTCAAAGTTATCACTCTGAAACAAAAGTGATACGAAGTAATCTCTTAGTGTAAAGCTATTCTGGCATACACGTATGACCGTCGAGAGTGTGTACCTGGGCTATATAGACATTTAAAAGTTGCTGAGGATTGAACCCGACTTTGGAGGGAGTCAAAGCATCACCAAGCTTAAGGCCGCCACCGTCAACGACAACAAAGTTGGTGCATTGTTGATTTGCGCAAGCCTGAATGTTTTTACCCTGTCCGATATCACCGAGTGAGTACAGAATAATATATTATTATAAAATAAAACAAAATAAAACGGTTATTAGTCAATAGAGAGACTAGAATTAAATGAGCATGCAATTGAAGTATATTTAATATATTTACGGAGTATTATTTTGAAGAAGAGCACACTTACAACGCTATATACGAAGAATCGAACTTGGTTGTCACCGAAGAAGCCAGGGTTAACCTATAATGCAATACAAATTTAGTATATACGGTTTGATATATACGGAGTATTATTCTAGATAGTCAAAAAGTGAAAATGGAAAATGTATTGTTACATAGAAAGGGAATAATTTGTACTTACCATCCATCCAACATTTATGCTATTATATGTGGCGTCATTTCCACTTTCAACAAATACAGACGCACTACTATATTCGCTAGTAATATCGATAGTCGGTGAGAAGATAGATATACTTGCATATACACTTTTAATAGCAGAACCGGAGACCTTAATACCTGCAAACTATAGATTCAACAAATAACAGGTTAGTGTTGGCATATTGATTGTCTCCTTTTTAAACTGGATATTCTTGTCCTCCATGCTCAAATTTGAGGGGCTTATAGGCATTGTAGTATTAATTAATAGGATACAGTTGTATTATTTATTTGCCATAATAAAATGTATCTAATGATTATTGTATTTCTGCAAGCTAAGGAACTTGGAAGATGAATATATAATAATACGTACGAGTACATCATATGTGTAATTATAAATAGATTGTGGAATTCACGTAAGAAAAGTGCATGAATTTCGTCAATTCAAAACATGACATGTCAAACCATAACAATTGACCAAATAACGTCGCTAGCTAAAAAAAATAAAAGAGTTACCTCAGCACCTTGCCCTGTCCATAATTGACCAAATTCCGTTTTGATATTTGTATTTTGCATATTGCCATCCTTTTGTCCCATCTATCCTCGTACAAAAGTAACACATTTATTTCAATTTTCAATGAGGAAATTTTTAAACTTTCTATTATGGTTGTCATAATTAACATGTGTTTACCGAGTATAGGTTGCGTGATAAAATTTATACGAGTTAATCAGGTCGATTAAAGACTTAAAATCCAAACTAACCCAATTCTACTTTGACACGACTCGTAATGTGTTGACTTGAAATTAACTTAAAAATGATCTAGTCTAAAATTTAAATTCGACACCAATAACCACCTTGTTGTATACTTACAATTCTATTGGATGTTGCATTGTTCACATCTTTCGAATAAAGTTTGTACCGTGCTCCGTGACAATTAACTATGCTTATTGTAATAATAAGAAGAAAAACGGTTATCTGAATTCGAATTGTCGTCATGGACATCATCATAACTTAAAAATCACTCAAGAGTGTAATGTTATGGTTTTCTCAATGATACTCATATTGCTTACTCGGTACTGAATTTATACACCTTTGTAACGCGCAAAAGTAGATTTTGTTCATATCCAAATCACTATATAAGGAAAACGACTAATTTGTCTAGTATATTCTTTTCATTTTTGAGTTTTTTGAAGATGCGCACCCTATGCACACGTTAGAATATCCGATTATTAAATAATGATATCCTTACGATTCAAAAAATAATAATTACAAAGTACCTTATCCAATTTGGTGTATTTCTTTTGGAGATTAATCCCCCTTACTTGTGGTTAATTAACTGTATTGTTTATATAATTATATCAAAATTCTCTAGATACATTGAGAATACACTAAATATGTCCCTACATTGTTTATATGTCCTCTAATATAGTTGATGAATCAAGGTAAAGATGTGGGTAATATGCGGAATTATAATATCCGATACTCCATGTTATTGCTGGCGACTTAATATCCTGGAGAATCTTTTCCTCAAGTCATGTGGATATTATCCATAGATCATACTGCTTAAATGTGACTGCGAATAAATTGCAAAAACTGTAACTATAGGGACGACGACGACGACAACAGCTTAGAAATGTTGTACGTACATGCAACATCAACAACACCGCTAGGGTATATATATATGTACCGTTATTATAATTTTAATAGTTTACCTGTCATGGGTAGTGGTAGGGGTGAGCAAAAAAAAACCGATCCGATTTTTATAACCGAAACCGATCCGAAAAAACCCAAAAATCCGGGTTTTTTTCAAATCCGGGTTCCAAATCCGAATATTCAGTTCAAAACCGGAGCGGATATGGATATTAAAATTTGTAAACTAAGATTAAAATTTTAAAAATTACTTTAAAAAAATTATCAAAAAAATTAAATTAATTACGGTGTACATTGTTTGTGGTGATGTACAATTATACATTGTACTTACTACTTAGACGGTAGACTACTTAGACAGAAAAAAGTTTAGTTGAAATGGAAAAAATAGAAGAAGGCTGCTTAACTTTTGGTGTAATTTTGAACTTTTCTATTTAGACATTGTTTGTCAATTAGATTGTCAACTATTTATTTTTTATTTTTTATTTTTTTTTTTACTTTTGGTGTACTATGGACGATTTATAAGAATATTTAAAATCGTTTTTTTTTTTTTGTAAATTTGACCAAAAAAATCATATTTGACGATAAAGTGGATATATGGTTAACCGAATTTTGGATACCAATTTTTTTCGGATACCGAAAACCGAATAACCGAATTAACTGGGTTGGATATGGAATGACAATTTCACTCGTTTTAAAACCGGGTAACCGAACCGAACTTGAAAACCGGAGCGGGTAACTGGTTTTGCTCACCCCTAGGTAGTGGGACGAGTACGGGTTTGGAAACTGCTACTCGCCATGGGTGGTGGGGCGAGTATGGGGATACATTTTTCTTGGTGGGTACGGGTGTGGGGGAACTTATATCCTCCCCCGCCCCAATGACATCCCTAACGGAGCTCGGTTCATACCCAACTCTACCATGGCGCGGGTAAGAGATAAAACTTATAATAGCATTATTGAGTCATTGTTTGTATCTAGTATACTTGGTTGGTGGGTTAACCTAGGGGTACTCAGAAATCCACGGGGTTAACTTCCTTAGCCACGACTTTATGCTCTTAGTGGAACATGGGACCCACAAGTTTTTTATTTTTATCCTCACTGAACCCGTGGCTAAGGATATTTGAGCCGTGGAATTATCACTAGCCTAACCTAGAGGTTGTAGGTTATTTGTTCAAATCATATCTAGGACATGTTTTGTTCTTATTTTTTTTCAACTTCTTTCTTATTTCTCATATTTTATAGTTTATTGTTGAGGCCATTAATTTCATAAGATTTTTTTTATTATTAAAATTTGTTTTACAATATAAGTGTATGAGGCCGTTTATGAAAAGAGGAAGTCTTTATTTTGATATTTGTATAAATTTATTCTTGAAAAAGTATATAATAAATTTATCCATTTTTTAACAAAGTAAGCAAATTTAATTGAAAATTGGTCCTAATTACTCGAGCTACGTCCCTGGTTCCTTCAAAGAGATTTTACCTTAACTGTATGTAGTTTTATGTGTTTTAATCATTCTGTTACGATCATTAGTTACCCATGTACATATATTCAATAAGATAAAAGCTATAGATTAGTTTTTCTTATATATATAAAAATAAGGATAAAAATACTGCTTTGTTATAAATTCAAACTTGGTTTTAGAATTTTTCTAGATTATATTAAGGCTAAATTGACAAATACTACCTTGTAAAATTGAAAATTTGTCAATTACTACCTTATTTAAAAAAAAAAAAAAAAAAAAAAAAAAAAAAAAAAAAGGGAAATTGTAATCCTGAATGTTTTCATTTTCTCACTAACTAGTTTGCATGCCCGGCCCCGCCCGGGCCATCTATCATTATCTTTTAAAAAAAAAAATGTATAAAATATAATTTAGGTATATTTGTCTAATTTATATTTTTACCGATACAATTTTATATGGTATTTAATATAACAATTTTTCTAAAAAGTACTCGTAAATACTAAGTCTGTAAAAAAATTCAAATGTATTACTCCGTTTGTATTTTATTGAAAAAATTGTTCATTTGAATTATGATTTATGAAGATTACCTATCAAATAATAAAAGTATATTCTCTACTCTCGCAATAGTATTATTAATTTCTTTATTCTCGTTATTATTATAAAATTCACTACCACCGCTTTTATTACTTGTAATTACGTACAATTATAGTTTTACCACTATCAATTTCACTATTATTACTCATGCAAATTAAATATTGTCAAGTTTATATTTTTAAAAATATACATTTTTAATTGAATTATTATCTATATTTTATCCTTTTATTTATTATATGTTTTTGTACTAATTTTAAAATTTCTGAATATGATAAAATTATGACAATAAATCAAAAGACAAATTTACTACGACACTAATATTTTAAGGATTCTATGAATTATCATATTTGTTTTGCTTATTCTATATATTTTATAATTACACTTACTTTTTTTTTTCTTTTTACTATTTTCCTTAACTTATTTATTAAATCAAAGGTTTTTTTTTCCTTATAAAAAGAGGGGTATAAGTGAGAAAATGAAAATTTTGGAGGGTACAAGCGAGAATATCTAAAAAATAAATAAATTCGAACTTACTATCATATATAACATTTTTTTCTACTTTAGTCAACCCAAACTAATGACCATAAACACGTAAAATATGTACTTAACACTTATTAACGGAAAAATTGACTGAGTACAAGTTCGGGGTCACGCTGATAGGTATTAATAAAGTAGAGGGTTGTCATACCACGTTGATTAGAATATGGAAAAACACAGGTTACCATATAGAATCACTCAAATTTAAAATTAAAAACTTTACATGACTTTTTATTCTATATTTGATCAAAATTTCTATACATGCGACATGGTAAAACTCTTACCACTTAACCCACCTTTCATATATTATTTCTTGCAGCAGCTCATATATAAATATGTGTAAGACTAATATTTACATTGGACTCAATGCATGCATAAATGTTTATTTACAAATACTACGACCCTAATTCATTTTACATTTGTAATACATTTATTCAATATAACTTCGATTCCTACTAGAATAGTGTTGCTTAGTTATACTATGTTGTTTTTACTATCTATAATAAAATTGCTTTGGTTCAACAATAATATATATAAGACTAACCTATACGACTATACGTTGATAGAATTTTCTTTTTAATCCTAAGATGGATTGAACATGTTCACTATGTTATAATAGTTGATCCATAGAAAAATTTATGTGTTGAACGAGTATGTTGATAAAATTTTACGTAATTGATTTTTCATATATATACGAGTTTTACTCACATGATATACAATTTTCATTTAATTTTCCACTACTACTCTTTTTTATTCACACACTATACAAAACCCTTTCTTTTCTTTCTAACTTTTCTAAATTAAAGTTCGATCAATTATTCAATTATTAAATCATTGATCGATTTCAATAACTAATTTAATGAAATAATAATTGGATTCAATTTCAATTTTGATTTCAACTTATCAATTTTTATTAATTTTTTAGTAGATTTAATTGAAAATAAGTTTTAGGGTTTGTATAAGGTAGTGTAGGTGGAGGCGTGGAGCGGACGATCGGCGGCGGCGGAAGGTGGTGGCCGGTGGGATTACGTTGGCTGGCAAGACGGGGCCGATGTGGGTGGGTGGTCGGCGTGGTGGTGGCGGCCATGGCGGGCTCCGTGGTTAGTTTATGTTGTGGTGGTTTCTTTGTTCAATTTGAGAATTATGGTAAGGTGGAGTTGTATTGTACCGATGACCGGCAAGGATGGGACGACGTCGACCGCTTGTGATGGTGGCAAGTAGGACGGTGACCAACATGGTGGTCGAGTGTGGTTTGGGAGGATTTGGTTGTAATTTGGGGTAAGTGAGTATGATTGTTCACCGGAATTGATGAGGTGTCAATGGCTGGGTAGCGACGACTCTTGCCGGCGTGGTGGTGGCCGGAGGTGGTGATGTGATGTTGTTTATTTTTGTTTTTAATTTTGAAAAGAAAAAATTTTGTATTTCTGATATGTGCTTTTTATATAGATTATATGCCCCTGGTTCAGTCGCATTTAGTTTGCATTTAGTTGAGTTTATTATTATTTTAGGAGCTATTTGATTTATATTGCGGTACTACTGTTCCTCGTTTATATTTTGCAGGTTTTGGCAATCCTGAGCCAAAACCCGACTCGAGTGGAGCAATTACGAGTACCGGGGCTTCGAGACCAAGCTCGAGCTTATACGGAAGCTCGGGATACAAATAAAGACGCAAAAAGACCAAGGCCTAAAGTTTGAGGGTCGTAGGTCAGGCGGTAGCGGCCACCAAGCGTTTTTATGTCGGTCTTTTATTTACTTCGAATTGTTTTTGGCAGTGTTGTATATAATACCCTAGGACGTGATTTAGAAACTTATGCTTTCTTTTATGCATTATTTTACAGCCTTAATTTTAGTTTGATTTTCTCTCTTTACTCTAAAACTTTAGAATTCAAGTTGAGATTTTTGTTGATTGTAACCGTCGGTACTCCGCTTTAATATTTCAATATTTCTCTAATATTTAATTCAATTGTTATTATTTCTTTTATCATGTTTATTATTATTGATTGTTTTACTTTTCCTTTAATCTTGAGTAGCTAATTTCTTAATTAGGTTTTAGGGGAATTTGTGACAATTGATTTGGGAACATGTTGCTTTGATTTATTGAAATTGTGCAAGTTGATTTCTTCCTACACGTTTTTATTATCAATTGAACTTAGGGACGCCTAAATTGAATTGAACTTTGATAGTTTTAATTTAAGATCGAAAACCGAATTAAAACTAGACTTACGCGTATTTGATAAGTTAGGTATAGTAAGTTGCTAGAGCCCGCTAAATTTGCTTAAGGTTGATATTGACTCGAGAAAGCGTATTCTTATGGTTAATCACTTGCATAGCTTCAATAGATCGTTATTTCTTATAAGGTTGAGTTCCTGAATTGATGTCACATTGAACCCGATGCCTTAATTTCTTTCTCATATACTTTTACTCCTTTATATTTGTCGTTCTAGTTTAGTTTTCATTCCATACACCTTGATTTGGTTACCTCTGATCAAATAGCCTAGGTTTAGCTGAGTAAACTTGTAACTGCACTGTCTCTCTGTGGATCTCGACCCTACTTACCGCTAGCTTGTGTTAGTAGTTTTTGTAGGTTTATTTTTTATAGGTGATTCGACTTAAGCTCATCAATATCATATGAGTGAAAAAAAAAGGATAGTGTTGAAAAATTAAATGAAAAATGTATATTATGGGAATAAAATCTATGTATGAAAAATCCTTTAAATATTACTCCGTACATCCAAATTCGACCTATTTAATATGGATCTTAGAATTTGAACAGGATCCAAAATTGATGTTGATCTGTACTCGTACTTTACACCTAAAAGTAGGAAAAAAATTTGGGTTAATTGGATATAACCCCCTTTTATAACACTTTTTTTTGAAATAACTCCTTTTATGTTTTTATTTCTACTTAACCCCCTTTTAAGACGATTTTGTTTTTAAATCACCCCCCTTGTCGGAAAAAGTCACCTTAAAATGAGATATTCCGGCCAAATTCAAATTTTGAATGTTTTTTTTCTTTCTTTAATCCCTATTTTACCCTTCCCTATTTCTCTTTAATGCTTATTTCAACTTTAAAAACCAATCTATCAAATTTTTTATTCAACTTTTAAAGTTGAAATAAGCATTAAAGAGAAATAGGGAAGGGTAAAATAAGGATTAAAGAAAGAAAAAAAATTCAAAATTTGAATTTGGCCGTAATATCTCATTTTAAGGTGACTTTTCCGATAAGGGGGGTGATTTAAAAACAAAATCGTCTTATAAGGGGGTTAAGTAGAAATAAAAACATAAAAGGGGTTATTTAAAAAAAAAAGTATTATAAAAGGAGGTTATATTCAATTAACCCAAAAAAAATATATGTGCGCGGTCTCATATTAGGCCGAAAATAAAGTGTGTGAGCCTGTGAGGTTATCAAACTTGTGTAGCAGTAGCGGTGCAACCCACTTGAATCAACAGTCTCATTTATTCATTTTCTATCAAAGGTACTCCTCTACCATTATTCTTACAAACTTCTTTCAAAATTCAATTTTGCTGAGTTTTGGGTAATAATTTTCTTTTGATTTTTTTTGTTTGTTTGTTACTCCGTAATTGATGAGAAAAAGGGTAGTATATGGTGGAAAAATTCTTAGGTGCACCGTCAGAATAATAGACGTGTTTTCATATTGGTTAGGGAGGACGATGTTGAGCATTGTATCCAATAAATGATTCAACTTTGCAATTTTTGAATGCCATGTATTGAATTACACAGTATGTTTATCTTGGATCATTTTTGTGGAAAAATTTAGGGATAATAGAATTTGGTTCTTGGTTGTTGTTTGGGATTTTGGGATACTTTAGTTCAGTGAGCAGATATGCTACCAGTTTCGCTAAATCGAATGGCGGGTAGAATTTTGTTTTCATAAATTGTGGTGTGCGAAATGCGAATACCCGTCTGTGGATATTTTGCAGGAGTAAACCCTAAGCAGTTCATTGTTGATAATTTCGCGGTTGACTGTCATTGTTCTTTGCATTTTCACTTTGGGGTTATGTTGCTTAGATTTGGCTACACGTGTCTGAGCCGACTCTGAGGCGGCTATTTTGTGGAAAATTTCCATGTTTTTTGAGAATATGCTCTGATTATAAGGCATACTGCTTTTTTTGTCGATAATTGTGACCTGCTAGTGTACGTCTTATATGGTCGTATATGGGTTCATGATAAAATGCAAATTATAGAGAATGTTCATGCTTTGACTTGAAATCTCTCCTTTTTGTCGTCGTTTCAGGAAACATTTAACCTGTCAAGCAGCTGCAGTTAGCATGACATAATGCCATGCTATCGGATATCTGATCATCAAATGAACTCTTTGTGGAATGGCTTCTTGGGGAAGAAGTTGCTCATTCACGGGGTGTGCAGAAATCTTTGCAGCACCCAAATATCTTAAGTAATTAGTTCATCTTCGGGTTTCCTTTCAAAGGTAGTTAACCTTAAATCTGGCATCTTCACCTACTAAACCCGGACTATTCTTGTGATTACTTTCTATGCCCTTTTCTTTTGGACGTAATTTTAGCTCACTTCATCTAAGCTCCTAACTTCTCCATTGAATTTTGTTATTCACTTCAGTTTAGAATAGGTGAGTTCAGGTCATCTCTAAAATGTCCAAAGATCAAAGTCTTAACTACGTAAGGTGTTCGTGTCTAACTCCTGTTGTTTGCTTGTTTTTACTTCTTGGACAGATATGTTTTTCAGGATTTTTTAAAGTTATCTTACAGTTCAAGACGATATGTTTCCGATTTGGCCCATGTCTGTTCTGGTGGCAATATGGATGTCTCCTTGGAAAGTGGACAAAACATAAAACAACTAGTAGTACCTCGTCCTTCTGTATCAACGAGTGCGACATTGAGTAACGCTCCTTCAAATGGTACTGCTATCATATACAGAACATATTACAAGCTTTTAGGTATTGTTACATGAACATCTTGTCTCCTTGTGCTCTTTTGGATAGTATTTCAGCGATCAATTGCAGAAGGATTTTAAATTGCTCAATTAAGGTCTTTGTGTTGTGATATCTTGCTTATGTTATTATTTCATTTACTAAAATTTTGTGCTGCACCACTGCTTGGAATATGTGACATGACATTCAAAGGCTGCATAGTACATGAAATGAACAATATGTAGAGGACACACACAATTCATTTTAACACTTTATAGTCTTTGTAGTATCTCTAAATGACTTGAACACACTTTGTAATTTTGAAATGAGAACTTTTTATCTTTCTTTCATGAAACTTGTTCTTCCAGAGGAATACCTCGATGAGCCTTTGTTGAATTGTTGTTATAATACTCCGTATATGTATAGTTTGTTGGATACTACTCCATATTTATTATAAGAAGTTTGCCCACACATTGTTTCTTTTGTGTTTTCTAGTTTTCTGCTCATTATTCTCTCTCTTTTTTTTGGCTGTTTATCCCGAATTGAATAGATACTCGTTCTTTCACCTGTAGGTTGATCGTTTTCATTACATGTCAATATACTTAGTTCCTTTTATGGATCTATGTGTGGCAACCTTGAAATAAGTTCCTAGCAAAATTGCATCACGGCTATCTTTCACATGCTGATGATAATGGAGAGACTGGGTTAGGACATTATTTTCGGCTTTGTCACTTGTAAGTTGTTTTCTTCTCTCTGTTACCAAGTAAATCATCTGATGAACCTTTTGTTTTCTTTTTTCTTTTAAGAGTTGTCTTGTTGTCTCTCTATTTGTGCTATTGCCTATATTTTTGTATCTTAGTGTGCGTTGTCACTTGAGGAAGATGCTTAACATACAGGTTTGTTATATCTACGGATCTTTAATGACTGGATATCATCTCTTGTGCATAACATTGATGTACTGGAGTTGATTCCTTCACATGTAGTGAAGAGAGTTTGTGGTCACAATTTATTTTTTATTTTTTGTGTGGTGTTTGTTTGCTATTCCTTTGTCTGGAGATATGTTTGTCCTGTGATATAAAAGACCCGACTTTGTTTGGATAGAACTCTTCACTGATAACCAAAGACCATTAGCAATACGATAAGTTATATGAAAGAATGAACTTTGAGGGGTGTTTATTCAAATTCGTCCTATCACCTGGCCCTCATTTGCTGCGTAGCTTTTGCAGGTGGTTTGTGATCATATTGGTGAGTTTTCGAGTTAAATATTCATTTCCAGATGTTTACGCAAGTATAAGCTAAGTAATCTTCACGAGCTTTTTTGCTTTTTCTTTTTTCCAATTTTGAACCAGAACTTATGTTGGTAATATATGGATGTGGTGGTGACTTGAATTATGTAGTTTGATTGCTCTTTACCTTCTAAAACTCTCACCTCTTGGCTTTTTAATTTTTATAACCACTAGTTATCAGCATGCTTTGCTGTCAATTTGAACGGATTTTTGGTGAAATGTTTTTCCCAATGTCTTCAGCAGTTTAATGTTCGGTGTTGAATGTGGCATGGTGATGTTAGAAGAATCAAATAAAATAGCTGGAGATATTGAATGGTTGTCATAAGGCTCATTATTGATTAGAGCACTTCACTAAGTGATAGTCTTGGGAAATTATAATTTTGGATAGTGTATTGAGTAAATAGTATGTAACTATGTATGATGATTCATGTTCTATATAACTTTATGGTTTATTATTCCCTTGGTAGTTACATTAAATTGGTCAAATAGTTTTCAGGCTACAAGAATCAAGCACCAAAGAGTCTGTGATCACTTGGTGTTTTTGTTGAAACATCTAATTTTGTTTTATACATCAATCACACTGTTAAATGATAAAGTACCAGATATGATTGAATTACATTATTAGAATGACTTAATCTCCTGCCGTCCTGCGCTTGGGGAATTTTTTTTTATTTTTTTTTTTTTCGTTTTGCTTCATGAAATGGACAGAGGCAGTTGGTATTTTTTTCAGCATGAAGTGCGATGTTAGAATCAAATCATGCTGGTAACAAGGGATAGTTACATAAACGCCAAAGGTGAGATAAGTGGTGCATAATAATAATAATTTGGCTGAACCTTAGAGATGAAAGATTGGTTAAAGTTGCATAGATATACTCAGGAGTACACATAGCAAATGAGTCATTTGGATGGCTATGGTTGGGGCATTTTGGGCTGGGTCATGTGCGGGTATGTTTGAATTCGGGCCAAATTGGGTTGGGTCGGGTCTTTTTGGGTTCAAGTGTATCTCATGTGTGTTTTTATCAAGTTATTTAGTAATATTAGTTATTAGAAGCCAACATATACGGGTTGGATTGGGTCAGATCAATTTGAATTTGGGTCATTTTCGCTGTTCGAGTTTTTCTTTTCGTGCAATATTAGGTTCAGGCTGGGTCAATTTGGACTGGGTTTCTCGAGTTAGATTAGTTTCGTCAGGTATACTATGGAGTAGGGACTTCAAGCCAACATATGGCGGTCTACGTAATTGCATTTTTTTCGAGCTGATTTATATGGAGTAACAATCTAGATCCTCACTGTAGATAATAATATACTATTGCTCTTGAGAGTTTAGTGCTTAAAAATATTCTCTGCTTTTCTATATAGGTGTTACTCCCTGGTATTGTTGATTGATATCATCTATTGTTTACTATATAACTACAGCTCTAGCATTTTGCTGCCTGTTTTGATGAGAAAATAAATTTGAGTGTTTAGATAATTGTTTTTACTCTTGGTCTCTTGGATAACAGTTGCATTTGTCCAACTTAAATTGTAGCCTGTAGGACTATGGCTATCAAAATGAATTTGTTTATGCCCTTGGTTTTCCGAATCATAGTTCGTTGACTATTTTTATTTACATCTCCTTGTTTCAGAGTGTTAAGCCTTTAGAGGTGGGGTGTCCTATTGACCTTTAAGGTGGTTTTGAATGCAAAAATTCTTTTTTTTTTCCTTTAATAAAAGACGTTTCTCATTTCACGAAATTCATTTCGTGAAACTTCTAAAAGATATAATGTTCAAAGGTATGTTTTTATACGTGTTTCTGGTTTCGTCTATCTGATCTGCTAAGCCAAATGGGGGAAGGAGTACATGAAGGTGTGTAAGCTAGTAGTTTTGGGGGGGTTGAGGGTTAGGGGGAAAGAGATTGCATGAGTACTAACTAGCTTTGAAGCTACAAACTTTTTCTGAAAAGCTTTGAGATCCTCTCTTTTCCGAAAATGGAGTGGGCAGTTTCCGGTATTTGTATATAAACCTATAAAGTATGAACTTGTAAAGGCTAATAGAACTTTATTTGGTCTGTACATGGGAAATTATTTTCAGATGGTGTAGGCCCTGTTGTTTGCACTTGTAAGATTAGTCCTGACTAATGGTCACTCAAGTTGGGTAAGTTTAGGCCGAGTCATTTTGAGTTTGTTGCACGCTTTGGATTAGGACTTTTTGGGCTTGTTTTGGTCGAGCCATTATCTGGTCATTTTTGGTATCAGTGACTTTGGTTCCGTACTTCCATTCACTATGAATTAGGTCAATTGTGTTTTTGAAGTACAAAAGCACTGTGATATATGCGCTTCAATAAATTTATAACTTGTAGACCCTTCGGATCAATGTTGGTAATCTCGGGCGGGTCTTTTTAGATCGGGCAAGTATCATGTCCATTAAAGTCCGGATTAGGCATTTTGAAGCAGTGCCAATTTTGGTTTTACGTCATACTCATGAATCTATTAATGTCTTTGGTCATGTTTATAGTTTATCAACATTACTTGTTTTCTCTTTCATGGGATGGCACTATGACTTATCGTCATCTTTTAAGGTCTTCTTGATTCTCATACGTGGAGTGCTATTTTCGGTTTTATTTTTCTTGTCAAAGAACAGAAATTTGAATGTCTGGTGTCTGGACCTTGTAAAAGAATAGAGTAGCTGGTGAATAATAGAAAAAGATCTCCAGGTTTTAGTTGTCCTTGAAGTGAGTAGTGATAGGTAAAGAATACATAACTTTTAGAGCTTGAACTTGATATAGTTGGTTATCATGGAACTAATGACAATGCTGAATAATTTATCCTCGCTGTATGGATTTCTTTTGCTGGCTGAAGGACTTGATAAATAGGCGTTTACTGGGTGGCCTTTCTGGGATCATACTTAAACACGAGGAGTATTGAAAGGAGGTTGATATTGTTTAGGTCTTTTGTTATGCTAGAAAGTCCCCTCAAGTTGATAAATACTCCATATAATTCTATTTTATACTACATAGAATGTATGAAAGGATTTATTTTCTTCAAGAAGTCTGGGTAATGAATTTTGGAATGCAGTGCGGGTTAAATTCATTGTGAGATTTTGATATGGGATTTATGTCGGAGATAATGTCTCTTGTTAAGGAGAGGAATTCGGAATTCGAATTAATTGTGGTTTGTAAAGGTCAAATACAAGGTGCCATAAAGTAGGGTTCTATTCCTGCTAACTTGTGACGCTGCACTTTGTCAAACAGAGTCAATGCTGTTTACATCACTAGGTCTAGACTCTGACCCTTTCTGTACGTCTATGATCCTCTTTTGTGAATTTGCTATGGGGTTTTGTATGTTGCAATCTTCCATAGCCGACGTGGGATATGAGTATGACATGAGGGTTAATAAGGTGTTATTCATACTTCTCAATCACATATGAGCCAATTTAACTAGCCTTAACCGAAATCTCGTAATCTCTAGGGATTATTATAACCATAGGCTTCGATACCATGTCAAACTAGACACGGGTCCGAACGACACTCAAAGGGAAGACCGAGAGGTTTCCATCTTAAAACTAATTGACAATAGGAAAAGTAGCTCCTAGTTCTTAGAAACTAGTGAATCTTCTTTTCCACAACCGATTTGGGACATCACATGTGGGTTCATAAGGGATTTGTCACATAACATAAAGCAGCATTGTTCATAGGGCGTCTGTTACCTTGGTGTGTCCCACACCTTTCAAACTTACCCTTCTTTCCAATAATCTTGTTCATAGAGCGTCTGTTACCATAGGCCCATAACCTCATTACTGCCGCCATAAGCAATTATGTGAATCTAATTAATCTTTGGTGATGTTTAATACCCTTCCACCCTATTTGTCGTAGCTGACTTTCCAAGAATACTTGAAAGTGGGAGTAGTTATCGGGATTTCCACCAGAAAATATTATATTGAGATTCTAGGGACTAGATTAATTGATAGGAAGCAATGTATGAAAATACCTCAAGGAAATAGGTCATAAATAACTCAAAGTTGTGGCTCAATGTGAGCGTATGCGCACTACTTTTCTGTTCACCTTCCAGACATTTGGTAGATCGTTCACAAGCTAAAATGAGAACTTATAATTGAGTTAAATTAGATAGAAATTCATTTTGGACTTGTGTGTGCTAACGTTCCTACCAATCGACATATTGGTATGATTGTTAACGCTATACTGTTACTCTTTGCATACTTCTTGTGAAGACATGAATTTCCGCCATAACATGTATTCTGCATATAAGAGCAATCGTGGTCCTACACCTGATACAGTGGTTCAACGACTTCCTAACGATTTATTTCTGAACTGTTTCTACTTCCAACTTATTCGGATCTCAGTTCTGTATGTAATGTTGTGAATGATGAAATGGAAGGTTTCCATATACTAACTTTCCTACGTGATACAGGCCTGTGTTGTCTCACCGGATAAAGATTTTATTCAGATTCTATCCCCATCCTTGCGTCTTTTGCGAATTACTCCTCGTGGAGATGAGTAAGTTGCTTTGTCTTTGATTGTTACTTATTATTTCGAGTTCAGGTACGAATAGCGTATTCAATTGGTCGTCAATAGACATTATAGATGCTCACTGCTTCAAATGTACCACGAAAATCTACTGCACTGTTCTCCTGTGGATTGTGCAGGATGGCCTCATTTGGTGTAGAAGAGTTTGGTCTTATTGTTGTTATCGCACTGATGAAAATTGGTGATATCTGTTGCGTGTGCACAAATAAATTTTATTTTTCAGCTCGGGGAAATCTCTGATAAATCCTTAATTTTACAATTTAATTTTCTTATAAAGGAATCTTGTTTTCGGAGATCTAACAATATGAAACCATGTATTAGCTAGGGAGTATTGTCATTTGTCAATATTATTAGGACGCTGTCTAATCAACGCTAGGGCAACCTCGTGTTGAAATTTGAAGGCACAAAAAGGTTGCAATTGAGCATGGTCTTCCTAGAGATTCTAGCTGTTCAATGTGGTATTCGACACAGGCCAATAGTAATGAACATTCTTTAACTCAGCAGATTGATTGATTGTTTATCTTTCAACTGAAAGTTGTTTCAGAAAATAGTAAGCATATTAGTCCAATGTTAGTTACATTTCGATTTTACACAGGCATCATACAATTCTAAACCAAAGGCAATTTGTAACTGTGCTTTCACTTCATTATAGCTGTATCCTCAGCGTGTGTTTTCTGTGTTTGTAGGCGCTTAAAGAAAACCAGGATCAAGCTCGCTTGAGTAGAGAATTGGTATCTCTTATTACTTCAAGTTTATATTTTCTACGAAATATCATTTTCTTCGTTTTCATAGCTGATTAAGAGCTGCCTTCTATTACATGCCTAGAACTAATCTATGACGAACGGTTTGTCGAAATTTCACTATATATGCCGTGGAACTTTGGCTACTGATAGTTCTACGGGAATGTAGTAAGACTGTAAGAGCGTAATCTCAGCTTATGGTGGCTTTCTTATTTTCGTATTGACTAAACTTGTGAAGGCAGTGCTACGCATTGATCTTACTTCTTACCTTGTGCCATTTGACACAAGAAATCTTTTATTTCGAAAGCCTGAGTTATGTAACTGCAAACGCAATCATTCTAAGTACGAAATAGATTATTTGCCCTCCATTGACATTGCATGATTTCCTGGGACGTTGTTGCTGCCTTTTTTTAGTCAGTGATGTGCATTAAACCGTTAATTTTATCAATAAGTGCATCTAATATATTCATTCAATCAATAAATTACTCCTTTCATCTCAAATTATTGTCCCCTTTCCTATGTAATTTACATAGGAAATGGGACAATTAATTTGCGATGGAGGGAGTATCATTTTAGAACAACATTGGTATGATAGTACGATATTTATTATTGGCGACAACCAATTAGCACCACATTCGTCCATTATTAGTATCGATATTTTATATTTACAGCCAAATTCAGTTCAACTTTAACACCACCACTCCTCATTTACATCAATAAAAATAAGTTTTAAAAAAAAAAATTATATAAAGTTTACTGAGTTATTTGATGAGTTAAATTAACAAAATGTTAAATAAGGGTTATATTACACATCCCATATAAAATAGGTTACACCATATAATTCTCCAATTTACTTTTAAAATCAATTATTGTGTATTGTTTTTTTTTTGTCAGGTGTTTAATTAATTACACAATATTAAATTTGAGAGTAAAAACTAAAAAGAGTCACTCTAACAATACACAATAATTGGAGAATTATATGGTATTTTCAAATAAATGTATTTTATGAGTGGAATAACTGAATAAGAGGTCAATTCTATCAATTTAATTTAGGGATATTTAAATTTAATCAACTTTGTGGATTCTGTAGTGCACTTATGTGTGAAGTTTGTTCACATGGTACCCCTAAACTTTGTGAATATGTGCTTACGATATCATTTGTGACGGAAAACACTTGACGTTAAGTTTAAGGAAGAAGACATCAATTATGAGTTTAGGGTACAATTTAAACCCACATTATTCCTCAATTAAATGCTATTATGAGTTGATTATTTAGTGTAAATTTTGTTGATTAGAGTACAAATAATAGCATTTAATTGAGGAATAATGTTGGTCTACATGTATCCTAAACTCATAATTGGCGTCTTCTTCCATAAACTTAACGTCGTCAAATTTTTCGTCACAAAATGGACATATTGGGCACATATTCACAAAGTTTAGGGGTACTATGTGAACAAACTTCACACATGGGGTACCATGTGTAATTTGTCAAAGTTCGAGGGTACCATGGGAAATATCCCTTTAATTTATGTTGGCATAAAAAGTAAAAATTACCTATTAAGAAAAGAAAGGGGCTATATCCCACTTTCATTATTCACCTAATTTTGGAAGGGATGATAATTACACATATAGCCATATAGGAGTAACTTTTACAAGTAGTGCATTACTGCTAGACCTGGCAAAAATGACCCGACCCGACCCGATTGACCCGACCCGATAAGGCTGACCCAAGACCCGAAAGTGACCCGACAATCGCAAACTCGAAATTGACCCAAATCCGAAATGATCCGACCCGACCCAGACCCGACTCGTTATGCCTTGACCCGAAACCCAAATTCCGATATTGGTGACTTCAAATGATTTAAAAAAAAACTTATATTGATATCGTATAATCAATTAACGTCAATTATATACGTAAAAACCTTAAAAAGTAACCTTTTGACGAAAAAAATGTTTCTTTTACCAAAAATTTTCATTTTGACCCGAAAGGGACCTGACCCGACCCGACTTAAATTGACCCGAACCCGAAATGACCCGATAATAGATGACCCGATATCGACCCGAAACCCAAAATGACCCGACTCGACCAGATATGATACTTCAATCAAACCCGAAATGACCAGACCCGACCCAATTGACCCGTTTACCCGGTCTAATTACTGCATTATGCTATCATGAGAATATATGATTTATGAAGAAATGACATCAACTTTCTTTGGTCTTATTCTCCCTAATTTTACCTCTGCCATGAAACGACGTATAGCACTGCATTTTGGTGTTTCCTTAAAAGCCTACCATTTACTCTCTCCCATTTTAAACGTTTTTTCTGATTCATCGTAATACTCCTAACATAGAATATAAAGTAGCAAGAACAAATAAAATGAAAGGTAGTATTGAACAACATTTATATATGTTCATATATAAGTCAATTATCCTAGTTTTTACTCTCAAATTTAATCATGTGTAATTAATTTAAAATTAAAGAATCATATTTTGGGCAATAACTGAATAATACGTCAATTCTATCAGTTGAATTTATGTTGCCAAAAAAAGTAAAAATTACCTACTCGGTATAATTTTAAGAAAATAAAGTGGCTTATATCCCATTTTAATTAATTACCTATTTTAAGTAGCGCATTATGCTATAATGAGAATTCAATGAAACCACGTACGTAGTATAGCACTGCATTTCTGTGTTTCATATTATAAACATTCATAAACATTATATAAACATTATGCTATAATGTTTATGTATATAAACATTTACATAAGCATTCATATTATACTTTACCAGCTAACAACTTCTTTCACAACCATGTTCATGGCTGTACTTGTGTTTCTGTTGATGACATCTACGGCAGCGGCTCAACCGGATCAAACAGTGGGGCCATGTGCGGTCCCGCTACAACGGTGCGTCAACTACTTGAGCCCCACCACAAGGCCGCCATCAAGCTGCTGTGATACACTTAGAGACATGATGATGTCTCAGAAACCATGCTTGTGTGGTTTGTATCGAAACCCTTCCATCTGGATGGCGGTTAATATGACTGAAGCCATGACTCTCCCTGTTCGCTGCCATATTCCCACCACTGCTTCTCCTTCCGACTTCTGCAAAGGTCTCGTGTTTTTTCCCTTTTATTTTTTGGTACGCGGAACTTCTCATGATGGTTTGGTTGTTTAATTAATAAAACGTCAATTGAGCTCTCTAGTCCATGTTGGAATTTTTTGGCACGAGGTACTTGTCGTAGAGTAAGTCCGATCTTGGACAACAAACTATTGATATGGGTTGCTTGGTAGCGATCTGAAGTGAGCATTGTTGATTATCATCATCGTATGACACCAATAAAACTCTATGTATCCTACTTGTCGTGTCGAGAAGATATGCATGTAAAGGTTCAAAGTTCGTTGTAAGGAAACGTAAAATTAAAATAGTGAACTATAGAACATAAAGGAACGATAAATTGAAAGGGCGAAAGTAAGGCGAGAAAGGGAGTATATTTTGCAGTTTGTACATTAGTGATAGCTTGATAGGAGAATCAAGATCACACATGGAGTAAAACACTTGCATTCGAATTTTGGGTTATTATAGGTTTAGAAGTACTCTGTATATATTATATAAGCGTCGTATGTGAACAGTTGGGAAAAAGAACAGAATATAGGGATGGATTGAAGGCCAAGATAGATGACCAATTTGAGTTTTGTTAGACGGAAAAGGCAAGATATAGACATACAGTACGTAGGATATGTGTAAGTATAAGAAGCGTGATGAGGCAAAAGCGCCATTTGTTTGAGAAATCTAGTATACGTATATGATCGAAATTGTAACAAAGATCTTCATTGTAACATTATTTATCGTGACAACGCGGTGGAGGTTGTTGGTGTTTTGGCTTTTGTGTAACGGTTGTCGAATTGAGAAATAAAGATATGGCAAGTATTTGGGGCCAAATTTCAAGTGGGTTATAAGAATTGTGTACAAAAATATTGAGAAGAAGAGAAAGTAAACATGAAGCCAAGAACTGGTGTGATTCAAAGTTCGGTATATTATTTCCAAAAGTTATCAAACAAGTACTTGGTGTTCGAATCTGTCTAATTTAATAACACTGTCTTTTAAATTATTGTCATTGCAGGAGTGAATAGTTTCGGAACTGGTAGCAGGTCGAAGAGCAATTCCGCGGTCAAAATCACGGGGACTCTATTTGTCTCTGCCTTACTCATGTTGCTCACACATGAGATTATCTGTAGCTGGTGAAACGATTATTGTTTCTTCGGTTTGAGTCGTAGCCAAACAAGTCATCATAAATGGAGGACCTTTTACACATAAGTAGTGTTATTTCTATGTTAATGTTGGAATATGGAAGACTGCATTAGTTGAATTAATGGTATTAGTTGTAGACTTAGCTTGTAGTGTTTATTATGTGTTGTTTCATATTTTGAGTGACCGTTAGACTTTCTCTCATTGTATTATATAAGCATGAGTTTAGTAATGAAAAAACCATATTCTTTGGCCATCCACAATGTTACGGTTTTAAATAACCTCTCACGCAAGCACACGTTGTCGATTGTAGCGTTTGAGAGAGTCGAACCACGAGGGAGTAGATGATTATGAGTGTACTTGTTCACACGTTTATCTAGATCGATAACAAGGATTATGACCAAGACTACTATAACGATTCTACTAAAATAAACTAAAATGATAACTAAAAATAGCTACTAATAACTAAAAGAAGAAGAAGAGGAGAGTTATACGATTGATTAAAGGCTAGGGGTCGATTTCTCCACCTTTTTACCTTAGTCATGCGATATGTAAGTTAATGTTCAAACGAGGATCGAGGAATTCATGTGGACTCGTCATAAACTACTCGGAATTCCCCCGTCCGGGTTCAATACTAAGACTCTCTAGTTTAGACTCGACTCTACTCCCGTAGTAATTCCACCCAAACTAGAGGCATTAAGCGTGACGATGCCTTTAAAGCCGTCCCCCTTCCATTCCCATGGTCAAGGTCGATATGAGGGGTCCTAGAGACGAATTACCCTTCCGAGTTCGACGCTTTCTAGGTACAAATGGGTGAACAACGAAGTTATAATCTAGCCAACTTTCGTTTAGCGGTCAAGGATTAAAACCCAACAAATTATCCACTCAAAATAATTATTAACCCCAAATAAGAACACAAATTCCACAATCCTCATCTTTTTAAAGGTTTAAATGCATGACTTAGGTAATTAGGGGATAATCAACCCCTAGTTAGAGGACTACTCACTAATCATTGTCAAATGAACAAAATCAAAGCATAAAACCAACATCCAAACAAGACTCATGATTAAAGACTCAAACTTTAGAGGGTAAATTGCAATAGATGATATATTTAGCAACCACAAAATCAAACTCAAATCAAGATGATTATATATCATAAAAGAGAATTCAAACAAGTTTCTACAAATTATAAACTAACTACTACAAACATTCAAACTATATTGATAATAAGATGGAGAGATTAGAAATTATACCCTAATTAGAGGAGAGAATGAGATAATAATAATAATCGAAGAAAAACCGAGACCGATTCACCCAAATTTCAACTTGAGAAACAATAAAAACCTTCAAAACCCTAAAAACCCTAGATAATATCCTCTTAAACAACTCTAAAATGATGTCCCTTACAATAATGACGGCCAAAATCTATTTATAGCTCCCTCAAAATAAGTCAGTTTAAGTCATAAAAAGCAGGGCAAGTGGACGGGCGACGTGAGGTGGAACGGGCGGCTTGACTCGCCAGGTGGGCGACGTGTTGTCTGCGCTGCTCTTGTCTCGCCCGTTTTCCCCCCACCTTTGCTATTCTTGCTTCCTTTTTGTTTCTTCCTTGCTTCTTTTGCTCCTTAAGCTTGAATTCATCGAGTGTGCTCCCGAGTACCTGCATACAAGACCAATATGGAGCAGTACCTCGTCCAAAAGCAGAGACTTGAAGCGAAAACACGAGAAACAAGCGAAAACGACAAAAACAAGCCTAAACGATGACTTATGCGCATGAAAATTAAACGAATAAGAGTTAGGCAATGCAATATAAGGTGGTAATTCTATGCTAACAAATTCCCCCACACTAGAACTCTTACTCGTCCTCGAGTAAAACAAAGCACACAAGCCAAGACGACTAAACCAAGGACTAACTAATAAGAAATCTACCAACTAATCTATACAATACATCCGATACGAGTCTATTAGCGGGCTCGCTCCGCCCCTTCAACTCACAAAGCAATACTCATGAGGAAGAAGTGTTGCGTGCAAGGCAAGTGGGGTCTTGCTCAAAAATGTGAATCGACACAAACAATAAGGCACAAGATCAATCATAATAAGGTCGATTCGGTCTAGAAATAAGCCTACCTCCTCATCTAGGTGGCTCCCTTGCTCTCTACACGAGCAAGGATACTAATCACGCAATCATGTTAAAAACCTAAGAGGTCACTTGGATAAAAAGGCAAAGTAGTATAACTTTATATCATGCATACAAGTATTGTTAATGAACCAAACTCGTTGGGACCTACTCGGATGTGGGGAATTGTGGAAAAATAATGAACCTCGTGTTCAAAGCCCTTAGCATCGTGTTTCACCTCCAAAAATAGGAGGAAGGGTCGTCCCGAATCAACTCGACTATAAGGTCATCTCAAAAGGAAATAAGTGCCCATAAAATTTGGCTCCCGAATTATTAACACATTTTTTTTTTTTCTTTTTTTTTTTTTTTCTTTTCTTTTCCGGGTGTGGCTAATCCCACGCTCGCTAATTGTCACCGACTTGCCGCGTGTTTTCTCGGCTCGAAGCAAGTGCTCGACAATAGCTTACGGGTATTCACTCTTTACCTCTCGGTCTATTTTGACCGTTATTGAGGCATCGAAGTGGTCACCACAACCCTTATTTGAAACTTTTTTGGAAGCCAAAATCAACATTATAGAACCAAGCACTTTGCAAAATTAGGCATGAGATGAGGTAGTTATTGTGTTTATCCCTTTTTTTTGTGACATTTTGTGGTAGTCGAGTCGAAATCGGTCACCTTGAAACATTAGACTTAGGTACTTATTCCAAAGAGGGTGGAAAATGGAAGTGTAATCAAAACCAAAATGACCCTAAAAGTTTGGTTAACAACAATTCAAGTATGCATAATTAAGTAATTCTAATAAGCGTTTTCAAACAAGTGACGAGCTTGATAATCAACAATATGCGCAAAAGTATTAAACTTGGACCTCTTTTTTGAAGTTTTTGAAGAATTTTTTTCAATTTTTTTTGTGTTTTTAGATAAGAAAATATAAAAGACAAATAAAGAGAGTGACTCTGAGAAAAGTTTGGATTGAAAGCCCGAGTTGGAAACGGAAGCTAACGGGGGCGGGGAGCAATAACAACAAGCATCAACCAAATCCATCAAAACAAGGGTCATCAATCAATCAAACAACCAAATAGGGGGATAGATAGGCAATAACAATCATCGACTAAGAGGACACCCAACAACGACCCGAATCGAGACATGGCAAAATGAATAAGCAAGTACGAGAACTAACAACCAATAAATAAAAACGCAAACAACAAACCAAAACCGACTAAGCTACAACCTCTAATTTCTACCCCTAGAGAAGAGCTCCCCCCCCCCCCCCCCCCCCACACCAGATTGAGCATCGTCCCGAGTGCTCATAGCCTAGTAAGGTTGATCCTCCGGTGGTGGAGGATATTGATATTGGAAGTACGGGGGAGGAGGGTATGGCCCTTGAGGGTAAGGGGGATAATGCACCGGATTATAAGGGTCGTAACCCATGGGTGCCGGAAAATAAGGCGCATTAGGGTCGAACCCCGTCGGTGGATAACCCATAATGTTAGTAAACATAGGGTTCATGTAGTTGGTTTGTTGAAGAGACAATTGCCGCATTTGCTTTGCTAGGTCATGTTGACCATGTTGGAGTTGGGAAATGTTAACGGCTTGGGCGGCAACATGGTGCGATGTTTGTCGCGTCATATCTTGCGTTTCCATTAATATGGCATTGGTGTTGTTAATAAGATCACGGTTTTCACGAGCTAGTTGTTGTGTTTCCCGTGTATACTCGTTAGTTTCTCGTACTAAAGCTTGCGTGTCAAAACCGTATTGTCTCGTCTCATTTAACACGTTCATCATGGTTTGCCAACGATCATTGTCGGCGGCCATGAAATTCGGGTCAACGTTAGGAAGAGGGTTGGGGATGTCATGGGCGGGGGTATCGAGAGGGACATCGGCGCTAGTTGAAGCGCCTCGAGCTCGTTTTCGAGCCGTGGTAGAGGGTCCACTCTCCGCCCCAATTTCGGAATCCTCCGGAAGTGCCTCCTAAAAAACAAACGTGTTGGGCTCTAGGCGGTAATTAGCCGCTTTCCACTTTCCATCCTTAAGAACGTACACTCTAGGACCTAAGGGTAGGCTAATGTGCAAGGGACTTTCAAGGGAAGTCCGATTGTTAGGCATAACAATGGCACGTGTCTCGGTAATATCAAACATTAACTTACTGTTTATTTCTCACACCCACCGAAGGTACTTAGCGTCAAGTCTAATATTTTCATCATAAGGAATGAGAGAGTCGACCGACACACCTAGACTCCTGTCAATGATTGACACAAGCCCACCCCACGCTATACAAGACGACTTATTATTATTCCCTATTTCCATGTGAGTTAGGATAACCGAAGAAAGGTCTAGATAGAAAGCTTGATCGTAAAAGGCGTCCCTAAGGATAACAATGGCTATTGCACTACACAAGAAATGAGTCTCGGGAGATGGGAGGAAGGAATTAGCAATGATCCGCGCAACATAGCGCAAGACAAGGTTTCTAATCGAAGCGGATTTCATCTTCCCCCCTTTAAACTTTTCCTTGGTCCGTGTGATCTTTCTCCAAAACGCCGAACGAGAATCCGTATCGTCGGCCGTTTGGTGGGCACGGGCGTAACGCCCATTGGTAGAGGGTAAGTCTAGGTGCCCCCCGAATTCCTCTAGGGTCATTGTGTAGCGTTGACCCAAGAGTTGAAACGTCACACGGACCGTATCGTCACTCATAAGCTTAGACGACAAAGTCGCCTTAAATTCACAAGTTAAAGCAAAGTAAGAGTACTCATCGGCATTGAAAATCTTAAGCAAATCCGCCCTACGACACAAGGTTTCAACATCATTATAAATTCCCATTTGACGCAAAAAGCCGTGATCGGCCCATCGAGTACTTTCGAACTTAGACTTAACTAGGGCATTAAAGGCATCTAATTCCTTTGCATTAGGAAATCCTATACCATATGTTTCATTGAAATGCTTAGGACGAGAAGAGTTACCTTTTTTGCCTTGGGAAAGGACGAGTGCCCTTGATGAAGAAGCCATTGTTGAGTGGTTGGTGGTCTTGAAAACCCGAAAATTCGACCCGTAGCCTTAAAAACTCCTCGAAACCACTTGAAAACTTGAAAATACTCAAAAACCCGAAGCTTTACTTGAAAATGGGAGTGTATGAGCAAGTGTCAAATTCGGTGGGATTTTTTTATCTCGACGAAATGATTCAAAATTGACCTAGAAATGTAGATCGTGTCGAGAGAAGAAGTTTTATGTAATTATTTTCGTGATTTGGTGAAGTTTATGTGGTGAAATGAGGTGAGGAAGAAGGAAGGAGATGAAGTATTTTAATGGTGATTTGAGTTTAAGGAAGAAAGAAAGTGTATGAGTGAGAATGAGTGAGTGAATGTATGAGAGAGTAAAGTGAATGAGTGAATGAAATGAATAGTGAATGAGTAAATGAGTAAATGAGTAAATGAAATGAATGAGTGAATAAATGAATGAGGAAGTATAAGGGGAAAAGTAGGAGCAAAGCTGAGGAATTCAGCTCACATTCACGTGCTTTATTTCATCACTCCCTTTTCTCTTTTTTTTTTTTTTTTATCAGACCTCAGAACGGGCGACGCACGGTGGGACGGGCGACTCACCCGCCCCGTGGGCGACATCTCGCCCGACGGGCGACGTGTCGTCTGTACTGGTGCTGTGTCGCCCGTTTCCCCCCCACACTTGCTCAAACTCGATTTTCTTCTCCTCTTGAGCCCTATACTTCACTCCTTACCTTCTATGTGTCGGAATATGAGGCGAGAGCGAGCTCATAATCCCGTCCTTGGGCGTGTGGCCCACACTTCCTACACACATTCAAAAACGACAACACAAAACGCAACCAAACACGATTTTCCAAAGATTTCATCCAAGCAAAGAAACTATTCTCAAGTCATGAAAAATAAAAGCTAAACTAAAGTAAAAGGATACTTATTGGCTTGGGTTGCCTCCCAAGAAGCGCTTTTTTATAGTCATTAGCTTGACTCTTCAAGATTTGGTTTAATAAGGAACGAGTTGAGTTGAGACTCGATGAATCTCCCTCTTGAAAGGTGTCCCGGCTACATAATGCTTCAATTGATGACCATTGACCTTGAAAACTCGATCTCCACTTGAAACTTCAACCGATCCGTAGGGAAAAGAGCGCACAACCGTGAAGGGTCCCGACCATCTAGAGCGCAATTTCCCAGGAAACAACTTCAACCGGGAGTTAAAGAGAAGAACTAGGTCGCCTTCTTTGAACTCCTTCCGTAGGATCTTCTTATCATGCCATTTCTTCGTCTTTTCTTTGTAGAGCTTCGAGCTTTCATATGCCTCCAAATGAATCTCATCCAATTCGTTGAGGTCCAAGAGCCGTTTTTCTTGCGCGTCCTTGAGGTCATAGTTGAGAAATTTGACCACCAAATAAGCTCGGTGTTCAAGCTCTACAGGCAAATGACAAGGCTTCCCATAAACGAGGCGGAACGGAGACACTCCAATGGGTGTTTTGTAGGCCGTTCGGTATGCCCACAAGGCTTCATCAAGCATGGAAGCCCAATATTTGCGCGAGGTAGCCACCGTCTTCTCTAAAATAGCCTTAATCTCGCGGTTCGAGATCTCGACTTGCCCATTTGCTTGAGGATGGTAAGCAAGGGACCTTCTATGTTGGACTCCGTATTTCTTCAACAATGCACCCAATATCTTTTCAGCAAAGTGTAATCCACGATCACTAATTGACAATCGAGGCACTCCAAACCTTGGGAAAATGGTCTTCTTGAGGAATTTGGAAACCACCTTTGCATCATTTGTTGGGGAGGCGATCGCCTCAACCCATTTTGACACATAGTCTACCGCCACAAGAATATACTCATTGCCATATGAAGGAGGATAAGGGCCTTGAAAATCGATGCCCCAAACATCAAAAATCTCAATCTCAAGTATGAAATTAAGGGGCATCTCATTTCTTCTCGTAATATTGCCCGTCCTTTGACAACGGTCGCACGAGTTCACATAAGAAGCCACATCCTTGAATAAGGTGGGCCAATAATATCTACATTGAAGAATCTTCCCTGCCGTCTTTGAAGTGCTAGCGTGGCCTCCACAAGGTGAATCATGACAATGTGATATCACCGATTGCACCTCATCATGAGGGATGCACCTCCTAATAATCCCATCGGCACAAGTTTTGTAAAGACAAGGATCGTCCCAATAATAATGCTTCACATCATGGAAAAACTTCTTCTTCTTGTGATAATCATAGCCATGAGGAACAATACCCGAGGCCAAATAATTTACTATATCCGCATACCAAGGGGCTTCCATCAAAGCTCCAATAAACAGGTGATCGTCACGCAAAGAGTCGTCAATCGGAATAGAGCAAGACGGGTCATCAACAATCAATCTAGAAAGGTGGTCCGCCACCGAATTCTCCACACCCTTCTTGTCTTTAATCTCAATGTCGAACTCTTGAAGAAGTAATATCCAACGAAGGAGTCTCGGCTTAGTATCCTTCTTGCTTAGAAGATACTTGAGAGCCGCATGATCGGTGTGCACTATAACCTTCGAACCGACGAGATAAGAACGAAACTTTTCAATCGAAAATACCACGGCAAGAAGTTCCTTCTCCGTTGTTGTATAGTTTGCTTGAGCCGGGTCAAGTGTTTTGCTAGCATAATGAATTGCATGAAGCTTCCCATCCTTCCTTTGGCCTAGCACCGCTCCCACCGCTTGATCGCTTACGTCACACATGAGCTCGAAAGGCAAGCTCCAATTTGGTGGTTGGATTATGGGTGCCTGACAAGGCTAAAGTCGCGTCACCTAAGTCAAAATAACCTAAAGTCAACTAACTGGGTAGCTAGTGGCAGTAGGGTCGAATCCGCAGAGAGACAGGTGTAGTCAAAAGAATGCTCAGCTAAACTAGGTCAATCTCAAGAACAATAAAATCGGTGTGTAGGAAGACTAAACTAAGAACAGCAAGAAAGATGATATAAAGATATATAAAAGGAAGATTAGGGCGTCGGGATCAATGTGACATCGATTCAGGAACTCAACTCAAAAGGAAATAATAATCAATTGAAGCTATGCAAGTGACTAGGTTTAGGAATACGCTCTCTCGAGTCAATATTAACCTTAAGCAAATTTAGCGGGCTCTCGCAACTTACTAAACTTAACTTATCAAATACGCGCGAGTCTAGTTTCAATTCTGCTTTCGATCTTAAACTGAAACAACCTAAGTTCAATTCAATAAAGGCGTCCCTAAATTCAATTGATAATAAAACGCGTAGGAAGAAGTCAACTTGCACAAGTTCAATCAATATAAGCAATTAAAACATGTTCCTGAACCAATCTCACAATCACCCTAAACCCTAATTGAGAAATTAGCTACGCATAATTAAAGTTAAAGCAAAGCAATAATAAAAAGACATGATGAAAGAAAAGCAATTGAAATTAAACCTGAGAATAATCTTGAATAAATACGGAGTACCGACGATTACAAGAAAACCGAATCTTGAACTAAACTAATCTTGAGGTTTTTGAAAGAGAGAAAATAAAGCAGTAAACTAACCTAACTTAGAATGTAAAATAAAGCATAAGTCATAGTGTATCACGAGCCTAGGTATTTATACAAGTCCCCAAATATTAAAACTCGAAAATAGGAAAATCGGGGCGTCAGAGCGTGGCAGCCGGCTGGCCGGCCGCCGGTCCACCTGACCGGCCGGCCTGCTCAGCTTGGGCCAGCTCTTCTTTTGTGTCTTGGGCTAAAGACCCCCCTTTGGGCCTTTTCTTACTCGTAGCCTCTTGTCTTTTGGTCTTTTGCTCGTATTCTCGAGCTCTCGTGATAACTCGAGCCTAGTCCCGTCGTCTTGATACTAAAGTGCTCCACTTGACTCAGGTTTTAGCTCAGGACCGCCAAAACCTGCAAAATATAAACGAGGAACAGCAGTATCGCAATATAAAGCAAATAGCTCACAAACTAGCAATGAACACGAGTAAATGCCAGCTAAATGCGACTAAACCCGGGGCATATAATCTATATAAATAGCACGTATCAGTGCCGTCACGAGGGCCTCTTTCAACCTATTAAAAGCTTCAAGGTAATCATTAGAAAACACAAAAGGCACGTCGTTGGCCAAGAGCTCGGTCAAGGGTCTAGCTATTTTCGAGAAATCTTTTATAAAACGGCGGTAAAATCCCGCGTGACCGAGAAAACTTCTAATACCCTTGACATTTGTAGGTGGTGGCAATTTCACAATTACCTCCACCTTTGCTCTATCCACCTCTATGCCTCTATTAGAGATAACATGACCCAAAACTACACCTTGTTGTACCATGAAATGGCATTTCTCCCAATTAAGGACCAAGTGGGTTTCTCTACATCGTTTAAGCACATTTTCTAAGTTTTTCAAGCAATGATCAAAAGTAGTGCCAACGACGGAGAAATCATCCATGAAAACCTCCATTTCATGCTCCACAAAGTTTGAGAAAATAGACATCATACATCTTTGAAAAGTAGATGGAGCATTGCATAGTCCAAATGACATCCTACGATAGGCGTATGTGCCAAATGGACATGTAAAGGTGGTTTTCTCTTGGTCACTTGGTGGATTGGGATTTGGAAGAATCCCGAGAATCCATCCAAGTAGCAAAAGTAGGAGTGTTTAGCAAGTCTTTCCAACATTTGGTTGATAAATGGGAGAGGGAAATGATCCTTCCGGGTGGCTTTGTTTAAACGCCGATAATCAATACACATACGCCACCCGGTCACCGTCCTAGTCGGGATCAATTCACCTTTCTCATTACTCACCACCGTTGTCCCACCTTTCTTTGGAACTACATGAACCGGGCTTACCCATTTACTATCGGAAATCGGATAAATAATTCCCGCTTCAAGTAGTTTCAAAACTTCCTTCCTTACAACCTCTTTCATGTTCGGATTTAGCCTTCTTTGTGACTCGATAGAAGAAGCATTTTCATCCTCCAAGAGGATTCGATGAGTACACAAAGAAGGGCTAATCCCATGAAGGTCATCAATAGAATAGCCAATGACACTCTTAAATTGAGAAAGCAACTCTACAAGTTTAGAAAGTTGAGTGTCATTAAGTAAACTATTGACAATAATAGGATAGGTGGAATCATTCTCAAAAAAGACATATTTAAGAGAAGAAGGGAGAGGTTTCAATTCTACCGTGGGAGGAGGCGTAGTACTCTCCTCTTTCTCGCATACTTTAAGCTCATCCTTTGGTTCACTTTCCTCTTGAGGAGGAGTAGAGTTAAGCATCCATGAATAAGCCATCATTTCCACATCGTCATCCCCTTCCAAATCATTAAGCAAGCATGCTTCCAAGGTGTCATTAGCCTCTTGAGTCTTCGGTTGTTCATTAAGAAGATCCTCAAGTACATTGATCCTATAGCATGACCCACCCGTCGAAGGAGATCCCATGGATTTGTTGAGCTCGAACTCTACCTTTTCTTCTCCCACTTGCAAAGAAAGCTTTCCACTCTTCACATCAATCATGGCTCCACCCGTAGCTAGGCAAGGGCGGCCTAAAATGATTGGCACATGATGGTCTTCGGGCATATCCATGACGAAGAAATCGCAAGGAATAACAAGCTTGCCCACTTGCAAAGGAATATCCTCAATAACTCTCATGGGATATTTCACCGAACGGTCCGCAAGTTGCAAAGATACCCGTGTCGGCTTCAAGTCCGCAATATTCAATCTCTTGAAGATAGAAAGAGGCATAAGACTCACACTAGCCCCTAAATCGCAAAGGGCTTTGTTGATTTTCACCCCTTGAATCGAACATGGAACTGAGAAACTACCCGGATCTTCAAGCTTCGGGGGTAGTTTACTCAACAATATCGCACTACACTCTCTTGACAAGTTCACGGTTTGAGTAGCACCAATTTGTCGTTTCTTAGAAATGAGCTCCTTCAAAAACTTACCATAAGAAGGAATTTCGGAGATGACATCCAAGAAAGGGATGCTCACATGCATACTCTTCAAAATTTCAATGAACTTCCCGTATTTTTCCTCCAATTTGGCCTTAGCAAGGCGTTGAGGGAACGGTACCGGAGGAGTGTAAATCCTAGGAGGAGGAGTGTTCCTAGGCGCGCTCGGTTCATCATCAATATCAATAATCACTTCTCCATTGGTCTTGGGTGAGGAAGGTTCATCCACCTTCTCGACGTCAACTTCTTTCTCCTTGTTTTTCTTTGGCTTCTCAACCTCATGCAACTTTTTACCACTTCTCAAGGTCACCGCATTGCAATGTTTCGGGTCCTTAGGATTCGGAATCATTTTATGTTTTAAAAGACTCTAAATGTTTTCGACAAAATGTACCGTTTTGACATTACGTTAAAAACATGCTTTTGTGAAAAGTTTATTTCATCACAGGGTTTGTGTTTGGGGGGTATGGATACGGGTATCTACACACGTACAAAAAAATTACGATGAAATTTGGATGCAATTTATTTTTCCGATAACTTTGCTGCTAAGGGAAATCTATCGTAAAATCAAGACGCCAAACAAATAGTTTATCCATGAAATTTTTTCGTCTGAAACAGTTTTCTTTGTCACAATTTTTTTATCAACATGTCTATATTTCGTGGCAAATTTCCATTGTGTTTTATGCATTTTTCACTAACAATGCCAATAATTTTTTGCCACATATGTGAAATAATTTGTGGCTTAATAGGGGTTTGTGTCACATGCGTGGCTTAATATGTGGCTAAAAATGTGTTTTTGCCACATGAATAACTTGATTGTGGCTAAATGGATTTTTTTTGCCACAAGTTTAACTATTACTGTGACACAAGTGTTTATTTGCCACAACATTATTTCTGTTGTGGCATAAAATTGTTTTTATGGGAATTAAGATTGTTTTTTTCTGTGACTAAATAAAATTATGTCACATTATACAAATTTCTGTAGCATAATTTGTGGCACAGGTTTTTATTTGTTGTAGTGGGAGGCCGCCATTAACGCCTTGTTGGACAATATCCATGTACTCTTTTCATCAAAGATGTTCATCTTTATCAGTGGATATTCTTTTCATCTCATTACGTACTTTCTTAATATACTTATGTGTATGACCATAATTTATTTTATTGTTACGACAAATAATTGTCACTTTAACAATGCAGACCACCCAACTGATCGAAAAGGATGAATCTTATATACCCATGTTTTCTAGTTAGTGTACTTTCGGGTTTGACTGTCTGATACCTTAACGCTCTTCCGGGTGAACTAATAGGATTAAATGGGTTTTTACAAAAGGTTTCTCCCTGACTCTTTAAGAAAAAAGTACATGCTGACTATGACCTGTTTTGCTTGTTTATTGATAAAGGTCTTATAGCGATGTTAGGGTTGTCAGTTCTCGTTCAGTTTTGTGGTGTAGTTGGCGCTAAAACAATGATTACGAGGGTGGAAAGAAATAACACCATCTTCTTATCTTTACTGATAACTTTGGTAGCCATTGTACTGGTAATATGGCTACCAATTACCACAATATTCCTAGTTTGGGATCGTTAACGTAAGAATCGGAGGGATCAGTAAAAAAGTTTCAATCATCCAATCAGTGTTGTTCCCGGATTAGTGGAAAAATATTCACGATATTGTCACAAAATTCGGAGGAGGACTAGCGATTTTGGTAGTATTCAAGCTTTCTAACTACCAGTCATGTGCCTGGAGGGCCGGATATGGAGTGGCAGGAAAAAAAAATTTGTGAAAAGAATTATGCACGACTTACAAAGAAAAGATGACGTTGACGACATCCTGAAAAAAGCGGAGGTAAAGGTTGAGTGAACGCGCAATACCTCTGCTTTTGTCGTCTTTGCGTCACTGAGTTTTCCCAGTCTCCTTGTAATGTTTACCTCAACTCTGATTGCTTTTTTCTCGGTAGTTGGGGTCCTCCAGTTATACGGCCCCATTTCACTGATGTCTATCAACTTAACCCCAAACGCACAATATAAGATCCCCACGTTGATTTTCGGGATACAAATTGTCTTTCGGGTTCTGTCGTTGATCGTGAGTCAGCGGTATGGACGACGATATCTTCTCCTTGTTGCCGTAATTTGTAAATGCATTTCGTGGTAAATAAATTTCCGAACTATATGGTACAACGTTACGGGATGAGAATTTGTTACGTATTGCCATATTAAGCCTGTAAGAGTCAATATATATATATATATATATATATATATATATATATATATATATATATATATATATATATATTAATCGCATGCGCATAATATATACTCAATATATTTAGTTTGTTCATATTAATATATAACTAGTATATTTGTTCGTATAAATGTTGAATTGTCTAATTAACCATTTTGTTATATCACTTTTGATATCAATATAACAAGTGAATTAAGTACAAGTCATTAAGACGAGAGATAATCGTTTAAATTCAATTGTTTGGATGTATATACATTACCACAAACATGTAAAATAATATATACAATAATTCATGACTTTGGCCATGAATTATGCCACGAATATTGGTGAAACGTGGCAAAATTTTAGGTAGCAACGAGAAAAACTATTTTAACATGCCACGGAAGAAATGATATCATGGCAAATAATTATTCGTTCCACGGAAAAAGTTACAAATCGTTGAAAAAAATGTTCATTTAGCCACGATTATAAATTTATTAATAATGCAAGCTTATCATGATGTTTTGATGCCGGGTTGCGCGCACGGGATGGAGAGAGCGACCAGTCTTAGATGCAGCGGTGTAATTATCGTTTTTTGGAGCATCTATTTTCGAGACTTACGTCTTGGACTCACCTAGTTAGTCAACTAATTAAAATAATATGGAAGATTAGAATGTCTATAACTTTTTACTTTTTGTTCATGAATTCGTATAGGCTAGAGCACTGTTGCATGAAGAGTCGACACAACCTGGAGACAACGAGGAAACGTCTCGAGTATGTTTCTTAACCGACCTTTTATTATTCGATCTTATTTATTAAATTAGTTCAATTTGTAGTTTTATTGACATTCGTTTGTTTCTTGAAAAGTATCCATCAATAACAAATATAATAGGGTTATTCTTCACGGTAAACCTGTATTTTTTCAAATTTTACGTGGTAACCCTACTTTTAGGAAGGTATACATGGTAACCTTGTACTTTATTAATACCTATCAGCGTGACCCTGAACTTGTATTCCGTCAATTTTTCCGTTAAATAGTTAACGGAAAGTGTTGTAGCGGATTTAATTTTGTGTTTTTTCTATATGATAACCCTGTGATTTAAAAAAATTCTACATGATAACCTTATATTTGTACATAATACTCATGCTTGGAAAAATAATCATTAAATTAATTATTTTCTCTCATTCTTAATTGTATTATATGTACAGTAGTATTTTTATTTTTTACATCCCAATGATTGAGTGCATATTAATGAATTGTTTCTAGATCCAACCTCTTGATGTTCTAGATTAATTTATTAATTATTATCAAAGCCCGAACAATATATCCGCCTCCTCTTGATTGAGGTGTGTACTTATTCAGTCAATGTCTCCGAACCAGCAAATTAATGAGCTTCTAGGTTGGAAACTAAGTTAATCACATTATAGACAAAAGAAGATGTGAAAGTGAGGTGTCTGAAGAAAATTAGTTATATCAAACACATTTCATCGATGTCTTTCACATAAACGAGATTAAAACACCTCCCTAACAACTTCTAATCAAAATATCAATTCAAAAAAAAAAAAAAAAAGATCTGGCTGAATGAGTAAATTTTGAAAATTTATGGTGTAATCAAGTGAAAACGAGGAAAATTTATTAACTTAATAAGTGTATTTCGTGCATGTTCTTTTTCTAAAAAAAAAAATAAGATAAAGAAAAACAATGTTACCATGTAAAATTTTGTAAAACACAAGGTTATCTCATAGAAAAACTCATAATCAATTCCGCCACATCACTTTCCGTTAACTATTTAACAGAAAAATTGATGGAATACAAGTTCAGGGTCACGCTAATAGGTATTAATAAAGTACAGGGTTACCATGTATACCTTCCTAAAAGTAGGGTTACCACGTAGAATTTGAAAAAACACAAGGTTACCGTGTAGAATAACCCAATATAACAACTTTGGGATAATGTTTAAAAGCATATTTTGACTTCATTTTAAGTAAAGCACGTCACTTTAAATGTATAATAATATTTTGCTCTCTACACTATTAGGTCTGAATTGAAAAGATGTACTCCCTCCATCTTTTTTAAGTTCCTACTTCCCCTTTTTATCCATCCATATTTAAAGTTCCTACCTCCTTTTTATCCCTATTTTATGGTTAATATTAATTATGACCCCACAATTTTACCCAACTTTCATTTTCCACCACATACTCTATTTTTTCTTTAATTTTTGTGCTACCTCCCATAGGAACTTTATTTTTGGATGGAGGTAGTAGGAAGTATTATTTTGAAGGGTAAATTGCATTAACTATTAAAACTGTCATTAGCCTAACAGGTAACAACTACCTAAGACGAGTACATAATATAATAATTTTTCAGACAACTCCCTAAGATTGAAATTTTTGAGTAAAATATTACTTAATTTTGCATCTACTGCTTAATTTCCCTCAATAAAAAAATTATCTTTATTTTTTCCAAATGTATACTTTTTTTCATAATATATTCTCTTATCTTACAAACACTATCTCATAAGATTCTTTCTAGTTCAACGTCATTGTAGGGGTATACGTACTTAATTTTTGTTCATTTATATCACTTGGTGATGTATTGATTTGAAAGCCCTAATGTTATTATAATTTTTCATATTATCCAATTAAGCCTAATTTTGAATTAAACCTTAATCAAAAGCGATAAATAACCATGAACAACTCTAACTAATATTAATTTTCATCTATATTTTGCCTTTCAACTACCTAATAATACGAGTACAAAATATAATAGTTTTTCAGACAACTCCCTAATATTGAAATTTTTGAATGTATAAAAAAAATAATCTTTATTACAAAGTAGAAAAGGAATATTACCTAATAGTTTTTCAGACAACTACCTAATACATTCTCTTTAATTACAAAGTATTACTTAATTTTGCATCTACTGCTTAATTTCCCTCATTTATAAAAAAAATTATATTTTTTTTTCTTTAAATGTATATTTTTTTCGTAATGTATTTTCTTATCTTACAAACACTTTTTCGTAAGATTCTTTGTCTTTCAACGTCATCGTAGGGGTGCTCATTTTTTGTTTATTTAAATCATTTGGTGATGTATTGATTTGAAAGCCATAATGTTATTATAATTTTTCATATTTTCTAATTAAGTCTAATTTTTGAATTAAACTTTAACCTTAAGCGATAAATAACTGTGAACTACTCCAAATATTGTTATTTTCATATATATTTTGCCTTTTCAGCCTATATTCATATATTAAACTCTAATTTTTGCCTTTTCAGCCTATGGTCAATCAAATAGACGCCAAGCTAGAGGAATTGTTGCACGCGTCTCGTGCAGCGGGATACATATATGCCATCTACAGAGTATGCTCTGTTTGATGTTGAACAGGAAGAAAAGGAGCTCCTTCGCGAAAAATTAGCGGTTGCATTCGGATTGATTAGTACTTCACCGCAACAAGTGATCAGAATTGTGAAAGATCTTCCGGTTTGTAGTGATTGTCATGACATAATGAAGATTTTTCACGAATTACAGGAAGAGAGATTGTACATAGAGATAGTACTCGCTTCCATCATTTTGTTGATGGTCGGTGTTCGTGTAAAGATTATTGGTAACTTTACTGAAAGATTTTACTGCTACGTATTCATTTGTCTTCTTGACCTCACATTAAATTTTGTTAAAAAGTCACATAAAATTATTGGTAAAACCACTTTGTTGGATAATGAAGAGACCTGAGTTAATTATAGTTAGTAATTAGAGTAGTTGTTAAATGGTAATTAATAAATTCTCTACAGAGTTCCCTCATTGCCTATATAAAGGGCCTCATATTGCTATGTAAGACAACTCTCATATTTTTCTAATAATAATATTATCTCTCTCTAAATATATCATTTACATTATTTCACACACTTATACGAGTAGCAAAGTTTGCAAAATAAAATAAAGGGTTAATTGATAATTACCACCCTATAAGTACACTTTTTTAAAAATTAACACCCTATAAAAATTTCCTTAAAAATTATGACCATAATTGAGACATTTTTTTAAAAATTGGTACCCAAATTCTTATTTCAATCGAGTAATAGAATTTTTTGAGGAAATCTTACCTATTCTCTTAAAGTTTGATATTAGTTATCCAAAATATTCTTCATTTAACGCTATAAACATATGAGTTGACACCGAACTTCAAAATTAATCAACTTATTCATTCTACGACCAACTACATTTTTCAAGATATCGACATTACCAATCACTTGATCGTGAAAGAAATATGTTAATGGTGTTATATGAAGGCTTTTTTGAGTAATTCATATCAAATTTTATGAGATATGAAAGATTTCCTCGAAAAATTGTATTTACTTTGTCGAAATAAGAATTTGGGTACCAATTTTTAAAAAAAAAAGTCACATTCATGGTCATAATTTTTAAGGAAATTTTTATAGGGTGTTAATTTTTAAAAAAGTGTACTTATAGGGTGGTTATTATCAATTAACCCTAAAATAAATGAAGGTTTCAATTTCATATAAATTTGATGTAGTGCAAATTAATTGTTCGTTTTCTTCGTTTAGTTTAGGCGTACTACAAAATTGTTCTCAAGTATATATAAAGTCAAAAGATAAAAGATTAGTCAAAAGTCCACTACTAAAATAGATCATAGGTGGAGACCTAGGGATCGAAATTGGAAGATTCAACACGATAAAATACACATTCATTTTCATCCTTAATATAATCAGTCAATTATACGGGTCATTTATCTCTTAGCTGTTAATAACATGTTAACATGAATGTGAGTTATATTAACAAACCAACATCGATTAGCAGTTTAGCACTATTCATGCCATCAATAGTTTGGAAAAACATCACAAATTTTGGTATAAAATGAGTATATACGTGTTAAGTTAAAACGGGTCAAATATTTTGAATAAGACAAAAACAAAAAGATGTTAGAATTAGATAGATGCAAAATCTTGTCTTATATGTACAAGTAGAAGGTACTTGACTTGTTTTTTGTATATTTATCTTAAGTAAGATTTACCGAAAAAATTATATAAACTCTCTCATTCATTGAAAAGCTAACACGGTGTGAATATATGTAAGATATACTTTGTATTTTAATTAAATGCTACTCGTAGTTTTTCAGTTTTCTATTTTGATAAGGAGCACAAATCAACTGTTATGTTCATATAAAATTATATCTCAAACATTTTAAAATCGATAAAAAGATGCAAAAATAGTTAAAACACAATCATCATAACGTACCATTTAAACCTGATAATGAGCTACGAGTAAAATTTTACAACGACACAAACCCAAGTCTAAAACATTACCCTAGTAGTTAAACAAACAAGTCAATATTTCTTTTTTTAAATGACGGTAGAATATTTCCGTTAATCTCTCGTCTCCTAAACAAATCGTCCCAAATGTCGACAAACGCCCTAACAATAACACCGTGAAGATGATCAGAATTAATGGTAAGAAAACAACGCAACAATTCCTCCATATCATTCTTATCGAACATCTGTTTCTCCACCACCATCTCCGCCATCGACCTCCTGAAATCCACGTATGGATCCTCCGACCTCTTCACCACCGCATAACTCTCCCTCACTTTCCCCTCCACTGCCGCCGCCGCCGCCTTCCTCATGAACTCCGACAACCTCGCCGGCGTCGGCGACGGAAACTCGCTCTTCCTCAGCCGTCGCCGGCGTCGGGGAGCACGGCGGAGGTCGTCGGCGGAGGAGGAGGAGGCGTAGATTTTGGGGCGGGGAGGGGTAAAATGGTAATTATGGGAGAAGTGGAAGGCGATGACGTGCCAATTACGTTGTTTGTGCCAGTTGGAATGGGAGGAGGGGGAAGAGGGTGGAGGAGAGGACACGTGGCGGGTGGTGATAGGGAGGGAGGATGGACGGACAGGATTGAAGGGAAGGGAAGAAGGGTGTTTTGGACGGCAGGATTTGAAGGAGGAGAGTAGTTTGGAGACGAGTTTGGATTTGATTAGTAAGTGTTTTGCCATGTTATTATAAGAAGAAGATCGGATGTTTGATTGATTTTGGGTGTGTTTGGTATTTATATAGAGAAGTGAGGGTGTTGAAAGTGGTGGGAGAGTGAGTTGAGTGAGGGAGACGAGTGGACTTGTTATTACATCTGTTTTAAGATGTTGGAACAAGGGGTACGTTGGCGTATAAAGTACTCCATAATAGGGTTTAGTATGTCCGATGTGAAACTGTGTCATGTGTAATATGTTTTTTTTAGGGTGTTGATCAATTGTACCCGATTTTTTCTCACTTGTACCCAAAAAAAACCACACTACCCTTCTCATTTCCTCCTCATACATTTCAAAACTTAAAAACTCTCTCTTCTCTCTCCTCTCTCCTCTCTTCATCTTTAATATTTTCCCCAAATTCAATCCAACCACCATTAAAATCACCCCTACCACCCCAACACCCTAAGACCACACGTAGTGGTGGTGGCAAGCAAGGTGAAGACCTAGTGGTAGATTAAAAAAAACAATAAAATTTCCTCCACCTCCCCTCATTTGTTGAGACCTAGGTCTTATTTTACCATTTCTCCACCTAGGTGGAAACCATCCATTTTTAATTTTTTAATACTTTTTTTATTGTTTTAATTAATTAAATATAATTTATTTTAAAGTTTTTATTTTGTATTGATAATAATATATATCCAAAAATCTAACACAACAAATAATAAAGCGACACGTGTCGAGTTATAGATTTTTTCTTTATCTTTAAATCTTTTTAATTCTCTATAAAAAAAGAACTCAAATTTCATACTAATTAAATCAATCTACCATTGTTATATTAAACCATCCATTTAGTTTGTAAAAATATTAAGAAAAATTATATGTAAATATTAAATGTGAAGTATATAAAAATATTGATAAAATAATGAGAAGACCTAGGTCAGACCTAGTGTTATTGTGTTGGTAAATTAAGAGGTAGGTTTGTTGGGGAGGTGATGAGTTGAAAAAATAATATTTTAATGAAAAAGGTAGGTTAAGACCTACCTTCCAAGACCACCACTGCGGGTAGTCTAATAATAACAACAACAACCCAAAAAAAAAAAAAAAATTAGACCACCACTGCCACCGTCCCGACCCATACCGGCCTAGCCCTAACTCTGCCGCCTGGATCAAACCACCATTAAAGCCCTAACTCTGCCGCCTAATAACAACAACAACAACACCCTAATAACAACAACAACAACCACCATTAAAGCCCTAACTCTGCCGCCTGGATCAAACCACCACCGCCACCGTCCCGACCCATACCGGCTCAGCCTCCCTTATCGACCCAATAAACAATGAAAATAATAAGAACGAGTGAATTAATTGAAATATGTCGTTATTTGGATTTATAATTTAAATTTTCAATGAATTGTAGATGTAAATTGATTGATTTAAGATGATTTGAGATGATTTTAGGGTTGAAGGTTGTAAGTAGGAAAAAGAGATAATTTGATTTCTCAAGGGTAGTGGATGGAAAAAAAAAATGAACAAAAAGAGTACAACTGAGTAAAACTTGGGTACAATTGATCAATTACGTGTTCTTATAATTAAAATGTGATGTGATTATTTTAGCATTTCAAATGATCGATTTAAAAATCTCAAAAAATACTTGCATTAAACACTAATATAATCACCATTTAATTATAAATAAGTTGTTGCATGTGTGAGACAATCTCATGTAAGTATTTGTGATAATATATACGGAGTAGATAATAGACCTTGTATAGTGTTTAATTGACTTGGATTTAAATCCGGTTATTTTAGATCTAACAAACAAGTTGGATCATGTTACTTTACTTCCTAAATTTGTTTTGGGTCTATCTTTGTCAAATCATACTCCCTCTATCTCAATCATTTGTTTACAGTTTGACTTTTTCCCCTCACAAAATAGTCAAACTGTAAATAATTCATTGAAACGGAGAGAGTATTGAGTTATGATTAGTTTGGGACGAGTCTGGCAAATATCTAGTCATACAATACAAATGTGCACAAGGAATTTGATTTTATTAATTTTGTTATGTAAAGTCTAATAATGTTAGCCAGTCAATGACTTGAATATTAATAATTCTGTAGTGAGTCCATTTTCGGTCACATTGTTTTAGTTGGGCAATTCAAGTTAAGAGTCAACAAATTTCGAGACATGTTAATTTGAGTTTTGGGTCAAGTTCATGTTGTCTTTTCCAGGCAAAATCCGGCCTTCTGTCTTGAGTCACCGTTATTAGATAGAATAAGTCTCATCAGATCGAATCATTTTTGCCGATTTTAGGTATACGGAGTACATAAATTATCTTTGGATATGTCAATTTGAGCGTAGGTGTTTTACACTGTGAAACTTGTGAGGACCAAATATGGAGTAAATCTTTATAGGAAAATGAGAGAAACACAGCAATAATAACACCAATTGAAAGAGTGTTTGTTTGTTGACTGACATATGCAAATGCATATCGGTTTTGCAGGGAGTTATGTCCACGTACGTAAAAGAAGGAGGCATTCAAATTACACATTATAGGAAATAGCGCAAATATTTACCGTGTGTAAGTGTGTTGTGATCAGTTTTGTTTTATGTGTGGTGCACGTCAACTATTTTCATCAGCTCACTGCATGAATGCAAGACTCACCACGTTTCTAGTATCTTCACTGTTGCTCTGTGTTTTATGTACTCTCTTTATTCTTCTCACATCTTCACCATACCTTCATGTCTTCCCGATTTTCAACCAAAAACATGGTCGAAGAGGCGTGTTGAAAACCGCGTAAAGTCAAAGTGAGACTAACATTATACGGAGTAATACATAGAAAGTAATATCTACTCCCTCCGTCCCGGTCATTTGTTTACACTTTTTATTTATGGGGGTACGGGTCATTTGTTTACACTTTCCATAAATGTCTTTTAGTGACCCATGTGTTAAGTGGGCCCAACTAATTTAACCAATCACATTATTTAATATTACCTACTTTAAAGAAAGTGGGACCTCATTTGTACTTATATTATTATTTTTTTAGTTTTTCCCTTTACCTCTCTCCTCACATCGATAAATGTGTATAAAGTAAACGTAAACAAATCACCGAAACAAAGGGAGTACAAAATTTGGATAAAAAAATATAAGATAATTATATTTATAAGTAAGACAATTCAATCGTAATGATTATATTATGAAATATCTACTCTTTGATTCAACTTTATTCTTTATATTTCCACATTCCAAAACACATAATTTTATCAAACCAACAAATTCTAATAAACTAAAATTCTACAAAATTATATTATTGTATGATTATATCTCTTGTGAGACCGTCTCACATTATGAGATCCCCTCTTTATTATTAAGAAAATATTACGGAGTAGAAAAAATGTTTAGTATTCCCTCCATTTCACCTTTTTCCTCCATTTACTTTTCGAAGTCAAACTTCTAAAATTTTGACCGTCAATATCTAAAATTATAAAATAAATTATATTATGAAACTAACATATTACAATCTGTCGTTAAAATATCTTTTACAAAATTATATTTTTGATCGAAAAAAGTAGTATATTGATATAAATAAATACAGTCAAAGTAGCGCCTAAGAAACCGCGAAAAAATAAATGGAAAAAAAAATAAGAAACTGAGGGAGTAATATGAATCTTAGAGGTCTCACAATAATATCATATACATGATGTAGACGATAGATGTTATCCAATATGTTGATATCAATTTGTCAATGCCCTATTTTGGATACAGTACTTCTACACCTCAATCACCTCAATGTACCAGCTTAATTAATCTAAATGCATCATTATAGCATGAAATTATAATTACCAATCTACAATTGAATTAAAAAAACAGTTATTCAATGGCAGAGTGCTCGAGGTTAGAAAAAATTACTATAGCTCCACACTATATTAACTACCCTATTACATTACATTAGCAATAATTAACATAAACCCCGCATGTTAATTGCTTTACATTGGAGAGTAAACATGATCGTGTCTCACAATGCTGTAAATTGCTCACATTTAATTGAGATTATAGGTCAACCACATTGCCTAATCTACTGCCTTTTTTTTGATAAATTATTCTTGTTTTTATATCATTGTATGTTACGACACGCGATAAATTCACATAATGGCAAACGGTTTAGTTTTAGATAAACATCAACCCCAAAGGGCAAGACACGGGAAGCGAAAATGAAAACATCGCACCAGGCCGAGTGCTCAGGAAAACACAACTTCGCAGGAGCCAAACTATACAACTCTGTACGACAAATTGGGAAAACCACCCTTCCATCTGTCTTCCGAATATTTCCTATCTTATACTAGAGTATTATGCTCGAACAATGCATCGGATTTTAGGTAGGTCACCGGCACAAAGAAATACAAAGTACATATTAAAATTAAACAAAATATTCTAAGTCAATCGTTGGAGACCGATTCAAAAAGAATTGTCGGACCAGAAGTACGTGGACGCAATAATATGAGTCTTGCCATAGAAGTCATGCAGGAAGTGTAGCTGACACATGAACATAACATATGGTAGTCGTCGACAATGCTTAAATAATGTTATCGTACAACGAGAACCTATTAGGTATGGAATACTTTTGTACTTGAAAATCTCCATGACAAAATATATTTAATAGATAGGGAGTACATGACCTTGAATTTACGATCCTTTGGTAAACAGGGTTTTTGCTCACTTCGTTTCTTTAGAAACATGATCCGCTTTTACTACAAGTTCCATTTAATCGCCCACAGAAGTTGGCCCAGCTCGTTGCAGGCCGCGGAAGTGAACATCAACTTGGCATTTCGATATCCAGTACCTGCTATCTTCTTCCTGCAGCTGTCTTTCTGATTTCTGCATGCTTCAAACTCAATTCTTGAGTGCCCTGAAATATATTCAAACATGAGAAATAAATTTAATGATCGGATTCAACACTCGAGTAGTTGATTTCTTTATTACATATATCTTGTGAGCCTATTTAGTTAGTAAGACTCTGTACAAAACAAATAAGCGCCAAATACAACCGTTATCAGCAGTAACAAAATCAATCCTCAGTCACAGATGGACTGAGGTCAGCTAACTTTAACCGTCGTTTAAAATGGCAATTTTAGAAGAAAAATTATTTTTTGACCAGTAAATACATAATCTTTGACCTCGGATGCATCACAATTCACCACCCTAGGAATCTAATGAACATCACCACCCTAGGGATCCGACGACATCATAATGTACAAATAAACACTTACATACCCTACCGACCCATTGAGGATCCGACGAAAAATTAACACACAATTCACCTCTTTTTTTATAACGAACAGGTGGTAGATCAAGATCAACAGATCGAATAGACATTCTAGCAATCTCCAAAACTGCATTCTCCCTAACCTCGGCAACATCACTAGACATATTAACCACACAGAAAGTAATTAACTACGAGTAATTCGTAACTTCACCAACCATTGAAACCACAAAGTGAACCTATTAACCACACAGAAACCTCAAACAGAAACTGGAACATCAGACGAAACTCAACAATGGAAAGCCAAACTATGACATGCCGTAGCTCAAGGATAGCAGATCTATATACATGAAATTCTCGACAAACTTTCTTAAAGGGAAAAAGGGAAGTCTAGTAGATATGAATAAAACATGACTAACATCATGTTAGAATAAGCCCTAAGCTATAAACACCATCGACAGAAAGCAGTAATGCAGCACCCCGACATGTACATAAGAAAAAGTAAGTTTCAGTTGCCCATACATTTCGTTTGCGATCAGCGTTTAATAATAATTCATAAACTTCAGAGGAACTCACACCAAAAGTTACCTCAATAACCAAGGTCCAATTACCATGTCACAGAAAAAGAAAAGAACTACTCCATATATTGTCCATTGCTTTGGAGGACGGGGAGTGGGGACCTACCGACAAAATAATCCCTGGGTTTTAATATTAAATGGCGTTCTCACATATCTAAACCCTTGCTATTCTTATCAGATAATGGAGACAGTTTTCTAACCCTGAATCTCCCATGATATATAAGTGACATTTTAAAACTATCCTACAAAAAAATAATTCTAAATTAATACAATGGTTTGGATCTCGTAACGTATAGGCAATATAATTTTGTAAATGATAAGCCGTGTTGGCCCTTGGACATGTAGAAACACAAGGAAATGGATGTGTACGTCCTCTTCCCTTGACCACATTTCGTCTCCAATAAAGAATGGCCACAACCTCAGATTGAGCAACCCAAATGAAACTATCCCGTAATCAAAGTACAGCATAACATTTAAGTTTCTGTTAAATGGACATTATTGGCCGTATCTTGGTCTTCTCGAATGAGCTCAATTGAATATCAGCAAGGCCAAGTCGCAATATATTTCACCACGTAAGGGAATAAGTCTACGTACTTTAAGCAATACTAAACATACTAATATAAAATCCAGTAGACAATTGATCCTCATTTTACCAATACGATGTCTGTTCGCAAAACTAATGGAAAACCTCAATCGAACTCGAAAATGCTCAATTACTTTAGCTAGTAGTACAGCTGTGATATAGCCCATCTACAGAGTGTCATACAGAATTGACTTCTGCAGCTTATGAAATAAGAGCGAAACGACAAGCCGGACTAAATGTTTTCATGAAAGAAAGCTCCTCTTAACTCTTTAGATTTTAGTAGATTTTAAAAACTGCTACCGATCCTCCAACCCCAAATGAGCTTAAGGTGCTCACTACTCACCGCCTAGACAAACCTCCAACAATTGCTATTGTGACTCAAAACAGCCATTCGTAATGGTAACGACACAATTTATCAAGTATCGGGTTCTCCACATTCCAACCTTGTTATTCTTCTATGTTATCATCACTGTTTTGACAGAACTCAAGGTCGTACTATGGGATCCAATAAACATAACCACCCTTTCCAAAATGGTAAATTGCTCCAACTAATTTAAGCCCCGAGCAACTCACATCATATCCCTAGCATTCACACAACCAATAGAGAATCCAATGAGCATCATACATAATCACCACTTCTTCACAACGAATAACTCCCAACTATTATAGGCCATTTAACTATGCGGATTTTAAAAATAAGTATAAACTAATAATTCTCGGCAAATTTTAATAGAAGGGAGACAGAATTTTTATGGAACTAATTTGGCTACGAAGCCCACAATCTTACAGCAGTATCAGTGGGATTCTATTACTAACTCATTTAGGAATACATTTAGGATGATGTATACATGACATCACACTCTCTAATTGTAACTTTACATGTGAGTTGAAAAACCAAGAGATGATAACAATGTTGCTCCTCTATCCCTTAACACCATGGTCAAATTTTTTAGCCATGTGAGTAGCCCTCACATTCGCACAGACGCACGCACACACATGCTTGACACAATCGTCAACATTACAACTTTAATGTTCGCTCATTTATTGCGGTAAATTTAACAATGAACATCAATACATCATCACAACTTCCTCATAACAACCAACCATGAGAAACTATGTACATAGCAGCCACCGAAGCAGCAACAGACACTCACTACATAAGCTCAACCACTTTTTAAGCTCCAAAATACTTCAACAAACCGTACATCAATTAATCACCAAAACAAAGAAACTACATCGCACCACACAAACGATGTCAATCTAAAGAAGCGCCTTCACGTTTCACCATAAAATAAAGCAGATAAACAATAACAATTAATTAAAAAGATATCAACAACTGAAAGTTACTATCCCTCTGCAAATGATAAGTTGAAAAGAAAATAAAGAAGAATATATTTGATGAACTATCATGATAGAGAAACACCACCTGAGAACTAAGATTCCGTACTATTTTTTTACTAGTATATACACCATCTTCTACCCCGAATGCATCACAATTTTTAAGTAAACATCTCAAATCAAACCCCAACTAGAATCAAGACAACCCCGCAAGACCAGAAACTAGGTGCTCTAAATATTTGGTAGCAGCCATCCAAAATCGAACAGAATTGTGAGGATAACAAAAGAGGGACTTAATTATTATACCTTGATGTACAATGAAGCTTCACAGGATGTTATTAACTAGCTCGTAACTTCACCAACCACTGACACCACAAAGTGAACCTATTAACCACAGAGAAACCTCAAACAGAAACTGAAATAGTCTGAACAGCAGAAGATACTCGACAATGGAAAGCCGAACTATAAGATGCCGGAGCTCAAGGAGACAAGGATGGCACATCTATAACATGAAATTCTCAACAAACTTTCTTTTAATGGAAAAAGGGAAGTCAAGTAGATATGAATAAAACATGACTAACATTCTGTTAGAATAAACCCTAAACTAGTTAGCACCATAGAGCAAGCTATAATGCAGCACCCGCTACACATACATGAAATAAAATAAGTTTCGATGGCCCACACATTTCTTCAACCTCAATGTATGTCTATGGCGAAACCTTTGACTATACCCACTAAATTTCAAGTCTCCCTCTATTTTGAAAAACATAAGCCTCTAGATATAAGACGGTAAAACCACATACACTTTGACAATTAGCAACCATCTACCATAGAGCACATGTTGTCACCCCAAGATATGACTAAGTTCCATTCATATACATATTGAACTTTTAGGCAACAAAATCACCTGTGTGAAATATAACAAAGTCAACAAAAGACTCCAGAATTCTCGACCCATTTGTTTCTATTCATTAAAAGTGGAAATCAGGTTCACCTATGTGATGCAATTAGGCAGTATATAATCTAATTTTTCTTTCCATTTTGTCACACACAAATGCGGTGAAGTTTGTTTCGGGAAGCTTGTTATGAAAGTTCATTCATCTCATCCTCACAAATTCCCATACAATAGACTGATTTTCATAAACAGCCTGTTTTGGAACGCTTTCCCAAGCAAACCTTAAGCGTTTATTTATCTTCCATACTTACTACTACTAGTGCTGATTCATATATCTTTGCTTATTTCCTTCATTTCACTTGTGACCAGCGTTTAATCATAACCTTCAGAGGAATGGTGAACATTGACACGCACAAAAAGGTTAACCAAATAACCGAGGTCCAATTATGCATTGTCAGTTTGTCACAGGAAAAATAAAAATAAAAAATAAAATAAAATAAATAAATAAAAACTATGTTGCCCATTGTCATAAAGGCCATTCACGTAGAGAGGTGGGGACATACCATAAAAATACCCCGGCTTTATTATTATGCAGCATTTCACATATCTAAACTCTTGTTTGTCTTGTTATATAACGGAGACAGTTTTTTAACCCTGAAACTGTCATACTTTACTTTATAAGTAACATTTAAAAACTATCCTACCAAAGCATATTTCTACATACATACAAATATACAATGGGTTTGGATTTCATAACTTATTGGCAATTGGCAATATAATTTTGTGAATCATAAGTCATGAACGTTTAGAAACACAAGGAAATAGACGTGTGGAAGGGAGTTTATATTAGCAAAATGGAGGCAGTATCTTTTACGCATAATTTCTTAGCAAAATTACTTCTTCCCCTGACCAGATTCTATTTTGGTTTCTCCAACAAAGAGCGATCACCACCTCAAATTGTGAAGCCGAAATTATACTATCCCCTAACCAAAAGCGGCACACTTAACAGATGTCAAAGTAGAGCACCATATATAAGCTTCTGTTAAATGAACATTTTTAGGGTGTCTTGGTCTTCTCAAATGAGCCCAATTGAATATCACCAAAGCCAAGTCGCAATATATTTCACCACGCAAGGCTGTAAGTCTAACTACTTTAAGCAATACTATGCATGCTAATATCAAATAAATTCTCCATTACACCTCATCTGCCATAGTGACTATATAATTCAGTTTCTGAAAATTATAGCAATCCAGTGGACACATGATCCTCATGTTACCAATATGATGTCCGTTCACAGAACTCATGGAAAACCGCAACTGAACTCGATAGTGCACTACGACCAAAGCCCAAAACTGACTACCAATGCTCAATTACTTTAGCTAGGAGTACAGCTCTGATTTAGCCCAGCTATAGTGTGTACTACGGATTTGACTTTTATGGCTGATGAAAAAAGAGAAATGAAAGCGGAATTAAATATGAAGAGACATTATTTCATTAAAAATTATAGATGACATATATAATATTTGACTCTATGGGTCGAGTTTGGCTGTCTCGGTCTATATAGCGAGCCCCATATTTATACCCGACCCGCATATCGTAGACCCAAATTCAACTCAGAGTCGTTGGGCCTGAAAATTATTGGACCCAAGCCGCATTAGAGTCAGGTATGATAAAACCACATTTCGACAAATTCAAGCTTAAATAAACCTAATTTTTAATTTCAATTTATTATTCCTCATCTAATATTAATGAGAAAAAAGAAATTTAAGATTAAAAGTTCAATAATAAAAATAAAAATAAAAACTCTCAATCTTTATGATTACGCGGTTACACAAACTCTCTCTAAAACCCTAGTAGCAATCAAGTCCAAGTCACAGTCAAGAATACAATTCAACAGACCACAATCCGTAAAACCCTCGATAATCTCGCTTTTCACGGTCTCCAAGTCAACCGACGTTCGAACCTTGGACACGCACCTCTCTAGGACCTTTTGAGTCCTCATCCATCGATCGATCCCAAAAACACAGTTTAAAAAACCGTCATGGCCTACAAAAGCCTCCTTCTTTATAGAAATTAGCACCGCAGTTATTCCATCTGTTTTAGCCACTACGCAGGCTTCCTTGAGAATCTTCGCAACTAACTGATTGGTTATGTCTCTTATACCATTTTGCGTGTTTACCTTGTTTAATTGAAAGGGTATGCTGACACAAATATCTGATACCATGTTAGATACAAAATTCCACGCTTGTGACGTGGGCTCCATGATATTGTCCGCTTTGAGCGAATCTCGAGATATGCCGTAAATTTTGGGGTAATGCCAAGGCTTGAATTTGTAAACTATTGGGGAGACTTTATTTTCATGTGGTAGACAGTAAAGTTTGAGTTTGATTTTCGGCTCGATGAATAGCATGTTTGGGTTACGTGTAGGACAAGTAACGCTTTTGTTATTGGCGTATTCATGCGTTATTGGCCATGCCCTAATTTTAATGGAATAATTATTATCTTGTGTATTATGTGTATCCATGATAATAACAAAAATTATTATGAAATATTAATATTAATGATATTCTAATATGTTGAAGGTGTTATATATAAAGAATTATGAAACTAGTTATTGTGTTTGTGTATATATATATATATATATAAGGTATATGGTGAAAGGTTTATTGTATTTAGGAAAGGTTTTCAAGAATATAATCTTTAGATCATACCAACTTTTTGTACAAGAAATCAAAGCTTCGTATTTATGGATGCAATTTTACAAATTATTTTTGTGAATTTCATATTTACTGTTATATAATTTGGAAGGTGATTTAGGTTATGTTCGTATGTGTGATCTTTTTTGTAAAATTTAAACTATACTTCATAGATATACATATATTAAATATATTAAAAATATTCTACTTGATTGATATACTTAAATTAGGGATTAATTAAATAGAGGCAAAATTACAAAAAAAAACTACCTTATAAATAGGGATTAATTAAATACTCCCTCTGTTCAACAATATAAGTCGTTCTCACTTTTCGAGACGATAACTTCTCTCTTCGATATCTCCCAAAATATAAAAGATAACATGATGAAAATGGTACTCATATGAAAGCATTTTTCGTGAGGAATTTAATGGTATAATTTTTGTAATTTTTTAACCAGTAACTTTTTGTAAAAACAAAAAACAAAGGCTTACATTGAAAAACGAAAACGACTTATATTTCTGAACAGAGGGAGTATATTACTTACAACACGCACACGGCACAGACCATCTCTACAGTCAGATGAGCCACTGACACTACATAACCTCAACCACTTTCTAAGCTCCCAAAATACATCAACAAACCATACATCACGCAATCACCAAAACAAAGCAGCTACATCTCACTACACATACCATGTCTAAAAAAAGCGCTTTCACCACAACATAAAGTCGAGAAACAATAAGAATGAATAATAAGAAATCAACAATTAGAAGTAAATATCACTACTCTGCAAACTAACCGTGAGTTGAGCAGGTGGTGGATCAAGATCAACAGAGCGAATAGACATCTTAGCAATCTCGGAAATCGCATTCTCCCTAACCTCAGCAACATCACTAGACATATCCTCGTACGCTGCCTCAAATGCTTGTTGCCAAAACTTCGGCAACCTTATACGACGATTATTAGTGTAAACATCCCACATGTACTTAACAATCTTTTCTCTCTCTTCTATCTCCTACATAACACACATCCACGAAAAATTAACACCGACACATTTTCGGAAACACGGTTTCATCAACCGGGTCGGCCAGAAAACCCCCAAAAACTAAACTAATGTTGTCAAAAACAACGTATGCGAATCAAATTAACACAACCCACAAAAGATGAACACCGACCCATTTTCGGAAACCTGAATTCCTCAGCCGGGTCGTTGAGAAAAACCCGGAAAACGATTTAATATGGACTGTAACAAGACATTGAGATCACTAGAGGATCAAATCAAATAAAACCCACGAAAAATGAAGACCGACCCAGATTAGAAAACCCGAATTCATCAACCGGGTCGAGCTCAGAAACCGGAAAAGCAAAACGGGTAAGAATAAAATCATACCAGAACATCGAGATCGTAGCGAAGCGGAGTATCAAACTCGTCGGAGATGCGGGAGAGGTTACCGGCGGACCACCGGAGAGTGACGGTGCCGGTGAACATGGACCAGAAAGCGAGGAGGAGGATGGCGGCGAGGGCCCACAATTTGTACCGGCCTTTGGAGAAGAGTGCGGCGGCGCTGTGGTGGTGGTGGTGGTGGTTGCTGTGGTGGTGGTTGTGGTGGTGGTCGGTGATTGTGGTGGTGTCTTTTTTGTTTGATGATGATGTAGTTGAGGTAGATGAAGGTGTTACTACTACTTGAAGAAGTGAATCTTCATCCTTCATCTTACCAAAAAATGATTTTGTGCAAATTGTTTGTAATTTGGTTTTTAGTGTGTTGTGTTTTTATTCCTGGGATTTGGAATTTTGTTACTTTTGGAGTTTTGGTAGGTTGGATAGTGAAGTTGTTTACAGTGAAGTGTTCATGTGAGTTGTCTTATAGTGACCTATTTTTTTAAGTGAGATTCATACTCCCTAATAGAGCTGGCCATGGGCCAGGCCCCCACAGGCCATGCCTGAAACATGAGGCCGGGCGGCCCGCTTTACGCCGACTTTAAATCGTCTTGTGTGGCCTTTGAAGGCCCATGGGCCTATAAGCGCTTTAAATTTTTGTTTTTTTTTTTTGGCGGGCCTGGGGCTCAAAATGGGCCCAGTCTTCACTTTTGGAGGGCTAACCGGACTTCCAAGGCTGCCGAGTAAAAAAATAGGCCTCGAGGCTGGCCATCTGGTGACGTTTGGCCAGCTCTACTCCCTATGAATCTATGATTTTGTATGATTTGGGATAGAATATGTGATCCTTAATTCCTTAGGATAGGTGAGAAATATTAAAAATCGAAACGGTTTGCGAGTTAGAGTATTAGGTTTACACAATTTAAAATCTAAAAATGGTTAATCCGATCATAATATGAAGGTGGAATGACAAAGTTTATAGTGAAATGGGTCATTGATTATCTTAGGAGTCAAATTTTCGAAATTTAAAGGCTTGATATGGCATGGCATGATGTGGTAGTTGGTCAATCGCTAAATATAAGAGAAAAGACATGCGGAGTACTTCCTGTGCAGTTAAACAAACACTAATATTCATACACTACTCCGTAAATAAACAAATGATAAAAAAAAATTGAGATTTAGCTAGCAATAAGACTTAAGGACGAATATGAGTCTTGGTGTCTTGAAACAAATTATACGAGGCGTGAGTGCGTGACGTGCTCAAGTCGGACCAAAATGGTGAATAGTACAAGATGCATAACATAGTTGCAATACGATACACCTCAATTCCGTCTTTGATATTAGGTAAATTACTTTCATAAAATTGATAAATCCATACAAATTCTCATGATCTTATCAACTACACAAAAAATATAATACAATTGCATAGAAGATAAACAATTTGTAATTTAACAAAAAAAAAAAAAAAAAAAAAAAAATATCTCATCAATATCACTTTGCACAACTCACATGCTCAGACTTTTTAGTATTAATTAGGGTAATTTGATATTTCTCATTTTTTGTAATCACCATTTTAAAAATTTTCACCTTTTGTAATTTTTCTTAAAATTTTCCATCTTTTATAAACTTTTTCTTAAAAATTCCCACCAAAATGCAATTTTTTATGAAAATTAAAGAATTTTTTAAAACTATTTTCAATACTAATGAAATCTATCGTGCACCAAAACCCAAAATATGAAAAAATAAAACGAGAATTTAATTTTTTCATAAGTGAAAATAAAGATTTAATATGGTGAAAATGTGTTTTTGGTGGAAAATGTATAAAAGGTGGGAAATTTAAAAAAAAATTAAAAAAAGTGAGAAATTTTAAAGATGTGTTTTGAAAAGGTGAGAGATAACCATTAATTATTGTACTTTGTTAAGCGATTGTGTGATGACAACCAAAACCAATTTACTCAGAAAAAAAAAAAAAAAAAAAAAAAAAAAAAAAAAACTAAAATTAGTTGAGTCTAATTAAGACCGTATTATTCTTTTGGACTCATAAAAAATAAATCGACGAAACTTAATAAAATAGAATTGGACCAAATAATACGAGTACACAAGTTTGACATATTTTCCAAAAACGTTTAAATATCACAAATTCTCATTTAAGACCACTAAACCCGTTTTTGAGAATATGTTACCAATATAATATACTCCGTAGTATGTTACCATTTTTATCAATATTGAAAAAAAAAAAAAAAAACCGTTTTAACTTAAAACGGGTTGACCCGTTTTAAAGGAGACTAATTGATTAAATATAGGAAAAATTTCAGTAATATAAAACGTAGTCGTGTATATTTATATCGCCCACTTCAAGTTTAAGTGTTGAACCAATACTTAAACAACCCTAAAACCAACACTCTTATCTTCCGACGACTGATCACACACTTTGATTTCGTTAAGGTAAATTTACTCCCCGATTTAATTTACTATTTTGTATGTTTATTCCTCAATTCATTGTGATGATAATTTCACTCATTATTTTTATGTTTTGATTGTGTTATGTGTATGCCGATGTTTCAATTGAATGTGAAATTTTACATTTATCATTGAATTGAGTGTTGCATGTGATTAATTAAGGGTTGTATGAATTATGTTAATTAGGGTTTTGATGAAGGTTATGATGAATTAATCCGTGTTTTGTGAGACTTTATTGTTTTGTTTTGTTTGAAGGCTATAGATAGAATCAATCTTTGAGTAATCCAGTTTGTTTAGTAAAAGAAAACTGTATAATTGATTCAGTGTAATCGATTAACGGTTTGTCGTCGAGAGAGGGTAATTACTAGCAGCATATGTATGAGTAAAGAAGGCTTCTTTTTGGATAATTCAGAAAACTGTATAATTGATTCAGTGTTTTGTCGTCGTCGATTAACGGTTTGTCGTCGAGAGAGGGTAATTACTAGCAATAGTTTGAGAACGAGTAAAGAAGGCTTCTTTTTTGCTATGTAGTTTCATTGTTTTGAGTTATGAACTGGGTTTGGTTAATTCAGAAACTTATCGACTTAGAAAAAAAAAAAAAAAAATTACTTGAAAGACGGTTTTATTGAGTATCGGAGTATTCCCTTCATTCAAATCCAAACAGAAATTGCAATAATAATTATAGTCATGTACTCATGTGTGATACGATAGAGTCGTCAATTTCACCTGTGTTTGGATTTGAATATAGGGGGTATAACTTTTTAGTACAGTACATCGATTCTATTTTTCCCGTGTTGAAAAACCTAGAGGCTTGACCTATTGCATGTGTAAAGTCTCGACGTTGTGGTGTTGTTTGGTATATCAGTACTGACTACTGACCATTGTGAATTTCCGATGCAGGATGGAGCGAAAACCAAGGCCCGTGCAGTCATGTGGGAAAAAGAACACTAAAGTCCATATGCTAGACATGGACCTAAGAGAAATACTAAGGGAGCAAGCTATCCGATATCTTCCTGCAAAAGCTCTTTACAGGTCTCAAGCAGTGTGTCGAGACTGGAAGCTGCAGATATCGACTCCCTTCTTTGCCCACAACCAATCTGTTTCCTGTCGCTCATTCTCGGGCATCTTTGTTCAGGCCCCAGGGGACCCGCCTTTCTTTGTTTCCCTCGATCAAATGGCTTACGGGGTGCCTGATCAAGAGCTGAAATTCTTACCTGAAGCGGTTGATATTAATGCTTCCTCTAACGGCCTACTTTTCTGCACAGGCCGTGGTTCGGAGAAGGCGTATTATGTGTGTAATCCCGTTAATAAACACTGGAGAAAACTTCCGAAGCCGTCAGTTGATCATGGGTCTAACCCGGGTATTGCCTTGGTGTTTGAACCGTCGGTTTTGAGTTTTGTTGCTGATTTCAAAGTGGTTTGTGTTTTTCCTTCCCTTGACATTGAGGGGTCGTATGAGTTTGACATTTACTCATCTGACCGAGACTCGTGGACGGTTGCTTCGGAGATGTACTTTGTCGATTCCTACATTAGGGCCTCAAAACCTTCACCCCTTGAGTTTGAGAGATCCGTGTATTTTGACGGAGTTATTTATTGGCCTACGAGACGTGGTAAGACTCTGTGTTTCGACATGAAGGCCCAGAAGGCCTCGGAAATGTTCACAGGTGGGCTCGGGTATTCATACAACAGATCATACACGTCGTTGTCGCATTTTGGTACAATGAATGGGAAACTATGCACGTCGTCCGTATCTGATCTCTCTGTCTCTGTGACGGTAATTGATAGACACTCCAATACAAAGTCAGCCCCTTCTTCGACGTCCATTGCAGAGAGAAATCTTGTGTCTCAGCTGAAGATTGACAATGTTGAAAATTACAGAAGAGAACGGCCCCAAGTTATAATCACGTGGGATGGTGTTGTAGTTATTCGTGCTGGAAAGACGATATTTTCGCATGATATGAAAAAGCGCGAAACTAAAGTGTTGGGGCATCCTCAGCATACCACTGGTGACTCGTACGTAGTACTTCCTTATGTTAACAGCCTTGTGACCCTTGTTTGATTGTTTAGGATTACTTTTGACAAACTAGTCCAGCTTTTTCGCAGTACATTATTTGCTGTGTGTGTTTCTTTGCTGTCTGCAGTGTTCGAGGATAATAAACATAATTAACAAATTTATCAGCGCTATTATGGTGAAGTTCTGTTTCGTTGCTATCGAGTTGAAATTTAAGTTTAAATTAATTATCGAGCTGACTGCGGATACTTCGCAGCTTGATCTCTGCTAAATTTTAGTCAGTTAGCGCTATGTTTTACAAGCATATACTGGTTCCTAAAACTTTGCAGCTAAGGATGTTCGTGTACCTTCATAAAGAGGGGAGAAAAAACGAAAAACAAACTAAAAGTTTCATACGTTGAGTATGTCTATAGTGAGGCCGCCTCTTATTATAAGATACTAGTCCGTATTAATTAGTTTATACCGAGGATGTCATGGGCGCCGTGGCGCAGTGGTCGGGGCGAGATCACGCGGCGGTGAGTGCCGAGGTTGATTCTCTCCGTTGTAATGGGCAGTCTTCTTATTTGACAAAAAAAAAAAAACTTATGAACTCCCTCAAATTTACAATATTTTCCATCTTAGCTAATATATGCTTCCCTCAAATTAAACCCACGACTATCCTCCTCTACCATGATTGCTCTGACTCCTCTCCCACCATACTCACCGAAAGTTGACGACTTACTCTTTCTTACACACATCATTTTCGACCTCTACCAGTGCCACCGCTAAAATATATTACAATCGCCAATTTCATCAAAACCTCCACTAACACCGCCATCTTTTGCATATATCAACTACCAGCTTATCACCATCGTCACAAGTTGTGTTTAGCCCGTCTGATTCGGATTCGTCCCTCACAATGACAATTTACCGTTATTTCACTTATGTTTCCCCAAATATCGCCACATATCGTCGTATTTAATTTTGCTCTCTCTAAATTTGGACTTCTTGAAACCTAACCATAACTTTCTTGAAAAATAATATCTTTCAAAGTATTTAACACTACAAAAACAATTACGTTATTGTTGAGATTTATTTAAGTTACTTTTTATACATTTGATGTAACAAAATTCTTATTCATTGCATAGTACTCTGTAATATATTATACATATCTCGGACAAAAATTGATAAGCTTTTTTTAAAAAAAATATGCATCATATTTACTTAGTGTGAGTAAAACGTTGAAGAATGTCCAAGTAAAATAATATTAAATAATGATACTCCCTTATTCAACTCCATTTTGTGCCTATCACGGTTTGACACTATTCATATGTTCGAAGAATTTTCGAATTACATGTGATGTATAAATAAAAATATAGTCATAAGTGTTTTTGTTAAATTCTTAGAAAACGCGTCTCGGCAAATGTACTCCGGCACAAGGAATAGGGCGAATAGTTGATTGATTGTGGAATTTGTGGGTGATTAGGTTACTTAGAATTTTGTAAAATCAGGGGCTGATTCATTTGAAAACGCGTCTCGACAAATGTACTCCGGCAAAAAGAATAATATGGCAAATAGTTGATTGATTGTGTAATTTGTGGGTGATCAACTGATCATTAGGTTACTTGAGTTTTTGTAAAATCAGAGGTTGAGCTTCTTTTGATGATCACATGATTCACATGAGTCACATGACACTAATAAGTTGTCTATATTTCTATAAATAATATGATATTTGCCATTAAACTATAATCTGATATCATTAGAGTGTAAATTAGACCATTGACATTTGAGGAAAAAAAAAAAACATTATGCCAAAATATGAAGAGACATTATTTCACTAAAAATTATAGATGACATATATATTATTTGACTCTATGGGTCTAGTTTGGCTGTCTGGGATTACATAGCGAGCCCCAGATTTATACCCGACCCGCATATCATAGACTCAAATTTGACTCAGAGTCGTTGGGTCCGAAAATTATTGGACCCAAGCCGCATTAGAGTCAGGTATGATAAAACCACATTTCGACAAAATCAAGCTTAAATAAACCTGATTTTTAATTTCAATTTATTATTCCTCATCTAATATTAATGAGAAAAAAGAAATTTAAGATTAAAAGTTCAATAATAAAAATAAAAATAAAAACTCTGAATCTTTATTATTACACGGTTACACAAACTCTCTCTAAAACCCTAGTAGCAATCAAGTCCAAGTCCTGGTCAGTAACACAATTCAACAGACCACAATCCGTAAAACCCTCGATAATCTCGCTTTTCACGGTCTCCAAGTCAACCGACGTTCGAACCTTGGACACGCACCTCTCTAGGACCTTTTGAGTCCTCATCCATCGATCGATCCCAAAAACACAGTTTAAAAAACCGTCATGGCCTACAAAAGCCTCCTTCTTTATAGAAATTAGCACCGCAGTTATTCCATCTGTTTTAGCCACTACGCAGGCTTCCTTGAGAATCTTCGCAACTAACTGATTGGTTATGTCTCCGTTTTGCGAGTTTACCTTGTTAAATTGAAAGGGTATGCTGGCACAAATATCTGATACCATGTTAGATACAAAATTCCACGCTTGTGACGTGGGGTCCATGATATTGTCCGCTTTGAACGAATCTCGAGATATGCTGTAAATTTCGGGGTAATGCCATGGCTTGAATTTGTAAACTATTGGGGAGACTTGATTTTCATGTGGTAGACAGTAAAGTTTGAGTTTGATTTTCGGCTCGATGAATAGCATGTTTGGGTTACGTGTAGGACAAGTAACGCTTTTGTTATTGGCGTATTCATGCGTTATTGGCCATGCCCTAATTTTAATGGAATAATTATTATATTGTGTATTATGGGTATCCATGATAATAACAAAAATTATTATGAAATATTAATATTAATGATATTCTAATATGTTGAAGGTGTTATAAAGAATTATGAAACTAGTTATTGTGTTTGTGTATATATATATATATATATATATATATAAGGTATATGGTGAAAGGTTGATTGTATTTAGGAAAGGTTTCCAAGAATATAATCTTTAGATCATACCAACTTCTTGTACAAGAAATCAAAGCTTCGTATTTATGGATGCATTTTTACAAATTATTTTTGTGAATTTCATATTTACTGTTATATAATTTGGAAAGTGATTTAGGTTATGTTCGTATGTGTGATCTTTTTTGTAAAATTTAAACTATACTTCATAGATATACATATATTAAATATATTAAAAATATTATTCTACTTGATTGATATACTTAAATTAGGGATTAATTACATATAGGCAAAATATAATACTCTTTCTCAGTCCTTTTTAAGATGTTTTTGCTTTAAAACCACCCTAACGTCGAATTTAGTTACTTAAAAATAGAATATTAACACCTTGACATTTTAGGCATTGATGAGTGTAGATTAACAAATGATTTTACTAACTGTGAACGATAGTATGAAAATGAAGCAAAATTAAGAGTCATCTATTATGTTATTATAATAATTGGTAGAATGGACTCATTTTATAATAATTGGTAGGATTGACTCATTTTAAGGGGGTGGACTCACCTGATTCAATATATATATAGAGAGATTTAAGTTATAATGAATCCCTTATATATTTTGAGTCCGTAAGTCCCATTTTAGGCCCTTAGATGACAAAAATGGATGGCTGAGATTAAATCTCAGAAAAAATGTGTGTCGGCCGGTACAGAACGGCTGCCTGTCAATCGGCCGGCAACAGTTTCAATTTTTACTGTAACAGTTTCAAACTCGCATTTTCTGACAACAGTTTCAATTTTTATTCGTTACAGTTTCGTTTTTACAATACAGTAGTTTCGAATTTTTAAAAGTGGGACTCATGGACTTAAGTTTTTTAGTGGACTTAGTTTAACCTATATATATATATATTTAGGATCCGGTGAGACCTCGTGAGACCCCCTCTAAAAAAAATTTTTATTTCGAAAATTCGGCATAGTTGTCTTTGTAATCTAATTTATTGTCTAAAGAACATATTTGTGGTTCATAACTACCTTATCATGTCACGTTATATCGTCGTTAAATGCATTTTATAATTTTGGTATATCTACGGCATTTATTTGTGTATCTAATCATTTTTTATGTATTTAATACGTCATTTAATGTATCTGCGGTATCAATTTTGTGTATTTAGCATATTATTTACTCAATAGATCAATATTATTTAATACGTCATTTAATGTATTTGCAGTATCAATCATTTTTGATGTATCTAATACGTCATTAAATGATAGTGACGTGCCTATGCTTTTAATTTAATCATCACACTATTGAACCAAACAGCCCCTTAGATGAGAGTCGTACTTTTATTTTAGGTATATCATGATTGTATAAAATCTATCCATTACAAGGTCTCTTCAAATAAGGTATCTTCAGTTTGTTATAAAAATTATTTATATTTTCAAATACGATTAATTATTGTGAGAAACATTTTGCCTTAGAGTATTGTCTTTCGGAGGAGAAACAAGATGAAAAGATAAATTGTATGAGAATGAAAAATGAGTAATTAGTGATTACAATTTTCATCCATGATATATTTTAGGATGTTATTATAATAATTAATTCAAGAATTTTTCCAGTGGATGTTATTATGTTATTTTACATAAATAGGAAAGAGAGTGTTAGAGTATGAGAGTTGATTATAGTCAAAGCATTGGTCAAAGTTTTTTACAAGAGTTTATTACAGTCAAAGTTTGTTGTAAGGTTGTTAGAAGTTAGTTACACTCACCTTATATATGTGTACATAGCCAATCATTTGTACAGATTCATTGATTCATTATTCATTCATATTCAATATACAACAAACTTTCTATTTAGTCTTTGCTTCTTCATACCTTCTTTCTCTGTAAATCAAAAGCTTCAACATCATCATCAATGGCGATTTTAGTGCTCGGTAGCCATGGAGGTTTCCATCAAAAGGTGGTTTGGAGGGGGAATTTTTAATGAGAGTGCGACGATAAATAATGATGTCAACGATCTCTCTTTATGTATATAGAATATGATAAATGATATTAACAAATGATAATTATACACTTATATAAGTGATTTATTTCTTCTCGACGGGTCAATATTGCAGCTATTTGTTGGTGTAACAACCCGAATTTTCCAAATAAAATAAAATATGTTTTAAAAAGGTTTTAGTAAGAAAATGAAGATAAAATGAAAGCCACGGTGGCGGAAACACCGTGAATCCGAGTCATTACTCCCTACTCAAACAAACAATGAAAGATAGTAGGCCTTGAGCCTAGCAAATGGGGAATAAATACCCCTTACAATCCAACTCCAAAAGACATAAGTATGAAAATAATAAATAACAACAAGTCTAAATCCAAAGTCTATCAAAGTAACAGCCACAATCAGTGGGGAGTAACTAGGTGCTCCCCAGTCATATTTCAACATAATCAACATAAACAACAATACAGCCCAAATGCACGATCAACATAGGTCAACCTCAAGCTAACTCATTAATTAACCAACCCAACCTGTGACCAATAATCATAATATAACAACCAACTATCTTACAAATCATACAAGCTCAACCCAAATACAACTGGTTCAATATAGTCAATCTTAAAACAAATAAGCTCAACCTGTCATCAACAAAGTGACAGTCAACAACATCAATCAACAATCAATTGCAAGAGTAAGCACGGAGTACTGGGCGCTACAAAACACCGGAGCGACAAAAGTCCCGACCCTATGGCGGAACGACAAAAGTTCCTCAACTCTAAATTTGGCCAAACCCAGCGACAAAAGCGGTGTCACCGCGACAAAAGCGGTGTCGACATTCAAATAACCACCCTACAAAAGAGTGGCGCCCCTACAAAAGAGCTTTCAATAACCATAGTCTCGAGTCGCGACAAAAGCGGTTGAGAACCCACGACCGGCACCGTCCTACAAAGGCGTCGTAACTCCTCACGTGCGTGCGAGCGATGCCGTCGCACACTCAACTCAAGCATACAAACAATTCAATTCAACCCCGAGCCAACTCAAAATCAATATCAATTCAATAAACTTTAAACTCAAATCATCACAACATCCATCTTAACTCAATAGCAACATAGTTAACCATTTACTAACCATCCATAACCATCCTGAACATTACAATGACCGAACAATATAGTAAACAACTTAATACGGAGTAATAATCGTAAGAACCCAATAATAATCCAAAATAAACCATCATAATACCCAAAGTTATCATCTTTAATCGATTCGATGACAATACAATCAATCTCAAGTCATTCAAACATCCCAAATCATAAGATTAGACTCAATAGTGTGAGACCGACTCCAAAACATCCCAAGTTCATAGCTTTACATCACATACAACCCAAAGAATATATTTTTGCAACCATACAAACAATCAAAGCATCCATAATAAATACCATGGTCTCACACATGTCAAAATATAGCTAGGGCTACACCCAGTTACCTTTTACCGCTCCAAAACCAAGTTAGCCTTCCTTCTCGTCGATAAGAATGGTGTCACCTTCTTCTAGATCTCCTCCTTCTTTGCATAATCAAGCCAAATCAAACAAGCAATGAATACACAACATAAACACACATAAAATAATACAAAATCAGAAAGATAAAAGAGCTAAAAGAGATCCTATACCGAGGGAATTGACTAGGAAAGGTTTAGTGCTTAAGAGATGAAAGAAAGGATGATCAACAATGGTGTTTGGATGAGATTTAGAGAGAGTTTTGAGAGAGAATTATGAGGTGAGATGAGGAATGAGATTAGGGAGATGAAAATCTGATCTTAAGGTTGCTAGGGCTAGGAGTAAACAAGATATTTAATGACTTGAGCAAAAAGCAACCACATGAAACCCTAAAACCCAACCCGAGTTGAGGGATCGGCTCGGCCCAGGGTGGAGCGGTTCGTTCTGACTCCTGAAAGTTTGGCAGTTGCGACGGCGTCGAAAAAATACGCAGTTTAGCCATTTGAATCACCTAAATCGGAGTCCGTATGAGGAAATTACACCGTTTTTAAGTTCCGACTACGGTTTTGCTTATTTCTCGAGCCAAAAATGAGAAAATCAAGAGAAATGAATTATGAATTTGACGAATTGAATTATTTATATAAAAGGGAAAAATTCGGGGTGTTACAATCTCACCACCTAAAAAGAAGTTTCGTCCTCGAAACTTGAGAACAAAAGGATACCAAGACGAATGAGAAAAAGACATACCTCCTACGATTGCTATTCTAAGAATGACCAACTCCACTCACCCCAATAACGAAAGGGTAGCTCTCCCATCCTATGTCAACTCCACCAAACCACACATACCCCCAAGACAAGTGCACACTCGGACAACTAGTACTCACAAGATAAGCAGCTAGGACGGATCTCCCCAAAAGAAGTAGGGACACCCAAGAATAGGAATGAACTTGGAAGAGTGTTCTCTCGTGGAAGAGTAATAAGAGAATAAATATAGAAATAAAGGAAGTAAGTTGAGTTTGATCGATCAATGAAGCGGAAATGAATGACACAAATGCACCAATATCACTATAGCATCCTTGAGTTTGCAGATGCGTTGCAAGTTGTTGTTGGCTCCTCCTCCATTTCTGGTCATCTGCAACACAAAAGCATAGGTGATAGCGGCATTTTACTAAGCATGCCACTTCAAGAAACTACTCAAACGCATAAACAACGCAAACCCCCTAGTGTGTCTACCCAACGCTCTCACTCGGTGTTCTAAGTCAAATCCTACTCACTCGACTAAGAGAGTTGGGAGCGTATTCGCTCTGATACCAACTGTAACAACCCGGATTTTCCAAATAAAATAAAATATGTTTTAAAAAGGTTTTAGTAAGAAAATGAAGATAAAATGAAAGCCACGGTGGCGGAAACACCGTGAATCCGAGTCATTACTCCCTACTCAAACAAACAAGGAAAGATAGTAGGCCTTGAGCCTAGCAAATGGGGAATTTATACATTACTAACTTATTATTGTTTTTACGTTACTAACTTATTATTGTCTTTGTCAGGGAAAGCGTAAGGTGGATACGTGGCGTTTGGTGAAAGATGATGAAGATTCGATAATAGCAGCCTTACGAGAACAGTTCCTCATTGTGTCCGTGAATTGCTATTCTAGAGTTGTTTATTTGAAAGGGGTAAGAAACATTGTTATTTCAAATTAGTCAATTGATGATATAAGTGTCTTTTAACAACTTCTCCCTGCTTTTCTAATCTGTCATTATGTTGTTCTTTTGTTCTCTTTTTAATTAAAAAAAAGTCCATTGATTTTTAGTTATATATTATCTCAACATATTATCAGTTTATTGCTCGTCAATGTAATAGTGTAGCTTATGAGTCGCCCATTTTTTCAGTTTTTCTTTTGCTAGAAAGGTTTGAGATGATTGTGTCCCAAATCATATGTCATCCAAAAAAAAAACAATACTTGGTGTTCTTTTAATTATGAAATAAAAAATATCACAATAACCGAATAAAAAAGGTGAAAAGCCTTGTCATGTACAAAAACACACCTGACTGTATTTTTTTCGTCTTGGCATTTTTAATCTGCGTAACCAAATTTCTGCCTCCATTGAAAAATGAAGATAGTGTCGAAGTAGTGTGCCCATAACAGTGGTACTTTTTTGAATGAATATCTGTATTACAATTTGCATTACAAATGTATTGTAACAATTAGATTACAATTTTTGCATTACAAATGTACTGTAACATTTGGATTCAATTTTTTTCCCTCAAGTTCATTTGCCTATTTTAAGTATGTTGTATTTAATAGGGAGTAATGGTATTTTCAGGAGGGGTTGGTGGATCGGCATCTAGCCGAGGAGTATTCTTACCAATCAAAGGTTCCTGATTATTATGATGAACAAGGAGGTGTAACGGTGCACTCTTTGCTTTTGGTGGGAATGGGCTCCTTTGTTCCCCGTACTCGTGGACAGCCTACCATTAAGTACTGGATTGTCAAAAATCAGTGGGGTGAAAAATGGGGTAACAATGGGCTCGCTTATTTGATCAGAAATTCAAGTTTCAATGAAATACACTTCAAGCCAAAAAAAAAAACAGCGTTTATCTTTAGAAAGCCAAGCCATCGATGATGTAGGCTATGTGTTGACCCCAGTGATCCCCCTCGTACGTCGTGAGGGTCAGGTACTATACATATTTATAATGTCGATTTATTTTCCTTTTTTTCCAAATAAAAAGGTCATTTATTATATATAGGCGGAATTTGAAAAACCTAACAACGTAATCACCGACCAAACTCCGGACCAGTTGCTGAACATGGTCAATACAAGGCTGACAACGACCCTGCTTTTAATTTTCTGTGATCCACGGTAAGTAAAAATAGTTAATTCAATTACATTGTGTTTTTTTTTTTCAATTTAGTTTGATTTTGGATTAATGTTATTTTTATTTAAATTTCAGTTACTGTCAAGAGTCAGAGATTAATGTTCTTGAGGTATCATTTAATAAGCATTTGTTATTATGTTCATGCACTAGAACAATTAATCACTTGTGCCACAAAATATGCCACTAAAATTATAATATGTGGCATAATTTTGCTTTGCCACGGAAAAAATCCGTTGTGATTGTCACAAGAAAAATTTATGCCACAAAAGAAAAAATTATGTGACAAATAATCACTTGTGCCACAGAAATAGTTAAATTCGTGGCAAAAATAGCTATTTAGCCACAAACTAAGCCATGTACGTGGCAACAACATCTATTTATGCCACAAGAGAAAAAATAATGTGGCAAATAGTCACTTGTGCCACAAAAATAGTTAAAATCATGGCAAAATATCCCATTGGTTCGAGATCTCACAAGATTTCGAAACAAATATCTTTTTGTTTATATTTTCGTTAAATCGCTTCCGCAAATTAATTCGTATCAGGCACGGAAATTGTATATTGTGGCAATAAAAATGTTTGCCACAAAAATTTTAGCCACGCGAAAATCCGTGGCAAAACCAAAAACTAGCCACAAGAAAAGTTGTGGCAATAAGCTAAAATCTAGCCACAATTTTATTTTTTCCGTGGCTATTTATTAGCCACAGCCACTTGTGTCACACTCTAAATTTTCGTGGCAAAGTTTAATAGCCTCAGAAATTTAGTACTTGTGCCACAAATTTTGCTGTGGCACAAGTGTCATTTTGTTGTAGTGATTATATATAGTCCTATCTGAATGTAACTAATATTTAACATATTTTTGATGCTAATCAACAGGAAGTTTCAGCACTTGCTAAAGCATACGAGTTCGACGTCGATGTTGCTGTAGCTATGGTGGACTTGAATGTCCACCCCAATTCATATTCGTTGTAAGTTTTTATTAATTGAAACAATCATAAAACGCAATTAGTTTTTTTTGTTATTACAAATTAATTTTGACATGAATATGTGACATTTGGTAACGTTTATAGGTTTAATTTCGGCCAAGAAACCACACTGTTATTTCAAGTATATAAGAAACAAGAAATCAACCAAACCCCAGAAAACGCGGAGGAAATCAACCGAACACCAGAAAATGCGGTGATTTTTCCTTACTCGTCTGAGTATCGTTTCAATTTTGGTGATATGCTGCGATGGCTGGGAGATGATTTGGCGATGGGCCATAGTCCAATCGCAAATTACACCAACTAGAATGTAACTATAACTTTTTTTTTTTTATATATGTATTGTATACTTCGTATTAATTTGGTTGGTATAATACACTCTGAAAAAGTTAAAACTCAAATTATGAAATTTAAATGGGAGGATTAGACTAATACCGTTTAGTCGATCGGGCGGAAAAGAACTCATACCGTTTACCATCAGTTTACCTTCTATATTCGTTGTCATATACAAAGTTTATATACTAACTTCGGTCTTCGGTAATATGGTTTGGATTGTAGGGCATTCTTCTTGGCTATGTGGGAGCTCGGTTTGGAGAGAAGTGAATGCAATCTTGGGTAAAATTGTCTAGAATGACGATAATTCTCCTAGTGAACTGTTTTGTAGGATGCATTACTAGGGTTTGTTGTTAACCAATTTTTGTTGCAGCGTTTTTTTTGGTCGCGAGCTAACTTATCGAACCTGCCTTGATGGTTTGCGGTCTCTATTGGTCGGTTTAATTACTAGGGCACAATACTCTGCTCGAACTTTTGCAGTTTCCTTTAAATTCACTATGTAGACTCTGGTCATATGATTATATGACAAACTGAAATTCTCGATTATGTCAACTTTATTTTATCGGAAATAGAATGCCGCGTGACCTGTAATTGATCTTTGTCCGGGTCGGCCCATTTAATTTGAATACTCTCAAGTAATTGCATTGTCCTTTGTTATGTTTCCGACCTAACTCCTGTGAGGTTGTGAGGGTCTAGTAGTAAGGTGCTCGTAAGATAGAACAAGCTGTTGGAGTTGAGTCTGTAGCTTGTCTGGCAACTTATACGACGAAATAATCGGCGAAAGCTGCCTTGATCTTGCTCTCTGCAGCTTGTATCTGTTGACTGTTGTCGACTTTTGGTCTTCTAGGCCAAAATTTTCATTTAATTACCGGAAAGGGTATTGATTTTCCGTATACGGGTTTTAGTCCCGTTATATACTTTTTTCGCTATTATTTCCAAATTTGCCCTTTTTTACTCTCATAATATACACACTTTTTTAAATTTTTTTATAACTTTTCCTAACACAAATTCATTCAATTTCTAACTTTTCTTTAATCAAATACATTTAATTTTTCAATTTCTCGATGATGAACTATGATATTAAATTCAATGATTTTAATTTTTTTCATTAAATTATCGAATTTTATTAATTTTTAGTGGATTTAATTTAAAATTTAAATTAGGGTTTATAAGTTAGACGTAAGGTGGTTTATGGTGGTGGGAGTGGTGGTGGTCTACGACGGTGGGGAGGCGTGATGCAGGCGGCGGCGGTAGGGTGGGCCACGCAGTGCAGGCGGCACCTAATAAGTCCCGTGGGGGAAAAAAAACGTGATGGATTATGTGAAATTTAAAAAAAAAAAAGGATGGTGGAGAGAAGGGTCGAACCCATGACCTCACACCCCAAATAAGTCCCTAAGAGCTTGTCTATTGCCCAGTATGCTACTATTGAATTGTTATTTTCTAAAAATAGCATTAAAATATATATTCTGAACTGTAACAACTTAACAATAAAAAAAAAACGAAAATGATTCGTCCCTCCGCCACCTCCTTTGCTTCGGCCACCTACAAACGGACCCGCCGCCGTCTACCAACACCTCCTACTAGGCCTGAGCACGGATCGGATATCCGATCCGAACTGTAATTTCGGATCGGATATCCGAATCCGAAATTCCAGTTTTTTACTATCCGATATCCGATCCGAAATCCTTCGGATATCCGAAATTTGATATCCGAAATTTTCAGATCGGATATCCAAATATCCAACGGATATCCAAAATCTGTAAATACCTAATTTTCCGTAGCCAATTTTACAACGAACGTCCCAATAATATAAAGTTATCCCTTAATTTCAAATTGTACCATTGATAATTCATTACAAATGTTTAAAATACAAAATTTCACACTGAAATAAATAACCAAAAGTACACAAACAACGAGAATTCAACGGTAGTGAAAACCTCAAAATTAAAATACAAGTTTCAAATCTATATTTTTAAGGAAGAAGGACACGAAAATGGCAGTGGTGAACTCGTGACAGTGGACAAAGGAGTAGAGTTCGGTGGGCGGTGGTAGCGTGGTGGGCCCCGATGGTAGGCCGTACGGTGTGGAGAAGAAGATGGGGAGACTTACGAGCGTGAGTGACGAAAGTGGTGCCGGACTGACGAGAGAGAGAGAGAGTGAGTGGTGCCTGATTTGGTCGCCGGACTTAGCTGAGGATTGATTCCAGATCTAAAATATGGTGGTTTGTATTTGGGAGAAAGAGAAGTGGAAGAGATTAGAGAGGCAAAGTAGTGGAGTACATTATACGGAGTAATTATTATATGGGGATTATGGGCTTGGGTGTTGGGCTGTTTGTTTTTAGTTAGTCTAGGATTTTATGATTTTTTTTTTTTTTTCAAATTTTAGGATATCGGATATCCGAAATTTCATAACTAAATATCCAACGGATATCCGATATCCGAAAATTTCGGATACGGATATCCGAAATTTCCAAAAAATCAGATCGGATATCCAAAAAATCGGATCGAATATCGGATCAAAATTTTCGGATTTCGGATATTCGGATATTTTGCTCAGCCCTACCTTCTACCGTCGCCTACGATCACCTCCCGACGCCGCCTACCACCACCTCGCCGCCTTTCGTCGCCGGCAACCACCCATATTGCAACTTCATATAAACCCTAATTCAATTTTTAACCTAAATTTATCAAGATTAATAAAATTAACATACTTTTATGAAAAAAATTGAAATTGAATCGAATTAGTACTCTGTTGAATTGATTATCAAAATTAACAATTGAATTGAATTAATTGTATGAATTTAGGTTTAAAAAGTTAGGAAAAACAAAAGAGAGAATTTTGTATATAACGTGAGTAAAAAAGGGTAGGAGAAGGAAAACAAATGAAAAAAGTATACGACGTGAGTAAAATCCGTATACGGAAAATCATATTCGACCGGAAATTAGGATTGCATAAGTTTGCCTATTTCGTTACAACACTTGGGTATTCGTTTTCGTCGGTTTGTTCTGTTGTTGAAACTAAGGCGATTTTCGTCAGTCTTTTTTTTTTTACTAGTCCTTCAAAAAACGGTGTTGTGGATGTAAAAAAGTTCCGATGCCGGGAATCGAACCCGGGTCTCCTGGGTGAAAGCCAGATATCCTAACCGCTGGACGACATCGGAATTGTTGTTCTCACCTTATTTTTATTCTCATCATATATTTTAGAAGTTTTTTTTTATTCATTAGGATACATTAAACTTAATGTAATTTGCATAATTTAAGACATTAGATAATTTATTTCGGAGATGTTTCTTATCTTGCTTCCGGTAATAGTACGTATTTTGTATCAATGTCACAATGTGTGTTCTGGTGGTACAAAACTAATGTAAAAAAGGGTCTTTAAAAAAATTCGAAAAAAAAGGACCAAAACGGGTCATATTTGACCCGTCTTAACTTAAAACGGGTTGACCCGTTTTATAGGAGACCAATAATTTTTAGAAGAGTACCCTCACCCCGAATCCGAATCTGGTTTCAAAATAGCCTTAGACGGATGGGTGCCAACGTGCCCTGAACTCTAAGACACGCTTTAGAGCTCAAGACACGTAGGCGGGTTCCAAATTACCGCATAATTTAGTGGCGACTCCAAAGCAGTTTTATAGGTTTTTCTTACCATCTTTTTAACTTGAGCACCTCCTCTTTATTCGCCAAAACACCTTTAAGCAAAACGTTGAGTGGTCCCGTACCCCGATACCTACAATTTCGTGTTGGGTTAATGTTGACCCAATTACTTAAATGGGTCATCACACCGTGACCCAAATCCGTTAATTTCGTGTCGTATTTTCGTATCGTGTCACTTTTTGTCAAATCTAGATTTAAGGTAGTCACAAAATCAGGTTTCCCGCCAAGGGTACACTCTACAGTCTACTACACATCGGCTCTTCATTCCCCCTTTCAAAAAAATCTCTCTTTTTTAGTTTCTCTCTCCTCTCTCAAGGTTCTTACTTTTTTGAGTGTTGTTTTATGTAATTTCTATGCTTAATTTTAATATAATTACGTGTTTGTTTGTGACTAATTACATCTTAATTATTGGTTTTGATTTTGATTTGCGCAGGTGCTGGAGAAATTAGTGGGTTTTCGAAATGTCGGAAATCACCCAAGTTAAGCCAGATCTTGATCCTCCTCCTGCTGCTGCTGATTCTCCTACTTCTGTTCTCGTTGACGAGGTTTTAAAATTTGTCATTTAAATTCATCTTACGATAAGTTATTATAAGACGGTGTATAATGCATATGTGGGGGATGACTGATGAGTACAACTAAATGTGGCTATTTTTTACGGAGTAATATTTATTTACCAAAATGTGACATTAGTAGAGAAAAATGGCCGCATTAAGCACTATAGTGGTCACATTTTAGTCATATGCAACATGTCGGACTTTTACAACTGTCTGTTAGTTGAATTACTGATTATAGTGACTATGAATTCATGTTGTTTGAGTGTAAAAACCGATATTAACCATGAGTTTAAGCTTTTAGTTGAGTTGGTTTCTTACCTGTATAAGAGTGATGTGAGTCTTACTTCTAAAGCAGAAATGACATGAATGAGAGTCTTACATAGGAATAATAATATCGAGAATGAATTTCGAAATCTGAAATGTCTCTATATAGTAAACGGTTATACGATATACGGAGTACTAGTTAGTAGTTACATCTAGTTGGTTGAGATTACGCGATTATTTTGTTCGACATATGATATAAGTTTGCATTGTGGTGTTACTTCATCATGCTCCTTACTCTGAATGTTTTCCTTAGGTTAGCTGTTTGTGACTTGAAGTGATTACAAGTAATTGATCGAGCTGTTTTATCAAGAAATGATTTCTGAAAATGTCTGCGTCGTTGTTTATATGATTGTGTTTCTATATTTTGTGATTTGTTTCCTTGTAAGCAATGGTTTGAACGTTGGATAGTGTCATCTTGAAATTGAGTACTGACGCTGTAGGCCATTTGAAATTCAAACTCTTTTGTTGAATTAGCGTTTTTATTCTCAGTAATTGAAATTGATTTATGCTACGAGTACATTATAGGCACGCCTGGCATTGATTCGTTTGATGATAAGTACACATTTAACAAACATTTAGGACGTTGTTCACGAAGAGGCTGAAGTTAAATCAGAGTATGACGTGCTTGTTGATGCAAACAACGGAGATTCTGCTCTATTATCCTTAAAAATGGCCAAAGAAGAGGAGGAATTGCTGCAAGCTAGAGTGAAGGAAGAGGCCGAGATTGTGAATTTGCCCGATACTGCTCCCCTGTTAAATGATTCCCAGTTCTCGAAGCTTGATGATCTCTTAACTCAGACGCAACTGTACTCAGAATTTTTGCTGGAGAATATGGAGGACATAACCGTATGTACCTAATTAACACTTTGAATTTAGTTTTTTCTTTATGTCTTAATGATTCTTGTTGCCTTTGTACTTTGATGCCAACGTGTTTTTTTGAGTTGTTTTAGAAAGGAGTGGAGGAAGAACAAGCTGAAGTGCAAGATGAACCCACTAAAAAGAAAGGACGAGGACGAAAGAGAAGAGCTACACAATATGATGATGTGAGAGTCATCTCTATCTTGCGCATTTAATAAATATCACATACGTCATATGCTCTCAAGCTTTGACTCTTGGTTTCCGAAGATAATTATTTTGAACATTGAAATATTAAGGCGGTAGGATGTAATAATGTTTAAGATTGGAGCTTGACATTTCATTGTCCCTTTGTTATCCCTGGGACCTGGGTGGAGTTTGGTGTTCATGTCTATCAAATAATCATTACCTGAACCAGCTGGTCCAATGAAAATTACCTTCCGACAGTCAGATTGTAAGTTTTGTGTCTCATGCATCCTTAGTTTGAATTGTAAGGTAACCCAAACATCTTAGCATATATTTCTGTTTCGTAACACGCCTATTTGAATGACTGCATGACTGCATCTATACTGGAACTAATTCTTGTAGATCACAATGTGGGTTTTCTGTGGATCGAGTACTTAAATTTTCTCTATTATACAACATGCTACATCTTAAAGACTTACTTATGATTAATTTGCCAGACTTTAAGTTCTCTAATTTAAGGTCTGTATGTCGACAATGTCGTGGTTATTTGTAATTGTTATAAAGTAATGACAGTTCTAATGATAGCTTTATGTGTATCTGTAGAGGAAAGCAAAAAGAGCAGTTGCAGCTATGCTGACTAGATCTAAGGAAGGGACAACTGCTGAAGATTTTGACCTTACTGAGGAGGAGAGAATTGCAAAGGAGCAGGCTGAGCTCATACCGCTATTGACTGGTGGGCAATTGAAGTCTTACCAGATCAAAGGAGTCAAATGGCTGATTTCTCTTTGGCAAAACGGTTTGAATGGTATCCTTGCAGACCAAATGGGACTTGGAAAGACTATTCAAACCATCGGGTTTTTGGCGCATATAAAAGATAAGGGTTTAAACGGGCCATACATGGTTATAGCTCCGCTGTCTACTCTTTCAAATTGGGTTAATGAGATATCTAGGTAAATATACTGCTGATTCTCGTTTATTGTCTCCTCGAGGAAGCTAGGTCATCAAATTTGTTCATTTTTTGTTTCAGATTTACGCCATCACTGAAGGCGATAATTTATCATGGTGACAAAAAAGCGAGGAGTGAGTTACGCCTTACGCATATGCCAAAAGATATTGGTCCCACATTCCCAATTGTTATTACTTCTTATGAAGTTGCTCTCACTGATGCTGGGAGGTACTTAAGACATTACAAATGGAAATATGTTGTTGTGGATGAAGTAAGTCAATGATTATCGGTCGTATGGTTTTGGTAGCCTTTTTGGTTGCCAATTTTGTCTTGCATCTTCATATTCAGGTTGCTTTATCTGACGATTTGTATGTATGTTTATCATTTATAGGGCCATCGTCTCAAAAATGCAAACTGCAAATTAGTGAAAGAGTTGAAACGTTTACCTATTGAGAACAAGCTTCTATTGACTGGCACACCATTGCAGAATAACTTGGCCGAGCTTTGGTCATTGCTGAATTTCATTTTGCCTGACATATTCTCTTCCCATAAGGAATTTGAATCTTGGTTTGTTTTTTACATGTCTTCAGTCCTCATCTTAATTTTCTTTTTATAAATTGTCTTTAGTTTTAGATATATGAAAAAGTAGCCTTCGGTATTGATTGTGATTTAGCTTAACTGTCTCATACGATATATTGCATTGGATGCAGGTTTGATCTGTCAGGAAAGTGTAGTAATGAAGCTGCAAGGGAGGAATTGGAAGAAAAAAGGAGGCTTCAAGTATGTGAAATATATGTTGTTTTCTTGGAGTAGCTTTTAATTTTCTACAGCATTTCGTGCTTTCTTTATCAATAAACCGGTGTTATATATAGGTAGTAGCCAAGCTCCATGCAATATTGCGTCCATTTCTCTTGCGAAGAATGAAGTCTGATGTTGAACTATCGCTCCCGCGTAAGAAGGAGATTATTTTGTATGCTTCCATGACTGAGCATCAGAAGACCTTTCAGGATCATCTGATTAATCGAACTCTGGAAAATCATCTTAGGGAGAATAATACTCTTGGTATGAATTTTGATTCTGTGGTGATGCTTCCTTGGCTGATTAAATTTCTCGTTCATTCTTCGAATTTATAAGTTTATTACACTTATCTCTTATGTTTATTCTATAATTTGTACTGTTCTGTTTTTAGTTGGCTTATAGATAATATGCTGTCTTGGCTTTTCATTTCAATACCTTGAATTTAGCAAATTTTACAGAAACATAGCCTTTGGCAAACGGGTTTGTTGGCGTTGAGGGTTTTCACTAGGATAGGTCTAGTCACTGGCTTTGTGGCATAACTGTTTATTTTACGGTATCCAAAGGTCGTTGTGCCTTTGGCACCACGTAGGTTTGAGGATCGGAAGTAGTGACACTTGAGATGGTGAGATGGGGACAACTATATGATAGACTTTCAAACTTGCTGTCATGTTGTGCCGTATGTCTGATGTAGCTATAGTGTACTACTTTGATACGGAGTATACATGGGTCAATTATATCTGCTATGCATGTGGAGTTGTAAACTGCCGTAAGCCCTTCCACTTCAGAGGATTTATGGCAATTCAGTCTTTTTATTCCTTGTCATCTCTTTTTCGGTCATCTGTAGATTCTGCTTATTGCTCTTCATAAACATGCAGGGACGATACCTAGTGGAATGAAAGGAAAGCTAAATAATCTAATGGTTCAACTCAGGAAAAACTGCAATCACCCTGATCTGTTGGAGTCTGCATTTAATGGATCATGTGAGTCGCTAAATTCCCCAAAATACTAAAATTGCATAAATGTATTGTCGTACACTCTTACTTAAGGTTATAACACTTCTATTCATCTGGATTATATTGTTTGTATCATATCGACAGCTGACTATCCGCCTGTAGAAGAAATAGTTGAACAATGTGGCAAGTTCCAGCTACTGGACAGATTGCTGACTAAACTATTTTCTCGCAACCATAAGGTAACTGTCGTACGTTAGATTGTCTCATAATTGACGTGGAATAAGGGTGTCCAAAAAATTGCCAAGCCTTGTCTTTCTGAACAGTCTTTATTACCAGGTTTTAATCTTCTCACAATGGACCAAAATACTTGACATAATTGAGTACTACTTCAGTGAGAAAGGATTCAAAGTTTGTAGAATTGATGGCAGCGTGAAGCTCGATGATAGGAGGAAACAGGTAAGCACTTTAATCCCTGCTACCAAAGTTTATATTGCACTATACATGCTCATTAGGAGACGGGGTCCTTCGAGCGTATCTAAATAGATACTATGTTTACATATGGATCCCCGCGTCGTTCCATTCCATCTAAGATTAGGAATAGGCGAAATCGGACCTGCTTTATACATCTCTCGTTATTTGGGACCCTATTCACCTCTTTAGGCTTCTATTGAATCGAAAAATGGGTTTGATTGTCCAGCCTTTTGATATATATAATCAATAAGTAAATAAGTATAAGGCATCCTCCGGATAATTCAAATTGAAGCACTTGGATGTCCGACTCGGGCCTATATGACCGATCAATGAATTCATTATTACTCCGTAATGTTATATTCTGATGGCTGTAAAGCATGTAACAGTCAATGAATTTTTTTCTTCCGTTCTCTTTTACTAAATACATTCCTTCGTGGTCATAGCTTTCTTTGGATTTTAAACATTACTTGTATTATGTTACCGATTTGACGACTTTGCATTTCATACGGTTTTCATAACGGTGTTGCTGTCGAGAGCATCATGTGCATCCCACAACAGTTATTTAGAAAAGGACAGCACCTAGAAATCACCTCGTTCTAGATAAAGGTTTGGCTAAGAGACTTCACATGTGTTCTTTGATCGTAGTACAGGCACCTCAGATATATGTTTTTAGTAGAATTCTCTTGTCTAGTCAAGCGGTTTTGCCTCTATCTGAATGTCATCACAACCTTATTAACCAATGGTATCTTTTTTTTTTTTTGAGGTATCTAGTATGGAGCAATTTTTGTTCATATAGTTCTGACATGGTGGGGCCAAGTATTTTGCAGTCATTGATCAGCTATCTTAACACAAAATTACATACAACATATTGTTGATTTGGTCACTGGTTACTCCACCTAGTTCATAACATTGCTGTTTGTCCTTCATTTATCTTTTTGCTTTTGTTGAAAGTGAGCTTGTGAGACCTTTGACTTAGCTACACCAGTCTTTTTAACACCTTTGATTTTTGTGTAAGCACAATAAAATTAACTGTAGCTGAAGGTTATTTTAAACTAGTTCAAAATAGTACGAATTTTAGTAACAAAACGCATACAAGCCACATTACAAGGTCATTTTGTTGAATATCCGGAGATTTCAAAAGGCGTTCAGACTCTAGGATGGTATGGGTGGGTAGAAACATTCTGCTGTCTGTTGGGCCGCGAAAGAAATCAGTTTCTTCCCCAATCAAGTAGTTCCATGTAGTGTTTTGATGTTTGTTAGTCACTCATTTGCCTTTACAGATAGATGAGTTCAATGATGTTGCCAGCAGCTACCGAATATTTATCCTCAGTACAAGAGCTGGTGGCTTAGGGATTAACCTTACCGCTGCAGACACCTGCATTCTTTATGACAGCGACTGGGTGAGTTTTCCTCTTTTGTGATGGAGTTTATTGCATTAATTCCCGGTATTTTCCTCTTTTTGTTGTTTTTTCTTTTCCTTTTGCAGTCTTGCTTACATACTTTCTCACTTGTTCATTTTGTTGATCTATCTGGTTTTCGTCGTTTTGTTCTTTTTTGCTGCCTTTGTTCTACCATCTAAAATGATCCTATTCTTATTGCTGATGTACTATTCTGTTGATGTCTGTTCTAAACTGACGAACATGTTTTCTTCGTATATTTTTCAGAATCCCCAAATGGATCTGCAGGCCATGGACCGCTGTCATAGGATCGGTCAAACCAAGCCAGTTCATGTTTACAGGCTTGCCACTGCACAGTCTGTCGAGGTACTTAGTTGCCTTCAATATTCCGTGAAAGGTTGATTTCTGTTAGTACCGGCCTTTCGTACCTGTCTTTAACGATGTTTCCTTTGCAGGGTAGGATTCTTAAAAGGGCCTTTAGTAAACTGAAGCTTGAACACGTTGTGATAGGCAAGGGGCAATTTAAACAAGAACGGACAAAAACTGTTAACATGGAGGTATAACGATCATGCTTGTTTTAATGTCTTTCCTGAGTATATGGTTTCATCGAATTGGTATAGTGCCTTTGTTTCAAGTCCGATGCTTGCTCTTCTAGGAGTATTTGTTATCACAAACTCCGCCAGTTTTGCACTTCTACAATCTATTATGTACGGTTTCTAAGTGAACGCTAGAAATTTATCAAAATAGTTGTCTAACACCAACAACATGCACCTCTAGCCTTACGCGACTAGTTAAGTTTTATACAATTTTGGGGTCCGATACTGATTGATGAGTTTGTATGTTGTATATCGTGTGTGGCGATTGAATCTGGCGACTTTTCATTTTCCCATATCGTGGGAAAATTCTATTTTGTAATCCCTGTTCTTTTTGCTGTTCCCCACAATCTGGTAGACTGTCTTGTTTCAGTTTGATTCCGACACTGATCCTCTTGCTAAGCTGCGTCGTTTTCTGGTAGGATGTATAATTCCTGTGTAATTTGAATTCTGACCTTCTGAGTTAAATGTGGATGAAACAAACAGGAGGAGGATCTGCTAGCACTACTGCGCGATGATGAAGATGCTGAAGATAAAATGATTCAGAGGGACATCAGTGACGAAGATCTCGAGCAAGTACTGGACCGAAGTGACCTGGTTGTCGGAGAACAAAAACACGACGCCAAGAAATTTGTGCTTCCTCTCAATGGACCCGGTTGGGAGGTTGTCATACCAACTCCGACTGGAGGTGTGTTGTCGACATTGAATAGCTAGCGGGAGGGGTACTCATCTGAGTGATATGAATTTTGGTATTCTTTTGGAGAACAGGTTGCACCACCATCGAAACTCATGTGGAAAATGGTGGTAATGAAAGTTAGAACTCGTGATGCCGTATCACTCGATTTAAATTATCTAGGAGTTAGGAGTAGTGACATAAGTTTAGGAAGCTCCTTTTGTTTTGTATATACGGCATTTGGTATGAAACTTGGTACAACCAGTGATGCCGTATCACTCATTTTGTGTCATCTAGGGTTAAGAGCGGTGAGTAGCTGACATAGCTACAGAAAGCTTCTTTGGCCATGAGGGCAGAAGCTAGCTTTTATAGATCACATAAGCGTTTACGGAACGATTTTATTTGGATTCTTAGTTTATGTGTATCAACTCTTGATTTATTTATTAATGAAAGAATGCATGAAGATTGAAGGTTTAAAACTGTATCGATGTTGTTTGTGTAGTCTATTTTTGGTGCCTTGGTACTGAACGTCAGGGCAGACAGTATATCAATTGATATACGCTGTCTGGCAACTTATACGACGAAATAATCGGCGAAAGCTGCCTTGACCTTGCTCTCTGCAGCTTGTATCTGCTGACTGTTGTCGACTTTTGGTCTTATAGACCAAAATTTTCATTTAATTACCGGAAATTAGGATTGCATAAGTTTGCCTATTTCGTTACAACACTTGGGTATTCGTTTTTGTCGGTTTTTTCTGTTGTTGAAACTAAGGCGATTTTCGTCAGACTTTTTTTTACTAGTCCTTCAAAAAACGGTTTCACGAGTACGACAAGTTTCCCGTGAGCAAAAAAAAAAGTTGTGGATGTAAAAAAGTTCCGATGCCGGGAATCGAACCCGGGTCTCCTGGGTGAAAGCCAGATATCCTAACCGCTGGACGACATCGGAATTGTTGTTCTCTATAAGAGTTTGTTAAAAATGTTAGGAAATTGAGTTTGTTTTTTCTCACCTTATTTTTATTCTCATCATATATTTTAGTTGGTTTTTTTTTAATTCATTAGGATACATTAAACTTAACAGAATTTCAGACAATTTAAGACGTTAGATAATTTATTTCGAAGATGTTTCTTATCTTGCTTCCGGTAATAGTACGTATTTTGTATCAATGTCACAATGTGTGTTCTGGTGGTACAAAACTAATGCATTCAAGAACCGATAATCGTAAGAATTTGTGATGAGCAATGACAAGGCTAGAACTAGTTTATAAGCCTACAGATATTCGCTCACTAATTACAGTCGATACGACAATCATAATTCATAACTAAAAAAATTCTGTAGATAATATAGACAAGTCTGTTGGTTCAGAAGCTATGGCCGAGTTAAACTTTATTAGCACATCATTTATACAATCTGCGTTCTATTTGTACTCGTTTTGACCATCGTCTGAGTACTCATCATGCATCTCTTAAAACAAGAGTCTGACATTGTCGTCGATTTGTCGTTACTCCATGAAAATTACAAAGGTATTCCTGAAAAATCGCCCTTTCTTACTGCTTGTAAAATTTGTGCGTCCAGAGTCGTCAGTACTTGAGGTATAGACATGCCCCCGGAGATTACTATTTCTGTCAAACACATATCACAAACTTTTGTACGTCAAAAGAACATCATCGAAATAGTTCAAACTGTATAATTTGTGCAGACTGACAGAAATTTAATCTCGAGATTGTAGCTTACCTATTCCTTCGCGTACAGAGAGGTTCGGCCTCAAGATATCTTTTGGGCTAACAAGAAACATGTCACCCAAGTAAAGGTGGTTTGTTGGTACGTAAACACAGTGTAGCTCCTCTTCCCCTAGGCTGCTCTGGAGCGTAACAGTCGACGTGATGAATGCGAGTGCGTATTCTCCAACTCGAGGATGCTTTATGATGGCCACTTCTTTAAATGCTTGGGAGTTTTGATCTGAAATCGTTGACTACTCGCATTTAGACATCGTCAACAATAATCAGTTATACGGAGTACATTGTAATTTGTGATGAATTTACCAGGCGAGATTGCGGCACTAATTTGTTTCGAGGCAGAGTAAATGTAGCTAACTAAGGGCATCTTTTTGATGAACCATTCACCCAACTGTAGGACTGAAGCTCCGAGCCATGACGATGTAAACACGCCAACCAAGAAGATGAATGTGATGGAGGTTATAAAGCCAAGTCCTGAGAAAACAGTCGATGAATCACATACACGCACACAACTAACGACAGCAACATTCGTATGGAAATGAAGTAAAACATGTACAGTAATCGGAAAAACTAACCGAAGGTGTTAATCCCGAGATGGGAATAAATGGGCGAGAAGAATCCGTCAACAAAATGAATAAACCACCATGTGATGTAAAAGGTGATGGCTAAAGGTAGAAGAATCACACTGCAAATGCGTCAAAACAACTATTAGTCCAAAATGTCAGAATTCGTCTTCTGCGCGCAGGTGTAAAAAAACGACTGAAAATGTTTAATTTATAGTGTATATTTTTGTAGGATGTCTGCGCCTGCGCGCAGGTATGCAACCAAGTGAAAGGACGCAATAAAATGAATGAGACAGGTGCGACATTTTACCTTCCTGACATAAACTTTTTGGAAGCCCAGCTACGAATGACCTTGTAACATGCCTGCACGCGCAGCAGCGGCCAAATATCAGAAGACCGATATGTTCAGGGTTCGGAAACAAAAACCACATATATAATTTAACTCAGACCAAATTCATAATATAATCTCTCGTATATCAACAAATCACATAGTTGAATCACACGATTAACACTAAATCGACAAATCCATTGTTGTAACAAAAGAAAGAAAGAGTGGAATAACAAAAACCTCTTTGCTAGAGGAGGAATGATGAAAAGAAGACGAGGGAGAAGACGGTGTAGAGTCTTTGGAAAGAACGCTGTTAGTGATGGCTAACGGAGGAACAGTAACAGGGATCAATAGCTCCAGATCTCTTTCTCTTTCTCTTTCTCTACTTGCCATTTTTTATTTTATTTTTTGGTGTTCTTCTGTTTCTGTTCGTTAACTGAGATTCATTTCAGTAACGAACTTTTCTCTGGGAGGTTGTTATGTTGGAGTTTGTTTTTATTAAACGAGTTAGATTATTGGAAATTTTTCATAATTTCTTTTGTGTAATCGCCTCACATGTGAGACAGATCCATTAAAAAAAATTACGGACTACTTATATGAGATGCCTCATATTAAAATTAAATTATCGCTACAGCGTTCCATATGAGAATTTGTATGTAAAAATCAACTTCTTTAATGAGTACGTCTTACATTATTTAATGTGGGCAAATTTTAAAATGAGTTTTTTGTTCGACGAAATGTCGGTTTGACTCTCCAAGTTAAACTTATTTGAGTTCGTTATTAAACACCGACACAAACTTGTATGAAACAAATTTGAATGAACTAATTAGACAAAATTCAGCTCATAATGCTATATAGCCCGGTCATGATCGATTTAATAGTTTGAACACCTTTGAAATGTGCACACAAATATATAATGAAAGACTCTGCTAAGAAAGTGATAAATGGTGAGATTTGAACCCTTAACTTCTAATACTATATTTAAAAAAAAAAAACAAGTAAAAGTGATTGTTGAGATCCAATAAGGCAATAATATATACTCCGTACTATGTATTTATTTTACGTAATTGATCAATTGTACCCAAATTTTACTCAGTTGTACCCTTTTAGGTCATTTTTTTTTCCATCTACTACCCTTTCTTAAACCAAAAATTCTCTCTTTTAGAAACACATACATTCACCCTTAAATTAATATGAAATCATCTTAAATCAATCAATCACTTCTATCATTTTTGAATTTTTAATTAGATTATGATTATAATATGGACTTATTTCAAATAAATCTCGTTGATTTAGTATTCATATATATTGTAAATTTATTTTTGATTTATTGAATAGGGCTTGTTTATGGGTTCATGGTGGAGGTGTTAGGACGGTGGGCCTGGAGTTGGAGACGGTGGCGGCGCTGGGCGAGGCAAACGGTGGTGGTGACGATGGGTGGCTTGGGCTAATGTGTGGGTCGTGGTTGGGTAGTTTGGGTGGCCGGGGTGGTGTGGTGGTGCGACTGAGTTTGGTGGTCGTGGTTGGGAGTGCTGGGCAAGCGGCAATGGTAGTGGGTCAGGCTTGGCCCACCGGGTCAAGGGCTGGGGAAGGCCTGGGAGAAGATGGCCGGTGACGGAGGAGGTGGCCGGCGATGGAGGAGGTGGCTGCCGGGCAGGGGCGGAACTAGGAATTGGAGACTACTTGGGCTAAATTATACAATTTGACATACACACTAGAAATCGGCCGGTCCATTAATTGATAATTTCGACATTTTTTCTATGATAACTCGTAGAAACTCTTAATTTGTCAAGTGTAAGAATTGAAGAAGTTATAGAAAATCATATTAACAAGACTTTTATTGTGTAAGAAAATATTTTTTGAAAAATAAGATTTTGTTGTTTCATAAATACTAATTTTGAAAATTATTTCGTAAAACCATCACTCTTTATGTCTATTTATATTTTATACGCATAAAGAATGAGAATATAGAAGAAAAGATTGACATAGATCAGTTTAAAAAAAAAATCTAAAAATACAAATAAATAGAGAAGAGTTCATGGTAAATTATATCATACACACTAGTGTATGATACTCCAAACACTCAAGCATTTGAAATTACTATTTTGCCCTTAATAACTAAACCCTAAAACTACCACATTGTTTTACATTAGTTTTTACTAAACTTTAGGGATTTATATATTTTTTTTTCTTTTTCTTGTAACTAACTCTATTTGGGTAAAATTAATATTTTTTTTTACTGTTCTCAGCCATTCTTGTTTTTATTTCCTCCATTAACAAAACACTATATATTCATTTACAAAACTCAATATATTCAATTCTAAAACACTATATATTCATTAACAAAACACTATACATTCATTTCTAAAACAATATATATTCATTTACAAAACTCAATATATTCAATTCTAAAACACTACATATATTTATTAACAAAACACTATACATTCATTTCTAAAACACTATATACATTTACAAAACACCAAATACTCATTTACAAAACACTATATATTCATTTACAAAACCCAATACATTCAATTCTAAAACACTACATATTCATTATATATCTCTTTTTCGCCTCTTAGCTTTGGTTGGGTCTCATTTGTTGAATCTCCACTAGTGCTACCATCATACATAAATCATAAAAAACAATAAACATTAACAAATTTATGTGCACTAACATTAACACTATATTTTCATTTCTAAAACACTATATATTCATTTACAAAACACTATATATTCATTAACAAAACACTATATATTCATTTCTAAAACACTATATATTCATTTACAAAACTCAATATATTCAATTCTAAAACACCATATTCATTATAAAAATTTATCAAAATTAATGGATTCATATTCAAAAAATCGATACTAATTGTCTATTTCCGATTTTTTTTTGAAAAACTAATACTTTTAATTCATAATTTGAAAAAAAAATGCAACTTTGCCCAATTATATTTCTAAAACCTAACATATTCATAAACCCTAACTTAATAATCAACAATTTCCCCCAATTATTAAATCAAAACATTGACAAATTCATAACCCTAAAACAAATAAAACAACAATGATAACAAAAAAGTACCGAAATAATGTTCACCATTGAAAATAAAAAACGAAATTAATACAAAAATAAAACGAAATTAATACAAAAATCAAATTAAAACTCACCGATTAGTTCTTGCATGTCCTTTCATTGAATAATTGTGCAAATAATTAAAATTTAATGTATGTTTAGGTTGATTTTGGGTAAAAATTGAAGATTGAGAAGAAAAAAGGGGTAAATGGAAGTTATTTTTGGTTTAGGGGGCTATGGATGCTTAAAACCTCAACTGACTTTTTTTTTTTTTTTTTTTTTTTAGGTTAAAAGTGAAAAGGGTAAAAAGGTAACTACACATCATGGGTATTTGTAGTACCATACACACATGTGTATGGTATAATAATTGAGATTTCATGCACCACGTGGAGAATTTTTTTAAACCTACTTTCTTGTACCTACTATATAAGATTCAATGCACTAATTTTCTAAGATTCGCTCTAAAAAGGGAAAATAGTGGATGCAAGGAATTGAACTTGCGACCTCCAAAATATAAGTGAAACAATTTACCAATCCACCACCTACAACTTATGGTTTAAGATTCATAAAAGGTTTTTTATTTCTGAAATCTACCTGGGCTAAAGCCCATATTGCCCCCTTGCTAGTTCCGCCCCTGCTGCCGGGGGTGAATTGGTGGTGTAGTTAGGGTTTTATTATAATTTTTTTTTTCTTTGTTGTTATAATCATTAATTGAATAAATAAGGTTTACGGAGTACAATTGAGATTTGAGAATGAATAATAATAAATTAATAATAATAATTGTTGTAGTTGTTGACTTGTTGTTGATAAGACATTTTATGATTAAGATTTGAAGATGAATAATGTTGTTTTGTTGTTTATTTGGTTTTTTTTTTGGAGAGAAGAGAGAAAAAGGAAGAGATGAGTAATTGGGATGAAAAAATGACAAGTGTATTATTGTAATTGTTGGGTACAACTGAGTAAAATGTGGGTACAGTTGAACAACACCCTTATTTTATTGCTGACAAATAATTACGATTAACAACAAAAAGAATATTTAGTATAAAGTGTATTTTTCATTATGATTGACAAATATAAATATCTTATTTTCATAAGACAAATATAAGTATCTCATTTTGATATTATAATTATTCATACGGAGTACATTTTAAATTATTTTCGGTCAAACAATAAATTAGGAAGTTAAGAAAAAACCAAAAAAGTAATAAAGATGTGACTTTTCTACCTCACCAACATTGGGTAGGGATGAGGATGACAATGACTCGAGCTCGGGTCACGTAAAGCGTCATCCACATTCATCCGTCGATGAACTTTTAAAAGTTAAAATTTTTTACTTTAACTTTAATTTAAAGCATTGAAAACCCAACTTATATGGATGACAAATTGATAATAGATTCACCGAAGAAAGTTTATAACTTTATTTTTTAAAAGTACACCTAAAAAAGTACGGTACAATAATTTTTGACTTCATGTTTATTTTCTAATTTTTAAACACATATCTATGTTTCACTCGCTTGCTACTTGATCTACATGTTTTATCCATAGATGGTGGATAGATGGATGATGGATCACATTTCGTGGATGTAAGGTGTAGAAATAAACTGAACAATTAGGTTGGGTTTGGGTTGGGTCAGTTCGGATCCGGTCATTTTGGTTTGACGAATATATCGAGTCGGTCGGGTCTGGGCCTGGTCATTTTGGATTTTGATTCCTCTGGTTTTCATGTCAATTTGGGTTGAGTCATTTTCGGGTCTATCTCATTTATTAAAATTGGTTAATATGTAGTCGCTCCCAGTTTTTATGTTCTTCCCATTTGTTTTTTAGGTAGAAATTAAGACGGAAAAAATGTGGGGTGAAAAATAGAAGTGGAGAAAAAAATTTGAGGCTAAAACATATACGGAGTATGATGTATACCAAAAAAAAAAAATGGAAAGAACAAATAAATTGGGCCCAAAGAGAAAAGTGGAAAAACAAATGAAAGGGAGAGAGAATTGGTTCTGTAATTAAATGTTGTTGATTAAAAGAAAAAAATTTAAATCGGGTTAATTTGGGTTGCGAATTAGGTTTGGGTCTACGGGTTTCATGTCAGGTCATCTTGAGTTTCAGTCAATTTCAGATTATATTTTTAGTATCATTGTCGAATCATGGGTCAGAACCATTGGATTGGGTCAAGTTTGATAGGTCTAATTCGTACTACTCCTATTTAACTTATTTAGCCCCACTTTTTTTTTTGGCAATTTCACTCATTTAGCCTCATTTTTATTCATGGTAACTTTTAACAATTAAAAATACATTTTTATTCCTACCAATACACTTATTTTACTAAAATACCACACTTTATCATATAAAATGGGATCCACTTAACTCAAAATACCAACCCGACTTTAATTTTTTATTATTCTCACAATTTGGTCAAACTCCACATGGACTTTTTCCATTAAAATAGAGAGAGTACCGAGTACATAATGAACATATGAATCAATGAACCCAATAAGTATTGCATAAAACTGTTTCACGCGTGAAACGGAGTTCTTATGAGTTAAATTTGACTATTTTAATGGTGACCACTTTAACCTTAAATGTGACCACTTTAAAACTTCATAAAACGGTCACTTTAAACGTTAAAATAGTCACTTTAAACCTTAAAGTAGGCACATTTTAGTTACAAATACCTCATTTCACGCGTAAAACGGTTTTATGTAAGCATTATAGATAATTAAGTGCACATGACATGATAGAGTCAACACTTGTAAAGTACGGAATAAATTAAATTTTAATTATTCAAAATTCAAAAATCACACAAAATCCCTCCTCCCTAACGACGCCGTCTTCACCCAAAATTAAGACATTTCTCCTCCGACACAATTCACAATTACACACCACTCACTAACTCCACTCTCTACTTTTTCTCTCTCCTCCTCACCAATTTTCTTCCTTTTTAATTAAATCAAAATTAAAGAATCATTCTTCACTTCTGCGCTGTAATTTCACCATTCAAATTTAAATAATAATAATAATAAAAATACGAAGTATTGTTAAATAATGGCGAGTGGTGCTCAGTCGCCGGCGACGGCGCGTCGGATAAGTATTACTCCGGGTTCAAGGATTCTAGACGTTTCTTTGACGACGCCGTCAACTAACGGGGGCCGTTTCGAAGACACTTCGATCTGGAAACGTATTCGTGACGCCGGTTTCGACGAAGATTCCGTTCGTCGCCGTGATAAAGCTGCTTTGATTTCTTACATCGCTAAACTTGAAGCTGAGGTTTAATTAATTTTATTTATTTATTGTGTTATTAATTATTTAATTTGTTTTTTTGAATTTTGAATTTTGTATTTTTGATGATCTATGAAGATTTTAGTGAGTATGTAGGTTGAAAAGTTTGTTCAATTTTGTTTAGGAAGAGTAATTGTTCACTGTTATTACTGTTTTGTGATGTTTTTTTTGGTTTGTGTTTTGAGTTTGATTGTGTAGAATTAAGTTATTAAGAGTTCATTATTGCAGTATCTAGCTTAATTAGGGTTTTCTGGTGTCGTTTATTTATTATGCAGTGTTATTAATTGCAATTTCGTGTTGATTGATTAGGTTTTCAATTGTAAGACCGAAATAAATGAAGACGTATCAAATTTTAGGCAAATAAGTATATTTTTGCTTATTATTCGTGTGATTTTGGTGCTTAATTTAGTGCTTAAATTGCCGCTTCTTAAGTATTGTTAATTTTAAGTGACATTTTTTCGACTTTCTTCGGTTGGTTAAACCTTATTCATTTTGTTACTAGTTGTGTTGGGATATTTTGGAATATGTCGAGATATTGACATATTATATTTACGGAATGCGGTATATTAAAATATATCGTAGAGAATAATATGTTATATTGTTGCTAATATTAAGTCGTAGCCATATTAGTATATATATATGCTGCTATTGTATTAGTTAGACAACAACTAATATTAATAAACATTTTCCCATTCATGAATTATCTCCCTCCTAAATTCTATAAGTTGTATATACTTTGTTTGTGATGATTTTATCAAACAATTTCGTTAGAAAGAGCAGTGAAACATGGAATAATTAATGAAATTCCCGTTGTTTCGGACTTAATTTTGCTCAATTGACCCGAATTAAACTTTTCTGGACTGAATAAAAGTTAATTCAGTGCAAGTTTGTGAAACAAGTATCAAAATGAAACTTAGCTGAATTGAATTCAATTGAACAAAAGCTGGAATATCAGATATCGTTTTTTTTTTTTTTGAAGAATTTGATTGTAAACTTTGAGGAGTATAGTGAATGAAATATGGGGTTACTCATTGTATTTGATAATATTTAAACACGAGTTATGTTGTTGGTGTAGATGTATGATCTTCAACATAATATGGGGCTTCTTATTATGGAACGAAAGGATTCTGCTTCCAAGTACGGCGAGGCTTTATTATCTGCTGAGAAAGCCGAGGTCAAACATATGCGCGAGAAAGCTGCATTATCGTCTGCGATAAGTGAAGCCAGGAAGCGAGAAGATAGTCTGAAGAAGGCTTTAGGGGTCGAGAAAGAGTGCGTGGCAAATGTGAGTTTGATGGCTTCGGCAAGTTTGATACTTTCATTGGTTGTATTTATTTGGTTTATCTAATCCTATGAACTGCTGCTTGTGGTAAATGTAGATTGAAAAAGCACTGCATGAACTGCGTGCCGAATGTGCTGAGGTGAAGGTTTCAGCTGAGATAAAAATGGCTGAAGCACGAAGAATGGTTGAAGAGGCTCAGCTGAAGTTTGCTGAGGCTGAAGTGAAGTTGCGTTCCGCAGAATCTTTGCAGGACGAGGCTAGGAGATCTGAACGTGCTGCAGCTAGGAAACTTCAGGAAGCTGAAGCCCGTGAGGATGATCTTCGTCGGAGAATGTCGTCTTTTAAGTCTGAGTGAGTCTTTCATATACTGATTACACTTCTTTGCATTGATCCTGGTTTTATTCTTCTATGCCCTGTTCATGCTACTATAGTTTGTGAATCTAAAGTGAAAGTTTCAGCCAAAACGAAATATATGAGTATAATGGGCAAACATTTCAAACATTATAGTCATATTTGAGGAAGGAACAAAGACTTGGTATTTTTGGTTCTGCATGTAGTGGAATAAACCATAATAACTCACTAAATTGGCTGCATTTTCTTTTGTATTATGAAGTGTTAACCATTTAATTCAATTATCGACGTTATCTTGGCCTTGGGTCATTTGGCAATAACCTCTTTGTGTCAAGAACACGAGGGTAAGGTAAGTCCGGATAGCTTCGACCCCCCTCACCCTGCAATTTGCAGAGTTGTCGAGGCATTGGGGTAATATTGTTGTTGAATGCTTGAATAATCATATTTAGTATTGGTTTTGTTCATTATGCTCTGCTTCACGGGGACTTTATCTTAGTGTCTTTGGCATTTGTTGTGTGGTATAGTTGTGACGCTAAGGAGAAAGAGCTAATGCTTGAAAGACAGTCTTTGGCGGAACGACAGAGAGTACTGAGTGAATCACAGGATAAATTGCTCGATAGTCAAGCTCTGTTAAATCAGAGGGAAGCTGACATTTTGAGCAAGTCTCAAGCTTTAAAGAAGTTGGAGAGAGAGTTGGAGCATAAAAAAGAGAACATTGCAGCTGAAATGAGGGCGCTAAGTGATCAAAAGGCTGAACTGGAGCTAAATACTCTTTCCCTATTGGAAAGAGAAAAGGTGTTCCATCTTCCCTGTTTTTACTTTTGGCCATTTGTTTTGTTAATTTTACTTTGAGTTTTTTAATTTTTTTGTATGCATTTAAATCATTTGTGAAGTCTCAAATGTCTGGTGCTTGCAGGTTGTTGTTGAGAAGGAGGTTTTACAGTCGAAAAAGGAGCAAGAGTTGCTTGTCTCTCAAGAACTCCTTGCCAGCAAGGAACATGTACGTTTTCGATCCATTCTTGTGTTCAACTAGTCATCCTGTTTGAGAATAACTGAGTAAATTTATTCTATTATGATTTGACGCTTATTGATTCACATTTCACAATATTTCTTGAATCTGTTTTTTGCGTGTGTTTAAAATAGCTTTTCTAAGGCTGCTTTCTTAGTTTTTAAGAAAATGTTAGGATCTCCATTTGTAGGTTCAATCACTTTTGAGTTTTGGAAACTCTGAAAAGTCAAAATGCGTAATCTGTTCTTTAATTCATCTCTTCTGGAACTAGAGTTTTGATTACATCTGTCTTAACAATTCGTATTTGGCTTTAAACTATAAAGCAAAATAAAACCCCTATCGTAGATTCAGTTTTTGATATCAGTTATGGGTCCTCAAGCAATCTCTTTAAACGCATTAGCATTTGACCTTTACCCTACCTTGCCATATTGCCGTTGACGCAAATGTTACTGTTATTGTATGCTGATGACTGAAGTGGATCTTGTGAAATGTGCAGAAAGACATCCAGAATATTTTAGCTGAACAAGAAATTGCTCTACAAAGTAAGAGAGAAAAATTTGAAGCAGAGCTATTGGAGAAACAGAAAGTTGTGGAAGCAGATATTGAGAAAAAACAAAGGGCCTGGGAGTTGAGGGAGTTGGATCTTAAACAACTGGAGGAGCTTATACTCGAGAAGGAGCAGGATTTGGAAGTGCAATCTAGGGTGATAACCGACAAGGGTAAAGACTTGGCCGAGAAGATGAAATATGTGCAAGAGAAGGAGTGTCATCTCAATAATTCTGTGAATGAGATCGAGCTTACTAAAAGCTTCCTGGAAAAAGAGAAAGAAGAGCTTAGTATGGCAAAGGCTAAATTAGAAAGTTCTTTGATTTCCATGGAAGCGGAAAAGGCACAAATATCGGAGGAAAAAATTAGAGTGGAGCAAATGAAAAGTGAGAACAGTGAGCTATTTGTTTTGGAAACGAAATTGAAAGAGGAAATTGATATGATCAGGGCTCAGAAACAGCAACTTGACGAAGAAGCTGAAAAACTGATGGCGGAGAAGTCTAAATTTGAGGCTGAATGGGAGATTATTGATGTTAAAAGGGAAGAACTACGGAGGGAAGAAGAGCGTGTAGCTGTTGAGAGAGAGCAGATCTCCAAATTCCTTAAAGATGGACGTGATAGCCTTAATTTGGAAAAAGAAGCGCTGCGGAATCAATACAAACAGGATATGGAATCACTCACTCGTGAGCGGGAAGCGTTTATGAGTGAGAGTCAGCTTGAACGTTCTGATTGGTTCTCAAAATTTGAAAAGGAACAAGCAGATTTCTTGCTAGAGATTGAGTGCCGCAAGAGAGAGTTGGAGGATGGTGTTAACCAACGCCGTGAAGATATTGAAAGTAACCTTCGAGAGAAGGAGAGAATATTTGAGGAAGAGAAGAAAAAAGATCTTCTGCATATTTCGTCTCTCAAGGATGATCTGATGAAGGAGCAAGATCGAGTTGCTACAGCATTGAAGAAGCTTGAGACTGAGAAACAGGAAATAAAACTCGATCGGGAGCAAAGAGACAAGGCGTGGGCAGAGTTACAAAATCTGATCGAAGAGCTTCAGTTGCAAAGGCTGAAGTTAAAGGAGCAGAGGGAAATGTTGCATGCGGATAAGGAAGAGATGCGTAGTCAGGCTGAACAGCTGAAGGATTTGGAAGTCGTGGAAGTTAATCCCGAAGCAACTACAGTTCCTCGCACACAGAATACCTCTGTAGAGTATACTCCTCAAGTCTATAAACAGGTTCCCCCATCGGAGCAGACTCGTAAACTCCGTTCTGAAGATTCAGAACGTGATTCACCGCCTAGTTCCAGCACTTCATGGATCAAAAAATGTGCTTCATTAATTTTTAAACAACCCTCTTCCGAAATTAAGCACATTGAATCATCTTTGGATTCTGCTCGCGAGGATGAACAGCTGGGATCTGTTGAAAAAGAATTGTTGAGAATAGATGAGAAAATCAGAGTACAGCAGGAAATGCGTGTCGGTAACACAACTGAATATACCAGCCAGGCTAGCAAAACTGGTTCCGAAGAGCCTAAAGTCATTCATGAAGTACCGTCGACAGATGAAGCAGGAGCATCCCTAGAAGTGAGAAAAGACGTGCTTGAAAGCTTCGTTCCAGGTGCTAGAAAAAGAAGAGTTGACAGCTCATCTGATCATGACCTTCATAATGATGCAGCGTCAAACAAGAAACGGCGCCAGGAAGGTGGTGACGCTGATGATAGCTGGTACTAATCTCTCAGACTTTGTCTTTGTGAAACGACTTCTGCATGTTAACTGTCAATTGCTCTTTAACTGTTTCATTCTGATTTGTGCTTTTGCCTTATGCTCAGTGCGGAATACAAGCAACCAAGTGATGATGGTCAACATGTCATCAATTCTGCAAGCCAAAGTGACGCAAGTAAAGAAAAAGTGGTCAACAGTTTAACGGAAGCTGAGAGGCTTTTGAATATCGGTTCAGAATTAGCTGATGCTGGAATAACTCATGCGCAAATTCACCGAAGTCAAGTTGACCAATCTGTACTAATAGAGGATGATGTAAGGACGTGTATCATTTCAGAGCAAACCGTGATACAGGAAGTGCACTTACTGAATGATGGGGAGGCAGACAAGTCTACTGAGGTAACTCCTTTATTTAATTGTTCTTCTTAGTCTTACCCCAAAACTTAGGAGTAGAATTGTGCCAGTTGTGTGTCGACAAAATGTGTAAAATATCTAGTATGGATAGATTGCTTAGTTTTGGGAAAAATCTACACTGACTCCTGGTGTAAGGAAGTTTTCCACTCTTGTAATTTTCTCTTCCTTACACCGTCAATTTTAAAAATAAAGTTCAAGTTAGCCACATTTTGCTCTTTCGTTTGCGGTGTAAAAATCATCTTTATGCCGGGTCCCCAGGTGTGATACGTATCAGCTTCCTCAGTTTTGATGATGAAATGTGACTTTTGCATCCATTCGTTTCTTGTCAACTACTAGTTAGACCCGGCAAAACTGATGTGTCCCAAATGACCTGACCCAACCTTAACCTGTAATCCGGATTGACGCAACCCTATTTGACTTGACCCGAATTAACTTGAACCCAAAACCCAGCATTACGCTATAAAACTTGACCCGTACTCACCCGACCCTGTGACTTTTTTTTTGGGCTGAGTGGAGGCACAAGGCCATTACAAGGCGGAGGGGAGGGGAATTTGAAACTGAGACCTACGCTTAGGGTACCTCCGTTCTGACTACTAGGCCATGACATTCCGTTGGCGGTGGTCTACTTCTAGTGAGAACGAATCAGGGTGGAAATTCTATGAAAAAGTTTCATTGCTGTGACCCGTCTGCATCTATTTTAGCTGAGATGCTGTGCCAAAGTGGTCCTATCAATTAAGTTATGTCATGGAACTCTTGCCTCTCATTGTTGTGTGACAAGCACAGATGTAAATGATAACTGAAAAGTTTTTTGTTACTTCTGTTTGACGTGTTCTTCTCCTATCTTGACGACAGCAGGCACCTAGTCAAGACAAAGCCGAAAGTGAGCTGTCGGAAAAGGATGAGGAACCTTCGGAAGTCAAGGTAGATAAGCCTGATGCTGTTAAGCAAAGAGGCAAACGAAGGGCAAAGTCTAGGAGGAAATTTTAAACTGTCGGCTTTCATCAACTGCTCCCCGTTCAACCCATTGGTGGTTGATACGTGTTTCCTCTCGTTTTAGTCGTATTTCGGTCTTAGCATATATAATATGCAAATTCTTCCCTTGGGTTGAGGTTTGAACATTAATTTTCGGTTGGTTGTGTCGTGTTCAAATAGAACATGCTAATGTTTGATTAGGTGAAAGCGTATTATTTTGAAAATATGTGTAAATGACATAGATCATAGTGTGGTGGTGAAAGCGTAGGATGTAACCATTTTAGGTGATTGGTGTTGTGCGGATTTTGTAATAGGTCTGGTGTTTGCAGTTCGAAAATATCTTTCGCTTGGTGTGTGTTGCGAATCTTGCGATTATTGGAAATTGCATGAATTTTCGATGCTTCTTCTATGTTATCAGAATTCTCAACTTTGCACAAGGTTGTGTTTAAAAACTCGCAACGATTTTGTTTCCTTCTGCATGTTTTCATTATTCTAGAGATTTACTTTGGAAGAAATATAGCAATATGCTGAACAAATGTAGTTAAATCATTGTTTTGATGATAGAAATCATAATACCCTGTAACATCGATGATGATAAGAACCAGCCACGAGAAACGATTTAAATTAGTATGGCAATGTTTTACGAGGTCCGTTTACATTTTACAACGAATAAAAATATGTATGACTATAACAATGATTTATCCTTTTCTATTTCTAAAAGAATATCGACCATTCTAATTTTATCGTACAATACTTTATACTCCGTACAAACTACAAACTCATGAGATGCGTCTTCAAGTCTTCATCAATGACACATGCTCTCGAAGCCCATATACTCGTGATGCTCCAGCTTGTATATCATGTGATATATACCCACCGCGCCTAAAATAACACCCAAAACATTTACAATTCGAGGCTACCGTTGAAGAAAATGATATGTAATTAGGTGGATGAACTAAAATACATATTATTTCGAGCATTGGAAGATCATCAGCTTTATGACCGACTTACCAAGGCACAGGGCGCTGATAAAAATGGAGATAGCCAAGACGAAAATGATTATGGATGTTCTTCCGATCACAGCTATTATCTTCCGAACTACGTGTTGGCCTGTGAAGGCAGCAATTACCGCCACAGAAAACAAATACGACGCTGCAATGTACAGTCACCAGTTGTTAGGCATCATTTGTATCTACTAAGCGAAGAAAATAAATCGAATGTTTTTATTTGTTAATACGTACAATATGGGATCGGAAATCTGTTTAGAGAGTAATATTGGACCACGGACATAGAAGATGAGAATAACATTGAGAATGCCGATGTTGCGCTTGCCACCTGCGTAAGTCGGGTATATACATAATACATTGTGAGAATTTCAGTTGCGACAGGTGTTTTAATTTTTTAAGGGAAGATTTTTCACAGTATGTCTGATCACTGATGCGTCCTACATCACACACGAAAATGTGTCCCACATCACACCTGAGGAGGAATACCGAGTTCGAGAAACAAGGGAGTCAAGATGGTTCCGCCGCCTATACCAAGTAAGCCTCCAACAGTACCAGCCAATATCCCACTGAAGAAGTATAGAAGCAGCTTCGACAATGTCCATTCAGAGATCTCTTTTCCGCTCGACGTAATCACTGTCGTCCCTCTGTATAGCCTCACTGCTTGGTAAACACCGACTGATGTCCCGACAACTACCTGCACAAGTGAAAATGTAACGTAATTAGTAAGCAAAAACTATAGATGAAAGTACTCCTGTGATTCGTCCATTTCTTTACGTCTAAAATATTTACCTGTATTGAGTTTAGGATCCAATAGTCGAACGAGCAGTTTACTGAATGGGCCTGAAAAAAAAATGCAACGAGAGATTTTGACGTGGTAGTTTGGTGATAGAGAGTATGACAGTTGAGGTGCGACAAGAAGAAAACTGACCTTGGTGATCTGAACTGCAAAGAAAGACACCCAAACAAAGACGAGAAGCGCAAGTTGTTTCCATTTAATGTTGTCGAGCAGAAGATTCTGAAGGGTCATAACGAACGATAATCACAAATCGAATGCAAAGCGACTTTTGGTGTCGAAAAAAGAAGACTGAAGAGAATGCCAAACCTCAGAAGTTTCGAGGACTGTTTTACCATCAACGATATGCCCATCTGCACACACGGATAAATATACTTCAATTCAAAGCGACATCTCAAAATAATTTTCTACTAACTGTACATGGCAGAACCGTAGAAGTCGTCTTCAGGAATCAGAACAAAATTATGCAACTGCTACTATGAATTACATCACAATGAGCAAACATTCGTACTCTCGAGTAGATGGGCAGTCTCTTTCTCCGCTTCTCCTGTCGCTTGTTCGGTTAGGTTCTTTACAGGGAGTTGCACAGAACGTTTGCCTGTTGTTAATGCCAAATCAATGGAAGTAATTCACGATGAATATTGCATCAAAAATTTCTTCAACTAAAATACTTCACACTATAAAATGCGTTGACAGTTCAGTAAACAATTCTGATGAAAGAACACTAACCGCTCTGCAGTCCCTCAGATTCTCGTAACTTGGCGTTCTCCTGAAACAATTTTACATTATCAAACTTCACTCACCCAGTAATCTTGTTACAAGAATGACTAAATGTATCTCCTACAGAAAATGTATTAAAAATTTACCTGTTTCGTAAGAGTTTCTTTCTTCCATGCCTCAACGCCTTTCATGTAAGATCTCGTCGAATTAACTGAAACAATTTCCACATATAAAAGATCACATTACTGAGTAGCGACACTCGTATTTTTATCAGCAGACTGATGATTACCTACGAAGACAAAAATCAGAAGAATTGTGATCATCCAGTCAGCAAAGATAACGTTGAAGGCGACACCAATACTGATACCGACCATAAGCATAGGTTGAAAGAGCAGAGCCAAGTCGTAGTCTATGAGAGGCATGTCGCTGTATACGGGATGTTTCAGCCTTAAATTGTAGAACACTGTTGCACCAGAAGTTCCCATGATCATACCTAGCCAAATAAACAGGTCAATTTCTCGGGAAGTTTAATTCAAAAGGGTATTATGTAGATCCGACAAAACTCATACAAGAACGAGTAATCTGATGTAAACTGGAAAACCCCAAAAGTGAAAAACGACCTAAACCTTAGTTGACAACTTGACGTGACCTCAAATTGGCCCGAACTTATATTGCACTCGATATTTTACACGTAAAAAGTGACCCCAGGACACGACATACCGTAATGTTACACCACAATATAAACACAGAACAACTTGAATATATCTAGTGACGAAACAAACATAAGAAAACAAAAAAGTTTACCGACATTTAGAAACAGCAGCAGAGGATTTGGTATCAAAGCCAATGATCAAAATAAGCATCGGAACAAAGATGGCACCGCCTCCAACTCCTCCAACGCTTCCCATTGCAGCTCCTACGAATCCTACTAACGACCCGACACACATTCTCCATCCCAACTCTAAATCCTGCACAGTCAAAGTTACGAACGTGTAAATTTTTTTACGTAAATATGCGTTAACAACAAAAGTTTCTTATTATTAATATGATAAAATTTCAAATCTGGTACATGAGTCTAGGGGTGTCTCAAGACCACGCTATTCTCGAGACCCCATTTACTGGGTATATGAGTCTAGGGGTCTAATGTACGTAGCCTTATCAGAAGGACAACCGCATCAAAAAAATTACATCGACGGACTTATTATTTCAAGTTAAGCAATACTGAATTTTAAACGACACATAACGAAATATGTAAATGACAAATTTCATTTTAAAAGTTGTGGAGGAATTACTTACTGGCCATAAATGTTGATATGAAGACATCCTATGCAAAAAAAAAAAAAAATGAACAAAAAATTTCAGAAGTTTAAATTCTAAAGCATCGTTTTTAAATACGGAGTACTAAATTACTAACTCTGGTGAAGGTTGAATATGAGGGAGGGCACTCTTTGAGTTCGGATTAAATTACATTATTGTACAAAAAAACCGTCAATCTGCATAGAAAAATAAACAAATGATTGAGACGAGAAAGCTATATCGTCAGCATTAGTTTGTAGTTAGTTAGATCTCTAGAGATTGACCAACAGATTAATCTTTCAATGACATTGTTTGATATGTGCAGGAAGATTTGAGATGATTTGTAGACGTAAAATGAGTCGTAAGGACAGTACAGTATAAAGCGAGTGAAATTGGAACCCTAGAGTTGGACCTTCGTGTTATCGACAAAGCTACGACATTTTCATCTTAATGACTCGTTTGGCTGTTCACGAACCTCTTTTTCTTTAGCAAGTAAATGCAAGTTTCGTTGCTTCGTAAGGTAACATCACCTAACGAAAAACAAATCGTTTTCAGTCGGTATTGTATTAGTACATGTTAGAACTATCTCAATTAAAAGTCGTCTGAGCTGATAGTTTAGACTCATTAATGATTCAGATGCCAATATTGTAACGCAGATCATTCAAAAAAGTTCATCTAAGCAGGAAGTAGTTAATAAGTAATCTCTCTGTCTCAGTCATTTGTTTACCCTTCTCTCAAATCACCCTCACAAAAAAGTCAAAGGGTAAACAATTCACTGGAACGGAGATCGAGAGTATGTATTAATGATTAATGATTAATTGATGTTTTAAATTAAAAACAAGTTGCAATAATTGTTTAGATGTGTGAATAATTTGCAACCCAAATTATTAAGAGAAAGTGGAGCAACATAATATAGGTAGTAATGGCCTTAGCTAGTTCAAATTATTAAGTTGAGGCATAAATTAAACTATAATATAAGAAAGTCAATTTTATATTACAAGAAATTTAAAGAAAATAAATTTGTCGAAACAAAAGCTAGTTAAGAAAACTGAGATAGCGTTACTCGATGGTATATACGAATCTCATGTACCTAGCTAGAAGAGTTTTTCAAAACGTATCACGTCGTATAAGTCCATGGACATGTACGCTACCGTTCAATTTCACAATTATTTTCAACAAGAAAATGTTTTATCGGTCGTCTCTTCGTCTTGATTGCTAAATAGGCTAGCTAACACAAAAAATTTAGTTCGATAGCGACAATGTTACTCATTACAACTGTAACTACTTGTTTAATTTTATGGAATTCGACCATATAGAAAGTTCACGAATATATCATATTGTTCGGAATATCATGAACTTTATGGAGGACGAGTATGATAACGCGATACATCAAAGCAGTAATCAGAAAATCAAATGCTTTAAAACACATCGACGTGAATTTTATGGAGTAAGCAAGCATGTCCATCGTCTCTGCAAATTCTAATTGCCATCGAAATTTCATATGTGAATGTGAGCCCAACTTAACCCAAGAACATGTTCTTGTTACAATGATTATCTTAGAATTAATTTGACAGGAGAATCGTTCGTGCTGCATAATTCGAGTTATGTTAACGTATTTCATAAGCCAGAATAGAAGAAAATAAGTCGAGTTGGATCACTACAGATGACTCTCTCGAACCTGAAACGCAAGATTTCTTCAAACCTCAGAAACAATCAATTGATTTACGAGCACATCTACGAACCCTCCTGTTAAAAAAGAAACCGCCGTTTAGCGTCTACTAAATATATAATAGAAGTTACGGATAGGGTATGGACAGTAGTGGGAAGAATTACGAACTTGTTATACGCCTGATTGTCGTGCTGGTACAGGTGAGCAGCTTCGGAATTTGCAGGGCTCGAAGGATTCGGGTCAGTTAAAAGCGACTGCAAAGACGAGAACGTAAGGAAAAAAAAAAAATGATAATTAATTTAGATTAAAATGTAATAATCGCGTTCATTTAAAGTGTCGACATGCAGTACCTGGATAGATGTCAATATTGTAGCGACATTGTGACAAGGCGACCAAGCGTCCTGAATGATGTCCATGCATAAAGTACCGTCGCCATAAACTGCAATTTCGCGTAAACAAAAAGGGGAGACGTTTCAGGATTACTCTGTCGTGTCTCATGTAATTAACGAGGTACCATTTATAGAATTCAATGAAGAGCATACGAATGTTGAGGATTCTGGTAAAAATATAATTACCATTGGGGTGAAAAATCTCGGAGGTGAATCGAACACGAGGAGGTGTGGCTGGGTAATTGTCAGTAAATGTCATCCTTAGACTAAACACTCCACCTGCAACACCCATTCAAGCCAAGTTTAAGAATGTTATTAATGGTGAAGAGAACTAATTAGATAAGGACTAATGATATTTCAATCCATTAATTCCTTAATTTGATGAATTTTAAGAAAATTAATTACTTTTTCATTGAATTTTGGTTACATTTAATTCTTTTAAAAAGAGAAAAAATTATTATGATAGAAGGCCAAGAGATGGAAAATCTATGATAGAATCGTACATTGCGTAAAGTTTGGAGACGATTAAGCAATAACGTTTTATACTGAGTAATTTATCATCGCAATTGCTCAATCTTACAGAAAATTTAAATGTGTGCTCCAGAAGTAAATTGGTTAAATTGTGTGTGGTAAATTGAGGAAGCTTTTGGTAAATTGGTGTTAAACACAAAAAATTATTTAGTGTTTTGGGTTGGAATTGTAAAGATTTAGACTTATGGTGTCCACGTAGGGTCGGAAATTTCTGAATCACAAAACGCCCTAACCGTTAGCGTTTTGCTTAAAATTTAATGAAAAAAAAAAAGTTTGCAAAACGCCATATGAGATGACGTTTTATATATATCAACACAATTACAAACAAACCCCACCTTCCTTTATTCAATTTCAAAGTCTCAAAACCAGAAAACAAAATCCCTCCATTGCACATCCCCGACGCCCGCCTGCACACACCATCGCTCTCACACACACACCACATCCTCCATTGCACTACCTTGACGCGTTTTCGAGGCGTGCCACCTCGGGTGGCGTTTTATGCTTCAACATATTTTTTTTTATTTTTTTTTCATTGTTTGAATTCATTAAATCATGTAAGTCGCCATGCGCAATGGCGTTTTGTGGCTTAGAGAATTTCGATCCTACGTGGACACTATAAGTCTAAATCTTTTCAATCCCGATCTAAAATACTAAATATTTTTTTGTTTAACACTATTTTACCAAAAGCTTCTAAACTGAAAGAAAAAGTTCTAAAACCTTATATTACTTTGAAAAGATGTGTCGTTAAGTGAGATAAATTAGATGGGAAGATTGAATTGAATTGTACTCGTATTATATTGAAACGTTTAAAATCCAATTTTTAAAACTTTAACCTAAAAACGATTGGTGTGTTGGAACATTAATCATGAAAAATCTAGAAAAGAAATTCTCTAGAGAAGTCTATCAACAAATATCATCTAAAGACTTAATTTATCTAGAGAAATCCATAAAATTATCTAAGATAATTATTTAGTATAATCTAGAATATTACTATAATCTAGAATTATCTATTGTACTAGTATAAATAGGTCATATGTGTCATTTGTATGTGTGTAGTTCATAACTCCCATTGTGGAGTTACTAGGACTCACCCTCTCCCCCTCATATGTATCAAACAAATTCATCATATCAATATAAAACCCATGTTCGGGAATTATGGGTCCACAACACAAAATACTTCCGCTGCCAAAATTCACAAATGTTAGTTTTTAATTTTCATTATTGACTTATTAATTACTAACGAAATATCCACCAGGTATAAACAAGTACTCTCTCTATCTCAGTCAATTGTTAACGTTTACTTTATTTCCCCTTCACAAAATAAAGTAAACGGTAACCATTTACTGTGACGAAGGGAGTATGTGACTGCAACATTTTAAACCAAAAGAATATTCATATTCATATAAGGAGGTGTACTTACAACAATTTGACACGTGAAGTAAGATGTGATTTTAGATTTATTTTTATTTTTTATTTTTTATTTTTTTTGACAGGAGGATTATGTTAGAGAATAAATAAATAATGAATGAGTAAACAAAATGTAAAATCAAAATATCGTGTGGGAACTTGATACTTGGTCAACCTTGAGAAAGTAAAAGCAACAACTTGATGAATGATGATGGTTGGTCAAAGTGAGTACTTCGTAACTCTTGTACTTTGACCAGAATGCATCCTACTATTGTAGGAATTTGTCTTAAATTAGGGAATAATAGTACTTTGATCACTTTTAAAACAATTTATGGACGGTTTTAATCGTCGATGAACCCTTTTTTATACACGGAGTATTAAAGTATATTGTGATTATGCCTTATTTCAGAATAATCACAATAATCCTTAAGTTTCATTTTCGAATTTCTTCTCCTCTACGGTTCTGTTTTAGTGTCAAGATGGAGGTACTCAGACTATTATTAGGTCTCAAGTTCGAATTTTCTTTACCTCATTGTAATCTTACATAAAAAAAAAACAATAATCATTGACGACCATCATTTATTTTATCGTCTAAGGCTAATTGAATTTCACTCGGTAAAATTTTGAACTAAAATTTTTAAATAAGGGAAAAGTCTTAGAAAGGATGTTTTTTTCATTTACAAATTGAAAAATTAGTTTAAATGTGACCACATTTATACTAATGGTGACCACTTTTGACTATATAGTGACCACAGCTAAGACATGCAATGATGCAATGTGATAACTTTTTAGCCAATAGTAATTACAAATAACATAAATATGGTCACATTTTAGGTATAAATAACGAATCTTTTACTTTATTAAAGAAATACCGTCTTTCACAAAACTTACTCTAAGAGAGAGTTATAGGGTCCAGGGGACAAACCTTCCCAAGGGGAGTCGTCAGGGCCGAAAATGGTAGCGCTCCAAACAAAGAGGTTATCATCCGACACGGGACTCGCGCTACATCCCTGAATAATCAACCAATTAGAGTATAGAACCGAACTTTGACCTTCAATTACCAGCTTAAACTTTAGGGTTGAGTTTGTTTCTGACACAACTGCAGTTACGAGAACGACAACACACACGTGAAAGCATGTAAAATATACCTCAGGAGATTCAGCGATGATCGTTTTGAGATCAGACGTGAGACGGAGTTGAGCTGACGACGACCATGAAGACGACATCTTCTATGAAATTGTACAAATAATATATACTATGAAGTGTAGAGGTTAGAGGAATGGAGGTAGAAATTGAGAAGGAATCTCAATTGCAGAATTTGTTTCAGAAAGAAAGATAGAAACAAAGAAAGAATCTCACACACAAACACACCCACCTCAAATGCGTGTTAATTGTTTTCTCTTTTATACGCACTTCTGTAGTTGTCTTTTGCCGTGTTGTTTGGGTCAATTTTTAAGTTCCCATGTTGTCATCTTTACTACTAGGGTAGGTCACGTGTCAGATAGTCTAACGCTTTATACGGTTATTGTGCATAAAACGTAAAGTTTATTTATAATGATTGTTCTTGGGTCGTAGAATGTGACATATTTTTAGCCATTACAAAGTTATCTTATTTTATTTTACTCGATAATAGTCCCTTGTTACGATCATCTCAACGTCATTGCTTATTTGCTTTCCATTTCCTCCATTCTTTAATTTGATTTTTTTTTTTTTTTTACACTATTCACAAATGATAAAAGAATATTCGGTATAACTTTTAATATATGGAACAAAAAATAGTCATAAGAGATATTGTTTGAATTGTTTAATCGAGATCATTATTAATATCAAATTTTTCAAATTTTTCTTAATACGAAACTATATAAATAAAAACAAAAGAAAACGTATGTTGGCATACATGAAAAAGTAATTGTATAGAATCCATTGGAATGAAAAAAGTAATACGTTAGTAGCAAGTTCAATCGAATTATTCTGAGCTCTAAATTGAAGATTTTAAGTTATACTCCGTATCTAAGTTGGTTTGACAAGTAGTCAATTCTTGAAAAAGGAAGTTATTAGTGTGGCAATTGATTCGGATACGCAGTGCCATGTTGCGTCAACGCTTGGGTGCTTCACCTGATGCGTAGCATCCATTTGGTGCTTTTGATTTATCGACTTTGGGTGATAACATACTACTGTCTCCATTCTTCACCTTGTCAAATTAATGGACGACACAAGGCAAAATCTTCACCAAGAACTCAATTTTAAATGAGGTTTCTAACTCGTGACCACTAGCTATGCATAAAACTCCAATTACCAGAGACATTATTGAGTATAATGTAACTAGTTTTATGTAAACGCGATCAGATTAAATCGAGCTACGATCGCTTTAAACACTAAAGTTATCACAATCTACACGAAATCTACTTAAAAGCATGACTAATTGTCTTTGGGATGCTCAAATAGACAATGATAAGTATACAAAAGTCAAACACAATTCACATTTGAGGACCCCACACCATAAATCCAAGAAGATTCCAACTGAAAAAACCACTTTTTCATCAATAAGACAGTTTGATGCAAAAAGACATAATGTCAGAGTTTTGTCATGCATCAGTTGTTGCACAAAGTGTACAAACTCAACTGAGTTGTCTACCCCACAAAATCTTCATTTTCAGTGACATTCTCTTTGTACTTGTAACCTGTAAGTTCTAACACTCAACATCATCAAGTAGTCCTCTACTTTTAAGGACAACTCATTAACTCAACATGGGTTTCATGCATCAATAACTCTATTTCAAGACGAATATATCTGTCTTAAACCAGACACAGATCGAATAAGTATTGTGCCGCAAGTCTTATGAAAGGCGGGCGTCTCCAATGCTTGCTTTTTTTTGGGGGGGTTGAGGAAATAGGTGGAATATGACGCAAACACATCAGGCTAAACAAATTTTCACAAGCAAGACGATTTCTAAATAATGGCACAAAGGATTCGAACTAGGGTGAACGGGTAACACTTAGCATACAAATAACAGTTGTACAAGAGCGAGCAATGTGAAATGTGCGCTGGCAACGACAACTTGCATTAACTAACCGGCGGACTCATACATTGGTGGCGGCCAAGTCATGTGCTGCTGGGACCATCATGCCCGTTTGCAGGCTTCCGAGTTAGATAACGTATAACTGCATCCTCAACCCTGTAATTATAACCAAAATTTTTCATTTATGATTGCATTGACATAAAAGGAACCAGAAATCGACTATTACGCTATAGCGAACTCTAATATGTTTCAAAACTTGTACAATTGCACAAAGAACAAAACATCAGTGACATCACAGATGTGTCGGAAATGCTTCCGCTTGTGGCTAGGCAATGAAAGATCAACGTAATATAACTTTAATCCTGCGCTAAATAATGCCTCATAATATAGAAAAACATCAAAGGGAACACATAATACTGATGAGAGGGAAACATCAAAGAGAACACATAATATAGAAAAGGGAATATAAAAGCCAAAGAAATGGGCTACGAACCAGGGTTGATTGAAGAAATCAGAACGACGCTCCCCTTCAGCACTACGACTAGCTTCCGCAGACACGTGCTTCAGATCTCGACTTTGAGATTCAATAAGTGCATTGATAAATTCCACAGGCGACTGACTAAACCCAAGGAAAAAAGCTCTCCTTTTTCGGTGCTCATGGATCTTCCTTATGGCACCACATATTGTTTCGTCACACGTCTCAATCTCCTTAATCTTCTCAGTACTTGACAGCAGCATCGAAAGTTCTCGCTGTATCGGCAAAGGAATATCCACCAACACGTCGTAACACGCGTTTCCAGAAGGTGAATTACCGGAAAGTTTAATCTGATGCTGCACCTCTATTGGCGAAGGTCGAGAAAGATGATGCGAAATCTTCTGTGAAACCATGGTGAATTTCATCTTATCTTCACCAAACACTTTCTGAAGTCACAGATCGCAGTTAAAGAACGAGGGGTCGTTCGGGTTCTGCAACTTCCTAGCCTTAACGTAGTGCCAAATAGCAGCAATAATCCTAGGTCGAGTCTCGGCTTCTATTCCGAGAAGTTCAGTCAAAGCTTGCGAAAGCCTAAATTTTTCAGGCATATAATTCATATCAAACTGAATATTCACGACGAATTCTTTATCTCCTTTTCGTTTCACCTCGAACCCTTCAACAGGCGCAGCAGACCGAGAATTCTCCCACACAATCATATGATTCTCAGGATACAACCTCTGATCCAACGCAATCGTAACCCTCTTAAAGAAATTCGAGAACTTTGGATACATCGGATTCACCTTCATCAATGCAGCCTGTTCAGGATCAATCCCATCCTCCAAAATCCGCCCGACAACCTTCAACGTCCACGTAGGAGGATCGGCACTCGGCTTCCTAGGGAACGACTGCTGAGGAGACTGATTCTCAAAGGTATTAAACACGTAAATACGCAGCGTCTTCTGAACGCAAGGAGGGTTACGCAGTGCCTCCTGAATATCAACTTTCTTCCTCGTCAACGCAGCATCAATCCGAGACTCAAACTCAAGGAGCTGAGTATACAAAGCCGACTCAGGCAGTATTTTAGCCACTTTCTCAGTCAAGTGCTTCTCCTGAGCCTTCGGCTTCTTCCTCTTCGCACCAGATGCCATGTCCACGACGTTTCTCATCGGCGACATCATGTTACTCCCCGAGGGCATCGGGGGACGAACAGGCGGCTTCTGTGGGATCCGCTTTCCCACTGAATTACCAAGACCAGATATCGAGGGCGAGGAACTGCCCAAGCCACCAATCCCCATGGATTGGGCCTGCAACAGTTGGGCTTGGGCCTTTGACTGGGCTTGGGCCAAGGCATGGGCTTGAGCCTGGGCCTGGGCTTGGGCCAGTTGAAATTGGCCCGGAAAAGCAAACCCTAATTGAGGATTTTGTCCTTGAGATGGGTTAAAATTTGGGGGTAAATTAGGGTTCATCATTCCACCACTACCAAATTGTGGTGGAATTGAACCCCCAATATTATTCTTAGATTGTTGATTATTGTTATTGTTGTTGTTCCCTGACATTTTACTCACAAATAAACCCTAAAAACCCCAACTTTATGCCAAAATTACCTTCTTCAGCTACTAAATTACACAAAAAAATTGAAGATTAAACTAAAATAAAACACAGAAATTACCTCGAAATATAAATTAACTATATTTCCTTCTAATTCAGAGCAATTGAAGAGCAGTGAAGATCACCTGGGGAAGAAAAATTGGAGGGATTTGAGTTTTGGGGAGGAAGTAATCAAGAAGTGGGTGCAGATCTAGGGTTTAAAAAGGGAAGAACCCTAGAAATTGAGAAATTTGGGGGTAAAATTGAAAGAGCTGAAATTGAAGAAATTGAAGGTGAAATTGAGTGAATTGTGAAGTGAATTTAAGTGGGTTACATTCACTGGTAGTGAACAGAGAAAATGAGGTGAAGAAGAAGAAGGAGAAAGTTGGTGGGTGTAAAAGGGAAAATTATATGAGAATTGATCTAAAAATTGAGGGGTCTTTTTCTTGTGTTGCTTCTTCAATCTTCAATTGGTCATTTTGACAACCTCTTTAATAAAATTGATCCGACTCGATTTCATCTTGTTCGTATTCCGATAGATTCAACTTATTTCAACTTAATGTCGTTACTGATTTTTTTTTTTTTTTTTTGGGTTTTTCCCATCACACTGTCTTATTGGGTTTTTTCAATCTCTACGTATATCGTGATTCCCAATTGTCAGACACTAAGTTTCTTTAATAACTCCATTTATCTGCAGCTTTCTTTAATTTACCCAAAAATCATACCCGAAATCATACCTGAAATTGAACAAAGGAAGAAAGGACTGCAAAAGGTCAACGATGAAGATGTTCAGAACGACGATGAATCTGCAAAGTTCAATAAAGGAAGGAGATGAAGAGAACAGAGGAAGGAAGGTGAAAGGGTTTCAAAGGGTTTAAAAAAAATTGAATCAAAAGAAAGAAATGACGGTTAATAAATTGACTCAACTTCTAACTTACAACTAATCCTTCCACGTAGGCAAATTAGGCGCTCCACGTAGGCAAATTACGCATCCTAATTGGCATTTAACGGTGATAATTAACGGTTTAAGCCTAAATAGTTATGGTTGGGAGTAATTAAGGAAACTCAGGGGTACAGTTGGGAATACGATATACGCAGGGGTACAGTTGGGAAAACCCAATAGTACAGGGGTACAGTTGGAAAAAACCTTTTTTTTTTTTTTTATTGTGTTGGACTCAATTAGATTTAATATGGGATGAGTTAGTTTGGAATCGAATATTTAATTTTAATCGGATGTCTGATCGGTTTATTTCAAATTCTAGTAAAGTTTTAGGTACTTGTATATTACGTACTCCCTCCGTCCCGGTCATTTGTTTACATTTTCCATTTATGGGTGTACGGGTCATTTGTTTACACTTTCCATAAATGTCTATGATGACCCACTCGGCCACTTGTGGAGGTGGACCCAACTTCCTTAACCAATCACATTGTTTTATTTTACCTACTTTGTACTTATATTATTATTTTTATAAAAATTTTATTTACCTCTCTCCTCACTTCGATAAATGTGTATAAAGTAAATGTAAACAAATCACCGAAACGAAGGGAGTAGTATTATGGGTTCATCATAGGAATGGGTCACTTAGGCTTAGGTCATAGGCGAATAATTGTGGAGCTTTTATACTCCTTATGTTCTAACCATTTGTTTACCTATTCTATTTTTGGTCGTATCACTCATTTGTTTACCTTTTCTTTTTATAAAACTTTTATTTAGCGAGTGGATCAATTAGCCCTCCCACTCCACCATTTAGTTTTTCCTCATCTACACTCCTACCGTATATCTAAAGGGCATATATGTCTTTTGTGAACTTTCCTTGTTCTTTGTGCCAAAATAAAAGGTAAACAAATGATTGGGGCGGAAGAAATACATGAAAATTTAACGGTCAGTTTTGATTATTTTAGGTTACTTCCAATTATGTGTAGATCAAGTTCGAGATAGCAGTAGGGTAAACCAGGCCGGTTTAACATTGGATTCAACCATCTTTATTATACTAAACCACAGTTATCGCTAACATCATCAATGCCACATGTCGCGATTCTGTGCATTTTTTTCCTGCCAAAACCTCATGCTGACATCATCCTTCCTATTATATGTTATAAAGTCTATATTCATTACAATATTACATATAATTACCATTACTCAATAAGTATGTTTATATTAATATTTATGCATAAAATAAAAAATCTTAGCTTTAACAATATATTTATTTTTAATATTTTACTTTTTGTTTATTTCTATATTAGAATTGGAAACTAAGAACTTAATGTATTATTTTGCTATAACTCCACTTTAATTTGAAATATGTATCTTTAATATTTATTTTAGTTTTGTTAAAAAAATATTACCCTAGACTAATTAATATTTGCTTATTTTAATATTTTTAGTTTTTCATTATATATTATCTAATCAAAAATAAATGTTTTAACGAAATTTTGTACATAAAGTCTTAGAAAATAAAATTATGCAATTCATATATGTTTGTTATTTAGAATATACTCCGTATATTTATTTGTACTAAATTTACACTTGAATATCATACGGAGTATAAATTAACATTTTATTATTTTTCAATAGATTTATTACTTATAATTTTATTAATTAAAAACAATAATTCTATAGTTACCGTGCATTGATGCACGGGATCTAAACTAGTGTTTGAATTGAAACAAGGTTAAGTCCGGTTATTTCGGTTTTAGGCCCGGAGTCACGCTTGCCCAGTCAAGACAGTTTTGTCTAAGTCATACACGGAAATATACATCAAATGTTTCAGTTCTTTTATCAGGTATTCACAAAACTTAAAGAAAAGGAGTAGAAACACTCAAGAATCTTCATCAGAAAATCAGAACTTATTTGGAAAATCAAACAATTTCTGGACAAATTCAAAGGAAACTTGCAAATTTCCAATTTATACGAACACAAGAACAACCATGCCATTTATTAAGCTACCATAACAGTACAATTCAGAACAAACGGGCTTCGACTGTTTCTTCCATCGTCAAGCAGTTTCCAATCTAAACCTCGTGCATCGAGTTTCGGACAACAAGCATAAACCGTCATTCCCCGTCCCCATGGGGAAACGTTCGACCCACCTATAGCGAGTAATTCATCGCCTAGGGACTTGAACGCCACACCCCAACCTTTACCCGAGTCAGCTCGTACAGGAATTGGCCCAAGGTCCCTCCAACAGTTGCTGCCTTTCACGTACACCATCAAACTGTTGGTCGATATTTCAAATGTGTACAGCTCGTTATTCACGACAGCGACGAGGGGGGGTGAATCAGACGTGGTTAAACCGTTTAGGATTCCGGGTATTTTGGTCCAAGTGCTTCTAGCCTCGTCGAATACTTCTGCGCAGGTTAACGTATCTCCAGACTGTGTCTGGCCTCCTACGACGTAAAATTTACCGTCCATGTAAAGCCCGGCGCACATCTTTCGCTTCTCCTTCATTCTAGGAAGCGGGACCCACGACCGTTTAGCAGGGTCATATTTCTCGGCAGAATTTAGGGTTCCAAAAGTGGCCAAACACGTCCCACCAGCTACGTAGGCGAAGTCGCCAGATGAAGCAGACGCAAACAAACACCTAGGCTCGGTCATCAACTTACCCTTGAACCATTTATTTGAGAGTAGCTCGTATGTCCATATAACGGGCCCCATAATCTCCTTTCCAATAACCAGCAAGTGAGTCCCGGCACAAACCGACTCTTTGTCGGCCCTTTTGAATGTGTCGTCAGACGGCAAATTAGGGAGCATCTTACGAGACGAAAACCGCTGGTCAAACACCCACCAATTGCTTTCTCCACTAGCGAGCATGAAAACCGACGCTTCCCTCACTCCAATCGCTTTCCTCTCTCTCGATAACTCCCCATTCTTAATTTGGGCCAAAATCCTCTTACTTAGCATGCAAAACCGCCTCGTCTCTAAAAGCGGAATTCTAGCTAAGATCATAGTTTCGACTTCTCTTGGAATTCTTGGTAAGCTTCTGACTTGTTTGTCGTCTATGAGACAAGAAATGTTAGAACAGTAATTGACATCCCGAAGCTCGATTTCTAATTTCAAATCGAGGCTAGCACAACCATCGGATAACATTCTTCGATCATAGTTAGAGCATGAATGAGTACAACACCTCCTGACTTTTTCGGGTCTTAATTCATTGGATTCATATTGGTAATCAGAATAGTCATCTCCTACAACAGAATTGTCATCTTCGAAATCAACTCCCTCCATTTCCTCGCCGTTAACCTCTTTATCCTCGACCTCTTGACATCAACAACACCCTTCTAAACTCTCCTCAACCTGAAAAATTGGACAGATCCTTAAATGAGACTACCATAATTTCTCGATAATCCGAAGAAAGCCTAAGAATACAACAAACAACATGACTCATAATCCATCAACAAATCTCTTCCTCTGCAAATCCGCAAATTTTTTTCCAATCCTATCAATCACTTTATATCAAACAACAAAATAGAAGAAACGCGATATTAAACATTTAGGATTGTACAATTTTTTAGAGGATCTTGTTCCGAAACTGAAAATAAAATCCTTCCAAAATATGTGTAATGATATACATATGTTATCCAAAACCACCACTTTTCTCGATTAATCCAAGTTATATATATCAAATTTTGTCATTATAATATACCGAAATATACGTGAATTTTGTCGATTCAAAGATTGTAACTTACGCCGAGGACGCTAAACCCTAAGGGTCCAGATTCAAGAACCTCTTGAACACCCTAAAATTAGATCAGCAAGTAAATGAAGAAATATATAAAACCAAACTATTCACACATAAAAATAAAAATAAATAAAAAAGGGTTTACACTTTACACAAAAATGCAACACTATTGTAATATGTAAGCATATCAAATGAAGATCAAAGATTGTAAGCTTCAAATTAAACATACCCAGATCACAATACAAGTTAAATAATCAAATGATAAACCCTAAATCAATAATTAAAAAACAGTCACACAAAAAAAAAAAAAAAAAAAAAAAGAGAGAAACTTTGAACAAGTTTCACAACTTATGATGAATGAGAAAATAAAAACCCATATGCCAAATACTAGTAAATATAGAACTGTATGCATTAATTAATTATAAAGGAAAATGAAAAGACAAAATCTTGATTATAAAAGAAGAATTTACCAAATAATAAAGGAGAATAGAGAGCAGATTAGTGTATGGTGAAGAAGGTAAAATGAACAAAATGTGTAAGAAGATGAAATAATATAAAAAGTATAAAAAAAAAGAAAGAAGAAAGAGGTGTGAAGACGAAAATGGAGATTGAGATGCCATTAAAATAATAAGTGAGTATTACAACAAGTATGGCTACTTCGAGGTTTCAACTATTTGTTTATTTCTTAGTGGACATGGCGGCTCTCATTTTTTTAATTAAACTTAGACATATCTCGAAAGACAAAGGACGTATTCTTTCCCGCTTATTTTCAAAGATATTTCCGATTCGATTCATTTCCATTCGATTCGATTCAACTCACTTTGGATTCGATTCGATTCGATTCGATTCATTCCATTCGATTCAATTCAACTCACTTGATTCGATTCGATTCGATTCATTCAATTCGATTCGATTCGATTCGATTCATCTCATTTGATTCGATTCAATTAATTCGATTGATTCGATTCGATTCTCTAAAAATGCGAAAGAAACGAGTTCAAGTCTAAAATAAGGTGATGTCAATCGAGTATTACGAGTTATTTACGATTAAAATGTGATTATTTTGACATACGGAGTATAAAGTAGTACTCCGTATAAATTTATGTTAATAAAGTACTTCCTCCATTCAAGTCCAAACCAAACATTTATCTTTTTTTGGCACTATTCATGTGTTGATAATCTTTAAAAATTCTCAACAATCTATAAGTGAAAATATAGTCATGTGTAATCTTGTTTGATTTAAATGTGTATAATATTATTATCCAATTTTTAAATTTTTTCTCATGTGAAATTATAGATATTTCTATTTCGACATTCGCCTCGGCAAATGTGATAAAGCAACTGTTTGGACTTGAACGAAGGGAGTAATTAGATAAAATAAATGTAAAATGGGTAGAAATTAATTAACAAGAGGTTTGTCTTAATCTATTTTAAATGTCAACTGTTTAATCCGATTTTATAAACAGATAATCTGTTTTTGAACCTGTTTTTTCGGACTTTTTAGAGCTGAATCGAATCGAATCGAATCGAATCAATTGAAATAATCGAATCGAAATGAGTGAATTGAATCGAATCGAATCGAATGGAATCGAATGAAGTTCAATTAAATAACATATGTGTTGGAATCGAATCGAATCGAATCAAGTGAATGAATCGAATGGAATGAATCGAATCGAATCATGGAATGAATCGAATCAAAATGAATGAAAATAAGGTGGAAAGAACAGGTCCTTTGTGGGAAACTATTTCTTAATAGTTTAAAGTGACTGTTTTAAAATCTTAAAATGGAGTCACAAATCATTAATATAGTCATTTTAAGGTTGTGAGTGAAATTTGTGAAGTCGACCCACCCAGTGGCCGAATCGAACCCGAGCAAAAAGCGAATCGATTGACTGAAAATAATGTGACCCGAGAACCGACCCGACCCGACCCGATGATGACCAGAATCGACATGACCCGATATTCGACTCGAACTCGAATCGATGACGATCATCAAAGATAGACCCGAATAAATTGACGATCTGATAATTATTCACCTTAATTTTGATTAGATTGAAAGCAAAATATTATTTAAAATGATATATTTGACTTAATAATGAAGTAATTAAATAAAATAACAATCGAAATACCTATTTTAGTACGTAAAAATTGAATTAATTCGATAAATTCGCACTGACCTGATAATGGTCCGACCCAAACCCGACAGACTATTTAACCCGATATAACCCGACCGATTACGAATTCAATCAACCCGACTCGACCCGAAAGGACACTTTGACCCGACATGACCCGAACCCGACATGACCCGATCCGACTTGACCCGACCCAAACCCGACCCGACCCGCCCGATTGCCACCTCTAGTTGTGAGTAATGGAAACAACTTTTAAGTCGAAGGACAATTTTATAATATTGACCTAAAACTAAGAAACAGTCCCAATAATTATAAAAAAACTCCGTATAATTATGAATTTTTAATGCTCAAATCCTCATAATGTTGATATGAAATAAGTGGTGGGTGTAATAAAATATAGACTACATTTGGCATTTGCATTGCCAAACTGTGTGCCATGGTTTGTTTCTTTCTTCAATAAAGCCTAAAGGTACGGGTTTTACACTTTCACTAAACATGCCTTATTCATCATCGTTCATTTAGGAATATTTGACAGCATATTCTCAAATTTTGTTAAATTATACGGAGTACTTTTTTTTTTTTTTTTTTTTTTTTTTTTTTTGGTGACGAGGGGTTTAATCCCCCAAGGGCAGATTCGACGTCACCAATTGCACTACGTAAGCCACCCTTTTACCAGGGCCGTCGTGATACTGCGTGGTGCGACTTCCTGAGGCCAACCCTGACCTCGCAGCTCCTCGCTTATCACAGCTTTGGCGTTCAGAATCCACCGCATCGCTACCACTTAGGTACGGAGTACTCTTTTTATTTCAAAATAAGTGTCCTTTTTTCACTAATTCTTTTTTCAAAATAAGTGCCTCTTTTTATTTATAGAAAATTTTAACGAAGGATTTTTAAAATTTTCTCATTTTCATTATCATCCTTTAAATCCTCCCAAAATAGAACGGGACACTTATTTTGGGATGCAAGAAGTTATATGATATTTTATGTCTGAGGTTTGTTCATATACGGAGTAGTATCTCTTAATTTGGTGTTTATGTGCCTAATATGTTATTTTTCTAACCAAAAACTTGATGGCGTTAGTTTTTTTTTTTATGAAGAAGGTGTCAATATGTCCTTTTTCAAATCAAGAGTCGAGGAAGCGTCTACCACTCAAGTATAAGTATGTTTGTTAATCTTATGTTCAACAATTAAGTTTTTTTTAGAAAAAGGGTATATTGGGCACTTAACATAAAGTTTAGGGGTACTATATAAACAAATCTCAAACATGGAGTAAATATCCCTTAATTTTGTGTCATTTTTTTATAGTTAGAGATTTTTTCTTTTTTCTTTTTTTTTTTTTTCTTTTGTATTATATTCGTGTCTTATTTAATTTTGAGTTTTTTTTTTTTTTTTTTTTTTTTTTTTTTTTTTTTTTATCACCATAACATCTAACAAATGTTTTGCATTGTTTAATTTCCGGATATTTGTTTAGAGCGTGAATCGATATAGTTTGCTTTGTATGAGATATATAATTTGAATCAAATATTAAGATGATCGATGATCTTAAGTACTTCCTCCATTCCGTTTGGTTCTATACATTTGACCAAAACACGGTAATTAAGATAGAAGAAAATCAAGTGGGGTAGACAATAGAATTACCAAACTACCCCTATTTTATTCTTTAAAAAAGGACATTGCAAGTGGGTTGGGTGGGGTATTAATGAAGGGTATATTGGTCTTTTAGTTTAATAAAGTAAGGACCAAAATAGAAATGTATAGAATTGATTGGAATTTCCGAAAAAGGAATATGTATAGAATCAAATGGAATGGAGGAAGTAATAGATTTTGCATGATTATCTTACAAGCGCAATAAGATGTAATTAAATTCAGTTTGGAAACCGTAAAAACTAAGAGTTGAGTAAAAGTCTCTAATAATGGACTTGCTCTAATCTAATTAATGCGAGTTACTATGTCACATTATATAGTTAATTAAAGGGATAAAAACATATAAAATAGATTTACTAAAGTCACTAATAACAATCAGATTATTTAAAGTTATAATAATAAAAATAAAAGGGGTACAAATTTTTAGTTACAATATTATAATATCACAATTATCACTTAAATGATACGGAGTACAAAATTATGTTAATGACTACTACCAATAAAGTGGTCTTATAACAATTTAATTTAATAATTTATAGTAAAACTGTTTCATAAGATTACCAAAATTAGTGAAAATGAAGTTATATACGGAGTACAATGTTTAATTTTATTTAATTACAAAACAGATGATAAGATTTAGAACGACTAAATAAAAGTCGGAACCTCCAAAACAAATTGGTGGAGTATGACAAATAGACACAAACGTTTTCATTAGCATGATAATGAAATTAAACTTTGATTTTGTATAGAAAAAAGACACACCATTTATATTTTATTTAACATATTTATAATAGTTGGTCGTCATCTCAATATTCTAGAGGTTAAAACTCCATTAATCTTGATTAGCCGCAATCAATCAAATCATCAAATTATAATATATGAAATATAAATATGAATATGAATATGAATATGAATATGAATATGAATATGAATGCATGGTCATGTAAATTATAATAACAAGATATTTAAATCAAATCATAATCATAATAATATTAAGGCGAAATTGCAAATAACTACCTTTTAAAACCACTTTTTTTCAAATAACTACCTTTTATAATTTTTTTTTTCAAATCACTACCTTAAAACGTATTTTTGTTTTCAAATCAATACCAGTTTCCCGGAAATCTCATTTAACTCAAAAAAATAAGGATGGAAAGTGTTGAAAAGTGAAAGAATCATTGTTTGATTGAATAATATGAGAGAAAAAATTAAAAACAATGGAAGAAATTTTAGGTAAAGAGGTAAAGAGGAGGAAATGAAGAGGTTAAGTTAAATAGAGGAAGAAGGGTTAGAAAAGGGTAGAAGGGTAGAATGGGTATTTGACATGAGTGTTTCAAATAAAAGGCAACAAAAATTTTCAAAGTGGTCGGAATTTGATAAAATATGACGTTTTTCGGGGAACTGGTATTGATTTGAAAACAAAAATACGTTTTAAGGTAGTGATTTGAAAAAAAAAATTATAAAAGGTAGTTATTTGAAAAAAAATGATTTTAAAAGGTAGTTATTTGCAATTTCGCCTAGTATTAATTTGGAAACTTTAATTTGCATGAGGCCGTCCATGAAGTTTAAATATTACTCCGTATACACTAGTTATTGTTTAACACTCCATACTAGTTTTGTTCTATCCATTTAATTATAGACGTTTTTTCTTTAAGAGACTCTTTAATTTAATATATATTAACGTTGGGAGGAGTTTAAAACCTTAACCCCGGGACACGCTCCGAAACCGAATTAGTCGGCCTAAATGGGTTCGGATATCGGTTGGGAAACCAAAAAAAAATAAAATAATATATATTAAAAGACTTTGGTTAAAAAGTAAAGGAGTAATTCTATGGTGAGGCCGTCTCATACTATGAGACACCATCAATACTTCACTATAGTTATACTACACTTCAGCCCCACATACAACATTATACATCTTATTTTAGTTTTTGTCATTATTATCAATTATATACGACATTATTTTAATGCTACGACATTCACTAGCAAAGTATCAAAAAATTACATAAATTAATTTATTTATTTTTATTTATATTTTATCGTAACCTGTAAAAATTTGTCTCTGATGTACATTTTTTTTTTAATAAAATATCGTTACGTTTCACGTATAATAGAGTTACATTTGAAACAAGGTACAATTACTTTTCAAGTTAAATAAATAGGTTACGTTTGAAAAATAATATAGTTACTTTTGAGTTGTCTCATACTATGAGACGGAGGCACCATAGAATTTGTAAATAAATATATGTAATAAATAAAATAATTAAATAAATTTAACAATCATATTAAATTGCTTAAATAACCATTAAAACACTTGAATGATAGTATATTATTTTTATTTGTTATATTATTTTATTTTTTTACAAAATATTCTAACATTTTAATCCATCAAAGCCTTCGGTCGTGAAGCAAAAAATATAAGTAATAGATTATCAAAATATTTCTAAAAAACGAATTTTTGTTAGCCAAAATATAGCACTGCGTATATTATAGGGTATTGATTTTTTGTATACACCTTTTACTCCCATTGTATACTTTTATTACTATTATTTCCAATTTTGTCCTTTTTACTCCCATAATATACAAATATTTTTTTTTTTTTTAACTTTTCCTAAACCATATGCATTCAATTTCTATATTTTCTTAAATCAAATTCATTAAGTATTTCAATTTATCAATCATGAATTCCGATAATAAATTTAATGAGGTAATTATTGTTATTAATTGCTATTTTGTTCATTAAATTATTGAATTTTATTAATTTTTTATCAATTTAAGTTAAAAAAATCAAATTAGGGTTTATAAATTAGTGTTAAGGTGGTTTATGGTGGTGGGAGTGGTGGTCTTTAACGGTGACTCGGTGAGGATCAAGACGTTTTCACGGAATGCTTTCTACTATAGTCATAACATCTGCACAGTTTACGCATATAATATTTGCCTGTGTTTGTTATTCGTCATTGTATGTCAATGTATGATCATGGCATTAATGGGCTCAATTTACGTAATCTGCCACCACTAACCGTCGCCAACACCTGCCGCCACCACTACCCACTTCTGCCGCCGCCCACCACCTCCGCCGCCACCGCCTCCTCGCTGTTTCAAGCAACCTCAAAATCCCAAATTCATGTAAACCCTAATTTAATTTTTAACCTAAATTCATCAAAATTAATAATATTAAACATAATTTTATGAAATAGATTGAAATTAAATAGAAATTACGGAGTATTAATTTGTTGAATTGATTATCGAATTATAATTGAATTAATTGTATGAATTTAGGATTATAATTGGAATAATTGTATGAAATTAGTTTAAGAAAAATTAGGAAAAATAAAAGAGAGGATTTTGTATACAAATGAGTAAAAAAGGGTAGGAAAGGGAAAAAAAATGAAAAAAGTATACAACGTGAGTAAAATCCGTATACAATTAATCATATTCGATATTATAAGGGGTTCTTTTAGTTAAGTTTTGGCACATTCAAAATTTCTTTTCTATTTTTAAGAATTGTGAAAAAACAATAAACAATAAATAGTCTCATTATTTATAAAATAAAAAAGTTCTTTAAAGAAAAAACAATAAACAATAAATAATCTCATTAGCTTTAAATATATTTTTTTATACATTACTTATTTTAATTTATCAATTTTTAATTGTAATTACTTCAACTATATCTTTTCTTTTTCCAAAAATATAGTTATGTTTTCAATTTAAATATTACGGAGTAGTATGTTGCATAATATAATTTCTCATGAGATATTAAGTAAGGGGTTAATTTTCACGTTTTATCTAAGTTAATTTGTGCTAAGCTAAGGGGCCTTATTACTCCAATTAAAAATCAAGGAGTTTAACCTCAAAGTTACACAAAAACTAATTACCACTTTTGCGGTAAAAAACTAGTCTTTTAACTTTACGTAATTACTCTCTCACTCGTTTTACTCCTCACGTAAGATACCCTAATTTATTTATTTATTTTTTTTTCTTTTTGGAAGAATGCCCTAATTTAATTTGTTTACAATACAAAAACAATACATACATCGAAATAACTTAGGGCACCGAAGAAGTCGACTAGCTCGATTGCCCGAACATCAGTGCTTCGTCGTTCCTCTCCATACAAGACCGGTTAGTTTAATTAGGGTTTATTATTTGGTGTTTTCAATTCTCTCTATGTTCAATAGTTGGCCTGAGATTATTCAAGTATTAATTCGAGTTTGAATTATTTATGTAATAAAATGACCAGTTTGAATTATCCCTTCCAAATATATAAACAATTTTCTTAGATTTTGTGGATGGTTTAGCATGTTGTTTTCTACGGAGTACTTGTATTTACTTTTGGCATGCTCATGAAATTGTGGTACTTAAGCCAGTGTTGTTTTACCCTTTTTTTGGTTACGAAGACTTATTTTTTTGGTTTCTCAACCGATATCCGAACCCATATGGGCCGACTAATTCGGTTTCGGAGCGTGTCCCGGGTTTAAGGTTTTAAACTCCTCCCAACGGGCTTGCGGGGGATCAAACCTCAGTTGTCCCTACCAAGTCTAGCCCCTGGCACCACTAAACCAAAGACCTCGTTGGTGTTACGAAGGCTTATTAATATGATTATAAACTATTGGTACGCTTTTCCCGTTTAGGTTATCATCTATTATACGCATTTTGGTGGCAAATTAAAGTAATCATATATGTTTGTGTTTTAGACAATTTGATTTCATAAGAAACCGTCTTTCTTTAGTTTTGAGATGCTTTTGATTCCAATGGTAAAACAAACCATTTAGTCTAATGACTCAAATTCTGGTATATTCCTAACATCGTCTTCTACTTTGAAGCGAACTATGACGAGAAACGATGACGATCTGGAGCCACATCTTGTGAAGAACATTCCACTGTACAATGCTTCACGACCGAAGGCTTTACAGTTTATGACTTCGAAACAAACGTCCCGTTACTTTGACAAGGCTGAGGCTTCTGAGGTATTATGGACCTGTTCTTTCCAGCTTATTTTCAGCATATTTCCGGTTCAATTTCGGCTCACTTGATTCGGCTCACTTGATTGATTAATTCACTTGATTCGATTCGATTGAAGCATATGATAATACGTACACTAGTCTGTACGTATATTGCTAAGATGTGAACAACCATTAAAGAATTAGCGTATTATATTTAAATTTTTCGATACTGTTGGAGTTTTCAAAATGAAATAGGTTAGAATGAATTTCTCGAAACAAAGATTGATATTTAAATGTGCGTTTTGTTTAGGGTTTTGATGTTGATGGTTGTCCTGGTTTTCTTGAGGGAAAGATAGTTTCCAGAAGAAAATGGCCGTATACGGGAAACATTGTTCCCATAAGAAAACAATCGCATGAATGGAAGGTAGCAGAGGAAATTGCAGTATATGCCGCCGCTGTCAATGCGGAAAAAACGGTATTTTCTAATTATATTTTATTATTTGGTAAATAAAACGATTTTCCGATAATAATACGATTTAATTGTAATGGATTCAGGGGAAGCCTATGATGACGAGGCTAAGCAGTTGGTGGTCTAATGTATTATCTGACATTTGAGGGGAAGACCCGTGGTTCAAGGATAGCTACTTATCAGAGTAAGGTGTGGCTCAAGCCCAAGAATCCAGTAGACCTCGAGGTGTGTTTGTTTAGAATGATTGTTGGCTCCGAAACCATTGGTACGCAACGCGTTTATACAATTAACGTGTTTTATTTATATATCGAGTATTTATAATTACTATTTAGATGATTTTCGTCTATAATATCTAACATATTTCATTTTTATTTTATTTTATAGAATCAAGAAGATGTACTTCGATTTCTGGTTTTTTTGAGTTTGTGTACGTTTAATTTCTCTACTCTACATAAACGTTACCTATTTTCATTTGATTTCGTGAGAAACTGTATATTACTTGTTTTTTTTCCCCTTTTTAGGAGAGACATTAGGCAGAAGTCGCCACTTCTTACGTTCTCTAAGGTACGATGTTTTTATTTACTCCATATGATATTGATTTCATGCTGTCTTAAATTAATTAAACCTCGATATGATGTCAGGCGAGAAAAATAGCTTCACAACGTTGGCGAACTCAACTTTCAAAAGAGGTATGTCTACAACTCACCTTTAAAGCTAATAATGTATTCAATCTAATTATCTTTTGCCTTATTTTGGCGCTCGATCTTATGTGTTTCGAATGTATTTTTGGATTTGAATTTGGACTATTGTGGACTACCTTAGCTTCTAAAATGTTAGGATTGTTAACTCTTATTAGTCTAACTACTTATACTTGATGCTTGCAGGAAAAGGATAAGTATATCTCGGCTGCCGAATTGAAGAAGTATGAACCGTTGGTCTAAGAGGAGTGCCAGTTCGAGTGAGAAAGCGTAGGTTCATCCGACAATATTAGTTGCCACCTCTCCCATTATTCGAAAGACTTTTTGCTCGTGTTAGCCGACCCCAAATGACGTTAGGACAATTGGACTAAGGCGTTATTATGTGTGTACAACGCAGGATTTGATTGATGAGTACAGTCTTACTGTTTTTTATATGTTTCAGAAAATCAAAACCACAGAGTTGGATCAACTTAGATGATGTGGATGATGGGGAGCGTTCATATTGCCGCCAACACATTTTGCGACGTTGATTTAGAAAGAAAGGGCATAGCCCAAATCCCGTCTTTCACCTTTTTAGTAAAAAACAGTTTTTTTTCGGAACTTTTCCTACGTTTATTAAACCATTGATTCGCTCAACAGTCTTTAATAGTCTTCTTATGGTATGATGTACCTCAGGCCTCAACCCTCAATATGTGACATTAATAACATTTAGCCCCATCAATTGAATAAAATAAAATAAAATCGTCGTAAAATTGTTCAGACTGCCACCATGATACACACCTGTGTAAGATACTTCCAATCGAGTGTAAGTTGGTACAAACGATATCAACCAATGAATAGAAAAAATGTGATTGAATGTATACATGTTAATACAAGTTACACACTTTAACAAAGACATACAGAGTACATGAAAGGCGACTCGATTTCAGCTTGGTTATGGAGACTTGAATTGGCCCCTTTTGATATCGGATTACAAAATCTAAAACAATTCCGTGTTTCTTTCGAATATGTACCTTCAGTATACGTTCCACCCGAGAATTCCGGCAAAGCTTCTTACATCTTCTATAGTTCTATGAATGTCTTCTCACTAAATTCTCAAATATCGATCTATCTTCAGTGGAACGAAATTAAGGAAAACTTGTTGGAGGTTTGTATAATTTGTTGTGATGAAGACGCTACTCACCCTTGCTAGGTTGAGCATGTTCCACTTCTTCTTCTTCTTCGGAATCGTAAATATTGTCCTCACTGATTCTCTCATTCTTCGAGTGCTTCACCAAACTAACCTCCCCCGCAGATGTACCTCTCGTTAGGGATTGCACTTCTTCGTCGACATGGTCTTCTCCCACTTCATCCGAGTATGCATAACTGTAAATTGAACCAATTTACCATATTTTAGCGACTAGGAAGGTAGCAGTGTAGCTGTTTTGAAATGATGTGGATCCTATTCCGATCGGCTAATACCTACTTTAATCTTGATTTATTATGTTTTCTTATTTGAGTCATTCACGACATTTACGGAATTTGAGTACATATTCGTACTTCTAAACTACTACTTCCTCCATTTCATTCAATTCTATACATTTGCTTTTTGCACGTAAGTCGATGCACGTTTTCTTTTGTTTATATCTTTAGTTACATAATTCTGAAAAATATGAAATTTGATATTAATAATGCTCTCGAAAAGGCAATTAAAACAAGATCTCACATGACTATTTTTTATTTCATATATTAGACGATATATCGAAAATTCTCCTCACTTTTGAATAGTGTACAAAAAGTAAATGTATAGAATTGAATGAAATGGAGGAAGTATTATAACCATCTCTATAAACTTGTGGTCCTTCCAATATCCATATTCCATACGATACACGAGCTTTTAGTTGCCCTCTCGATTCAATTGATGCATATACCCTTACCAGTTGTCCCTTTCCGTTTCTTAAACTAACGTCCCCATAAATGTAGTGAATATATGGACGCATGGAGTGCATGAGTTAATGCACAAGTGTTCTGACCTCTGACAAACCATGGGTAAAAGGGCTATTTCCAAGAATCCGACTCTATCTCATACAAGTGGAACCACCGTCAAACTAGGGGCAGTAGATGGCACATAAGGAAACTGGCGACAGTTTATGTGACCGCTTCCGTCAAGTGAGTCTTTCCAAAAGACACTTGATGAAGTTGAATATATAAAGAAATGACAAGGTTACAACTTTGGACTGTAAGGAGAAATGAGAGTATAGGCTTACCGTTGAGCACTCTGGGATGGAGCCCAAAGATAGCATATGACGCATAATAGCGTAAATGAAAGAATGTCCCAGAAAGCGGTTATAATCCAAGCACTTTGCCACCGCTCATTAAAAGGATCCGTCGCCTTGAAATATACCTGCACGAGCAATTAATCTACTCAGGTATGCTAAAAGTAGCCATCATGTGAGATTCTATAGTAGAGCCATTTCCTATTTTCCAATTGTCGACAACAACATTTTCCTTACCCTAATATGTCATGGCTCACATTCATGGCAAGGTTGGGGGTTCGAAAAACAAACCTGTGCTACTAACTTACTAATTCTGAATGACCAAGAATATAAAACGCGTCAAAATTGCATGGAATGAGTAATGACTACTAACTCACAACAAAAAGAAGCAGAACTAATTTTGTGAGCCGTATTGCCTAATTTAAGTTTTTTTTTTTTTTTCCAAATTAAGGAACATTGTATTTTGGATCCAGAGGGAACCGAAATTTCTCGTCGTATTCATATAGGAGGAAAAAAACTAAAAAGAAATGTATAAGAAAGAAAAGAAAGGAAAATTCATCAACATATTGTTCAGCAAATGCTTGTCCTAAAAACTTCCTCCGTGTCACTCATTATATACGTTGCCAGTCACAAGTCATTTTCCCTGTCAGTTGTCATGCTTCATTGAAAGTAACTTATACGATAATTAATCACTTAAATTATTCAACATATACTAAATGGATCATACCAACATTTTGATGCTGACTAACTCCGTCAACCGATTTGAAATTTCAACAAGCAAACTGAATTAATGCAATTAGTTCCCTCTCTTCTCTATTTAATTTGACATACAACGGTTAAAGAGGCCATGGGTGTAATCACTACTATAATAAGACAAAATCATTCTAGCGCAAGCTGCGAGGGGTAGCAAACACAAACACAGACTATCAAGCATAGACGGGAGTATACACCTCTGTCAAAGCAACCACTGGCCTATTAATGCTATCATAGATAAACAGCCAACAAATGTCATCTATTCAAATTGAAACTACATCAACTACAAGGCTACAAGAGAAAGAAACTACAACAACGAACAATCAACATATCACGTATGAGTTGAGGTTTAGCATATAGACAGTATTTTATTATATGAGGGATAAAACAATACTTCGTAGAATACTGAACTATGAAAAATTATCTATCGGGAAATAACATAGATGCGAAGTGATAACAATAATGTACATGGAGATTTTATTTCATATTTTGTTTTTTTGGAAGCATACCTCATATCCTATCCATGCAACTGAAGCAATCACTGACACGGTCAATGCATTTGAGAACTTCCTATAGATATCCAACTTCACCGAACTTCGCTTTGCCTGGAAGGAAATATTCAGTTCATCAAAACATACTCTATAGATAAAAAATTTGGAGACGGTTAGGAAAAGCACTTCTATGACATTTGCCATGATTGATGCTACGGGTTTTGAGATCATTGTAAGTGAAATAGGTTCGAGGAATTCTCAAGAGAATCCCAACATCATATGCAATTTTGTATATTGATGGAGTATACGCTAAAGATCTTTGATTGGGTTGTTACGAAGAAATGATTCAGGGGAGAGCTTTTAAAGAAGCTTTATCTCCTCAATCTTTTCGAACTTAGGCTCAACATCTCAAAAATTTAGTTGGTGGTACCCGTAAAACTAAAATGGTTTGATCACAGGCAATATTCATCCTAGGATCCAAGAAACGCTACCCGATAATTAATTCTCAAACTACCGTTGTTTAGAGAAATCAAGCCAGTAATTCTTCATTTGCTAACAAAGCAATCAAACATCTACGAAATTCCTATTTCACCGAGTCACTGACCTAGCTATTGGACCAAGCAGTAGATGAATCACACAAGAGTTCACCAACCTGTAGCTGTTCCAGCGTCTTCGAGAGAGAAGTAAAAATCCATAAGATTAAAAACGCATCCAAGCATGAATCAGGCAAGACAAGAAGTAACCTAGCTCTTCCCGAGACGTCACTAACTGTCCCGACATACTCTGTCACATCAAGCAGTAGAGTTGCCAAGAAATAAGTTGCACCAAGAACCAGCACCTTCGAGGTAAGACCACCGAGAGTAGGACGCACCACCCCGTAACCCATCGAAACCGAAAGAATAAGAAGTCGTGCCAGCGTACTTCTCGCAGCTCCAAGGGTTACAACCCAACTAGTAAGCACCACAGGCCTCACGCCACTGCTGTTAAAATGAGCATAATCGAGGTACCAAAAGAACATTTCTAACAATCCAAGCGCAACGACAGCAGCGATACAGTGCTGCAGCTGTAACACATCATTCCAGAACCTCACATACTGAATCGCCCACACAGCGGCCAACAGTAGGTACGCGAGAGACATGAAGCCATAGAATTTCATAGACGGTGCCATTCTACCTGGTAAATAACCATCAGGGTTCTTCCAAATAGTCCTCCCGTACATAACTAACCCCTTCATTTTCGGATCACATGATATGAAGAACAGGTTATACATTCCCGTCTTAGAAATGTATACTTCCTTCCTAAGCATTCTAGCCTTTACGGAATTCCCTTTAAACTTCACATTCAGAATTACGGGCCAATTACTATCCGTGGAAGATCGTGTTTTGATGACTTCCCCTTGCTTGCACCCCTCAAGTTTGGCGAGATCAGGCGTGCAGCAAATAGATCGTTGTCCGCCATACGCGGATCCACCAATATCGTCACGATCTGCTGCTTCGAAAATTACGACTTGGACCTGATTCGAGCCACGCTCGCTGCCTGCTTGGTGTTCTGCAGCTTCCTTACTTCTCCAGAACGAAATGTTCTCGAATCTAAACAGTCATGAACATTGTAACTCAATTTGCAATATTAAAATCTAAACAAAAAAAATTTCTAAATCAAAACTCAGATTTTTCAGGGTTTCAGATTACCATGAAATACAGCAAAATGCCTCAATATTTTCGATTCCGAAATCAAATTGCAAATTTTTAAAATATCGAATCGAAAACGTGAATCCAATTCGATAACAAACGAATGTAATTGTCAATAATCCATCAGAAAAATAAACAACTTCATCTTTCAATTAAATCGATCATCAGATATACACATTCAAAATCCACTACATTATCATAACAAGATCAATCCACAACACTTCAGATCTAACAATTCCACACAAATTCAACCAAATAATAAAAAAGAATACAAAATTGGATAAAAAAAAGTACCGAATAAAGGAAAGGCCATCATGAAGAGAGTGACGAACAAGGCGCTTAGAGGACGACGGAGGTATGGCGGCGCGTGAGGCGACGACACCCTCGCTGCCGCCGGCGAGGAGGTAAGCATTTCCGACTTCGGAGAACAACTGTCGATCGTAAGTGTGAATGGAGGCATTGGAGAGGATGAAGTGCGAAAATGTGAGGAGAAGTAAGAGAGAGAAGGTGAAATTAGGAGGAAAATAGAAAATTAGGGTTTGAATGCCGAGATTCATGGCGGAAATGCGGTGGTTGGTGCGGCGTGAGTTTAGGGGCCGCCGAAGTACGCGGTGAGTTTGATGGAGGAGAGTGGACTGTGGGAGTTTAGTTGTTGAGTGTGATGACTGATAGGCGAGCTAAAAGTTGACTACTTGACGTGACTTCCGACTTACTACTTTGTTTAATTAAAATAACACAAATTCTTATCTAAGACATTTAGACGAAAGCTGATACGGTTACATACCGTGTACAATTGATTTTGTTACACAACCAATAACGTGGTGACACGTGGCATTTAAGAAAAAAAAAAAAAAAAATTAAGGAAGTCATTACGCGGGAGTTAGGGGGGTTTTGGGAGATTTAGTTTTTGGCGGCATATTTTTTTATCTTTCCTCCTAATTGCAAAAAGATTATTCAGTTTCTTAAATTTAATTATTGTAATTAATTCAATTAAAATATTTTATTCCTTAATTATCAAAAAAAAAAAAAAAAAAAAAAAAAAGAATTTGTCTATCGCATCTTCGTACTCGTTCTTCGTTCAAAACAAAAAAAAAAATATTTGTTTTAACATTTTTTTATTGTCATCCATATTTTTGTTCAATTAATTTCTCGTACTCGTTCTTCGTTGTCGCCATCTTCTCTATCGCATCTAAACTTTCGATAAGAATTTGTTTTAACATTTTTTTTTTATTGTCATCCATATTTTTGTTTGTGGAACTTGAAAAACAAAAAAAAAAAAAAAAAAAAAAAAAAGGATTGAAGAATGAAGGGAAGTTGAAGAAAAGCAAACGGAGACTTGAATTGAATTGAAAAGAAAGGAACGAAGATTTTGGAAGATTTAGAGCCGTAGTGCAATTAATTGTATCTAACCTTAGTCAAATCAATTTTGACACCTTGCGTTTGATTTTTTTTTTTTTTTTTTTTTTTTTTCGGTTTTTCTATTTTATATAATAAAATGTGTTATTTTTAGGGTAAATTTAAAATATCGTTATATTATAATGACGTATATTATAATGACGTATATTGTTAGTTTAATTTATATTTCGGACGAGACGTTTAAAAAAAACTACAATGTATAAGATTTAGTGACATTACGCAACTTATCGACTAATTCATTAGATAATTCTTTAGTCACATTATAGTAATCGACTAATACGTTCGATAAACATTTAGTGACATTAAGCAATTGCAATGTCTCGTGTAGTACGTACGATTAAGAATTACTCACATTACGCAACTTATCGACTAATTCATTAGGTTAACATTTAGTCACATTATAGTAATCGACTAATACGTTCGATAAATATTTAGTGACATTAAGCAATTGCAATGTCTCGTGTAGTACGTACGATTAAGAATTACTCACATTACGCAACTTATCGACTAATTCATTAGGTTAACATTTAGACACATTATAGTAATCGACTAATACGTTCGATAAACATTTAGTGACATTAAGCAATTGCAATGTCTCGTGTAGTACGTACGATTAAGAATTACTCACATTACGCAACTTATCGACTAATTCATTAGGTTAACATTTAGACACATTATAGTAATCGACTAATACATTCGATAAACATTTAGTGACATTAAGCAATTGCAATGTCTCGTGTAGTACGTAAGATTAACAATTACTCACATTACGCAACTTATTCATTAGGTTAACATTTAGTCACATCACTTACCGGCTAGTACGTTCGATAAACATTTAGTCACATTAAGCAAGTAATCGTCTAATACATTCGATAAACATTTCAAAACATGTTAAATTTAAAATATAACAACTTATATTCATTAAAAAACCCTAAATCCGTTAAATAACCTAATTCCGTCCAACCAATAACCCTTTTTTCGTTAATGTGTAGTAAGCAAACCCTAAATCCGTCAATTTACCCTATTTCCATCCATAGGTACCCTAATTCCGTTAAACTAATGCTTATTTCGGTTAAGTCAATATCTTTTATTTATATTAAAAATCTCTTAAACTTCCACTAATTAGTCCTTTGTTTTTAGGCGCCAAAATAAAATATTAGAGGAAGATTTTGGAGCCAAAAAACGTGTTTAAAAACACTACTGCCGAATTCGAAAAGAAATAAAAACCAAAATTTTGCCAGAAATACAATAAATACAAATGAATTGAAATATTAAACGTGCTGATATGACTTGGTCCAGTGGTACCAACGTCATACGAAAGACTACCCTATTTGCTCAACGTCACGAGTTCGAATCCCCAAGGGTAGTCTTTTTAGCTTTTTTTTTTTTGGGCAACAAAAACTCAATTTCTCACTGAAAACTTAAGGTCAGTCGATTCAAACTACGGTTTTCCAGCATTTTTTTTTCCGTGCCCAACAACAACAACGCTAAACCATTGCTCATAAGATCAAACCACTACCAAAACATAGGAATTAGTTAATTCATGCTCATATGAAATATTTTTACCAAAACATACGACGATGAATTCATGCTCTTATTGTTTTTTTAGTATTTAGAAGAAATGTGAATATTAAACTAAAAAGAAGGAAATCGAAAAACAATGAAAAAAAAACCCAAAAGCGGAAAAAAAAAATTACAATAAGTTAAATAAGGAAGTTAATTTTATTTCCTAAAAATAAAAAAAAAAATAAAAAAAAAATTAATTTCAATTTCAAAATTCAAATAACCAAATAAAGAGGGAAGATTAAATCTGCCCAAAAATTAATTACCTAAACTACCTTGACACGTGGCACGTTTTAACCGGTTGTGTACAAAATCAATTTGTACACACCGTGTAACTGTAGCCTTTTTGCATTTGGACATCCGTCTTAACTTAAGATGGGTGGAAGAAGACAAAAGATAAATGGGTTGGAGAGATGTAGGTCCTGTTCTTTTAGAACATAGAATTTGAATTTATAGGAAATTTGAACTTATAGGAAATTGAAATTTGAATTTATAGGAGCTGAATTTATAGGAGCTGAAACTTATTGGAGTTAAATTTATTAGAATTTAAAACTTATTGAATAATAATAATAATAATAATAATAATAATAATAATAATAATAATAATAATAATAATAATAATAATAATAATAATAATAATAACAATAATAATAATAATTTAAATATTAATATTAATATTAATATAATATGAAAAAATTTATTAAATTAATAACAATAATAACAATGATATTTATAGTAATTATGATGATGATGATTACAATAATTAAAATCTTTTAATTTATTCAAAATGATTAATTTTACTAATAATAAACAATAGTGTTCAAAATCGATTTTGCGGTCTAGTATAGTTAAATATCTCAATATATAGTTGATTATAAATAAGTTGGCTCGATTAAATGTTTTATAGGTGTCAATTTAAAGATAACTCAAAACGAGTCGGGAAAAAGGGTAAAAAAAGAGATTCGAGATGAAAGAAAAATAAAACGAATAAACTAAAATAACCTACAAAAAATTATACCCTATATAATGTGGAAAATTAAAAAAATAAAAAATAAAAACAAACAAAGTAATGAACAAGTTGAATTTCAACATATTCATCGTTCGTCAAAATATTTAACCGCGAATTCTAAATTTAATGAAATCATAAATCAAAATGAATTGAACAAGTTGAATTCCAATAATTTATTTCATTTTCGACCCTTAATTTTTTTATTCCACAAAAAAAAAAATATGAGAAACATATTATTATTATTATTATTATTATTATTATTATTATTATTATTATTATTATTATTATTATTATTATTATTATTATTATTATTATTATTATTATTATTATTATTATTATTATTATTATTATTATTATTATTATTATTATTATTATTATTATTATAGTTATATAAAAATAAAACATAATAGAATTTATAGAAATTTGAACTTATAAGAATTTGAACTTATAGGAGTGAAATTTGAACTTATAGGAGTGAAATTTGAACTTATAAGAGTTGAAATTTGAACTTATAAGAGTGAAATGAACTTATAGGGTGAAATTTGAACTTATAAGAGTGAAATTAAAATTTGAAAAAAGAGCAGTAGTACTCCCTCCATCCTAAATTAATTGTCCCATTTCTATTTTGGGATGATTTAAGGGATGGTAATGAAAATGAGAAAATTTTGAAAATCATTTGTTAAAACATACTAAATATAGAAAGGGGACAATTAATTTGGGAAAAAATTTAATTGAAAGGGGACAAGTAATTTGGGATGGAGGGAGTAATATATTTGTCCTTTATCTGCAAGTGGGAGGTACTTGACCCGTTTTAAGTTTAAAACGGATATACCCATCTTAAGTAAGACTTATTGCTAAAATAAATACCTAATTGCCAAAGATCACCCCTAAAAAACACATTTTATCAAACATTACTTTTTAAAGGTTGTGTTTGACAATTAATCCAAATAAATATAAGGATTTATTAAAATTATTACTTCCTCTGATTCATCCGGTGTTTAACGTTTAACCAAAATTCTCGTCACAAAAACGGTCAAATGTTAAGAACTTGTTGAATCGGGAAGAGTATAATATAAAATTAATTTATAATAACTTTAATTATGACAATAATTTAGATTTTAGAATAACTTTTCACTAATTAAAAGTTAAGAAAACACAATAAAATTAGAGTAGTGTGGATGCCACCGGCAAAATAGCTTGGAGCAAGAGAGCGTAGCATTGAAAAGGTAGGGTCCACCAATTGTGGCACTCATAGTATCCCGTGGAGTAGTTCATCACTTCATGTATCCCGTGGATTTATCATCACCCTAAAATTATTACTGAGTACTTTGTCATATGAAAAATATTTATAAGAAGTAGGTAGACGAGTATGCAAGGTTCACCTCTCTGTATACATGGCGGGTATAATTTTGATATTCATAACCTCCCCAACCTACGCCAAACCTTTACTTATTCTTAGAGCTAGCTATTTGTACGGGTCAGCTCAACCTAGCAATTTGTGTGGCCCTGCCCAACCCGCTTAAGCAAGGGGCTCGCCAGAGCCTTTTTTTTTTTTTTTTTTTTTTTAACCAACGGTCTCGTGCTCGGGCGTTGATTTGAAAACTCGACCCTGCCCAGGCCCAGTCTCGCCACCCCAATGTGTCGTGCCCCGACTTGAGAATTAAGGCTCGGTCCGTGGCCATGTCTACCCATCCTCATCCCAATGGGGGCAGTACCCACTTGTATCCGACCCATTAACATCTTTAGGGCTAAGGTCTAGGTCTACTTTTAAGTGGTATGATCTCTTGGTTTAGTTTGAGATGGTTCATTATCCTAATTTTATTGCTACGGTTCAAACTTGGATTAGTAACCACCCCTATTGATCATATATATGCATTGTTACTGTTAAGATAATGTTATCGATAGAACTTTCATACATATTATCCATTTTGAACATGTGTTGGTTCTTTGTGCAAGGCTTATATGGTAGGTCAGACTAAATTGGGTTCATATGTGTTTCAAATGTGTACTCGTACTACTTTGTATTTGTCATATTATTTTAGAATGTTCCTATGTTAAAAAATATCGATCATATGTCTATCGGACCAAATTAAATAGCCCAATGCAAACTTCAGACCACGTACAAATACATTTATTCGAACACAAATTAAAGAGAATCAAATTCATAAAATCGATTCTATAGATAATCCTATCGAATAAGTTTTTCCCAATGTCATCCCAAAATCCCAATAATATTGGAGAACAACGAGCAAAAAGAGCATGAGGAGGAATTGAGAAAGAAAAAGATGAGCAAAGCAAAGTGCAAGCCAACAACCACACGTAAAAATCAGTTAACAAACTAAATTCAAGTCCAAACTAAATCAAACTCACCCAAACAAAAAAAAAAATTAAAAAAATAATTCCAAATTCAAAAACACTAAACACACCATACCATGCAAAGTACACTCATCCACCATCACCACCGCATTTCCACCGCACTCTCTCTCTCCTCCGTCATGTCAACCACCGCACCATCTTCTCTCTCCACCTTCCTCCACCCTAACCCTAACCCTAATTTCCGTATTCTCACTCCCTTCTCTCTCCACCTCCACCACTGCCGCCGCGGCGCCGTCAAGCTCGCCCACATCCGCTTCTCCGCCGACAAACACGGCGAGGATTCTCCGTCGACGGCGGAGAAACGCTCCCTTGCGGTGGCCACCGGCGAGCTCTTCATCGGAATTACGTCGATGTTCGTCCGAGGCGGCAAGAAACCGGCGGCGGTGAGCGAGGATGGCGGAGGCGGCGACGATGAGAGGATTGCGGCGGTAGTTGAGGATTTGAGTGAGCCGGCGGTGCTGTGGGAGCAGAGAGTTAAGGATGTGGTGGCAGAACGGCGGCGTGCGGCGGTTACTAGCCCCGGGTTTAGCTTCTCCGCCGCCGGATTGTTGTTTCCTTATCATCTCGGTGTTGCTCAGTTTCTCATGGAGAATGGATTCATCAAGGTTAATTTCGCGATTTTCGCTTCGTTTTGTTTTTTTTTAAAGTGATTTTTCGTCTGTTAATGCCGTATTTCACTGCTATTTTTATTGCACATTGATAATGATTGTTTAGTTGCTGTAAAAATTGTCCGATGTTTGTGGAATGTTTAGGATTTTCTGGTAATTTGTGTTGTTATTGATCGAACAAGTATGTGACGTATTGGTTTGTTCTACAAGTATTGAGTTTATATAATTGGCCTTGCGATTGATTAAACTAGGGTTTGGCGCAGTAGATGCTATCGAAAAATTGGCTATTTTTTGCAGTTAGGTTATTTCTGGCGAGTTATTGCTGTTACAATTGGCTCTAGTTCACACAAACATCGTCGAGATAGTTGATCCTAACATGAACCGAAGGAGTTACTTTTTGTGCATTAGGATGAAACCTCGTTTAGACGTGTAAAGTTGACTTTCTCTTCTCCTTAGGTCATTTCTCGTGATCTATGTGAATTACTCCCTCGATCGTAGATTATTATTTTCGGAGGGAGTGTATTTTTGGTAATAAAGTGTAAGAATTAGATGTAAGTTGCGCTTTGTAGTTCCAGAGGAAATAATTACATAACTTTTGTATTGAAACATTGTTTGCTATGTAGTATTGCAAGTTATAGGCAACCTGATGAGGAACATACTAATCCGTTCTCCGTTCTATTTAAATCGAATGAAGAAAAAATTCAGAATTTAATGATCGACTAAAATGCTTTATTGACTTCTGCTTTGGTTTTTAGTAACCAGGTTCTTTTGATATTCAATTTGGTAAGCACAGGAAACCACACCGTTAGCCGGTTCGTCAGCTGGTGCCATAGTGGGTGCAGTAGTTGCTTCTGGAAAAACCATGCATGAAGCGTTAGAAGCCACTAAAGGTTTGGCCTATGATTGCCGTTTGAGAGGAACTGCATTTCGACTTGGGGTGTGTGCATTGACGATTTGATGTCTTATTTCCCACTTCTTTTTTTTTTTCTAGCGATCACACATCTCAAGCTCGTTTTCATTCGAACATACAGGCTGTTCTTAGGGATGTTCTTAACGATGTTCTTCCTGATGACATTCATATCAGATGCAATGGGCGAGTACGTGGTGAGTTTCTTTCACTGTTTGTTGTCTTTGGATAGTGCGGACAGTGTATGAATTTCACATGCTCTGCCATCAATTGACATTGAAAATGCCTTGACCATTCCAAATTCAATTTATCAACCGCACAAGGCCATTTTTACAACTAAAGGGTGCAAATTATGTTCCTGAACATGTTTGCATATTGGAGCTCATGCTCATACCACAAATTATCTGATTTTGGGTGTGGTTTGTGTACGATATTGTCCATCGACTTATCAAGTGTCGCACCATCGGCCATAACAATTGTTCATGTCTTATGCCAATTCAATGCATCTTCTTCTTTAGTTTAATGTTGAATTATTGACGTCCATCACTTTTCCTGTGTAATGCTGTATCCCCCTGTTGCCGATTTCCTGATTATATTATATATAGATAGTCGTATTATAATCATATGCCGTTTCACTCTAGTTTGGCGAGTTGGTAGCTCCACGCTTTGGATTGTTATATGTATATACCCTATCCTTAATGCTGTGAAACATGCATGTTATATGACCATGGTCATTCATGTATCGAGCCCGTTGATGTGTATGTGGCAGTGGCAGTGACGCGGATAGGATGGAGACCGAGAGGATTGCTTGTAGATCAGTTTGACTCGAAAGAAGATCTTGTCAATGCTTTATTTACGTCTTCATTTATACCTGGGTAAGGAGCTTACCGGTTTGCCTTCAGAAGCCGTATTTATCTAAAACAAGTGTTGAAACTCGCTGAGAAATTATTTTCAGTTACCTTGCTCCAAGACCTGTGACGATGTTTAGGAACAAAGTTTGCATCGATGGAGGTTTGACAATATTCATGCCACCAACATCTGCGTCTGAAACGGTATGTAAATTGTTTTGTTGTATTTTCCGTTTTTAAATAGTGTATGATAAGTAATTAAACTTCATAATCCAGTCGTCGTTGTTTCTGTTGTAACAGGTCCGTGTTTGTGCCTTTCCTGCCAGTAGTTTGCGAATGTCGGGCGTCGGAATAAGTCCAGACTGTAATCCCGACAATAAGCTTAGCAATCGTCAGGTACGTTTCTTTGTCAAATTTTTCCGCCTTGAACGCTTGCATGAATCTAGGCTTGATTTTCTCTCGAAAACAGAAAAACAATTTGGCGGACATAGTCAATAACATTACACCTTTCCCTTCAAGTCAAACACCTTTCAACATAGAAAAGATTTGGACGTAAAACGTCACAACTCCATTCCCCCTCCCCTCTCGGGAATGTTTTCTCGCATTTGCAGTTTTAGAAGGAAAGTGGAGGAGGGATAACTGATGATACAAATCATGTTTATGTGTAGCTTATTAATTTGGCGTTTGAGCCAGGAGAGGAGTCGATGCTCGACAAGCTGTTCGAGTATGGTTACGCAGATGCTGCGGTTTGGGCTGTGCAAAACCCTGTGAATTCAACAGTACACGAAGATATACTTGTGTAGACCTTCCACATTTGTTGTAAAGGATAGTCATATATAAATCACAAATTCGTGTATAATCCTTACTGAAGAAAGTTGAGTGGCGTATCTCAGGATACGTGGGAATTGCACTTACGAACTTGTATATACGACTCCTATTAATTATATATCATTGTTTATTTGTTTATGCTTACCATAGACTAGAGCTGTCAAGTCGTCTTTCACTTTGTTAGTGAAAAACGGTCTTTCATAAGACTTGCTCGTGTTGTAATTCAAGTCACCGTCAAAAAAAATTTAATTAAACCAAAAATCGTGAATGTTATCTAAGTGGTTGAAGTTATGGGATAGTTGTATTATTATTTTTATGACTAAAATTATGGTATAAAATAATCACTCGACAAATTATGCACCAAAAAGTTCGTAAAAAGTAAATATTGATGTAAACAGGTGAAAAAGAAGAAACAAACTTGGAGACCAAGTAAATGAAAAATTGATACCAACGTTAGCTCAAAATTGAGATGACACTAGAAGATATCAGCACTATTGATACGATTGATGACAATGTCTGTTAACACCGTATTTTGACATTATTTTTATATGTGACTTCCCCCAATTTATTATATATTTCCGGCATTTTTAGTACGATTTATCTCATATTTGTTTCTCCGACGGTTTACTACGATTTTATGTGATTATTTGCAGGAGACGACTTTTTATACTAAAAGCTAGCCGGAGTGAAGATGGGTCAAGAAATTAGGCCCAAGTCAAGTTTAGTTGGATTGAAGTTTAGACAAAACTCAAAAGTTGGACCTATGAAATAGACGGCCCAAAGCAAGGAGTTTGGCTGGAGTTTTAATTAGGCAGTTAAATGATGATTAGTTTTAGTTTTTACCTATGCTTCTTATATTTTACAATAAAATAAAACAAATAACGTAGGGTAGTAGCAGTAGTGTTAGAACGTAGGAAAATAACGTAGGATTAGAATAGAACGTAGATTAGATTAGGAGTAGTTTTAGGAGTAGTTTTTACTGTATTTTCTCTCTTCTTCCTCTGTTATTGAAGATAATGGTTTTTAATTAAGGTTAAGTTTTCTCTCCCTTTCTCTTTACTTATTTTAATTATGTTTGTTTACTGTATTGTTCTTATTATTAGTTTAATTTCAGAGTAGTTTTGTATTAGGGTTTGGTTGAACCATGGTATGAATTGATTAACATGATGACTCCGAATTGTTGAATTGTGTTGCTTAGGTTTGATTAGGGTTGTGCTTAATTGATTAGTGTTATTGTTGTGATTTGATATTATTGATTCTTGGTTGAGATTATGTACGAGAGTCGAGTCTTGAACCTTGTGAGTCTTAGTGTTGGTCATAATTAATTTTACTAATTTTACTCAATATAAGTTACTATGACAGTAGGACTTGTATTTAGATAACCCTAATTAAGATTCGACCTTTCCCATGAGAATAGGTGAGAGTTAGAGTCGGGACATTGTAATGTTGTGTCTTAATGCATCTATCGTGTTGTCTGAGCCATGAGAATAGGACTTATAACATGCTAGGTAGGCTTTTTATATCTCGAGAGAGAATACTAAGTAATTGCTTTGATTCTATGAATCGAGGTAGAACATTAGTCCCACTTAAGTAGACAATATAACAAGTCGTCAAGGAGTCATTATATCGATTAATTCGTATTGGTTATGATACCGACACCCTAATATTTAGTAGCTTTTTAGTTTAGTTTAGCCTAATTTAGTAGTTTAAACACCACAATTCTCGATTCGCGTAAATAACTCATAATTCGAGACTAACTAGTGACTAGTTTATCGACCTCCTTGTGATCGACCCGTTTGCTACGACACCCGTACGCTTGCGGTATAAATTTAAAGCTCATCAAGTTTTTGGTGCCGTTGCCGGGGAGGTCAACGGATTAGAATTAGTTTAGGCTTGGATTTGTTAGATTACGCATTTTATTTTTTCTGTATTTTTATTTTTAACATGGCCATTTTCGATTTCCCTCAGTATGACAATGAACCCTTTCATGAGTACCTTTCGAGGTTTGATGATTATATTGCTTATTGTGGTTCTTGTGGTTATTATTATTCAAATTGGGAATTAGGCTATGTTGTCATGGAGGGCATGAATTGTGAAACTAGAGCTTTAGCCGATTATATGAGTAATGGGAGACTTACGTTCATGTGTATTGATGAGTTATGGGCATTCTATAGGTTTAAGGCCTCTCAAAGTTTAGAAGTGTCTATCCAATCTTCTTCTTGTGACTTTGGGAATTCTATGGAGAGTAGTATGAATTTGATGGAAAGTGTTCAATCTGATTGTTTCCAAGTAAGTGAATCTTTTGTAAATTGTAACATTAAACATCTTGATTCTTCTCCTCCTAAGTCCAACATGGAAGTAATGCTAGAAAATATGGAGCGAACAAGCGAAACTATTCAAAGAAACCTTGACGAGTCACGTTTACGTCTTGAGGAGATTTCTGTTCTTAATTGTGAAACTTATTTATCTCTAGTAAGTCGAAGTCGTGAGTCTAATACAACTTTTTGTGAGAATGAAAATTTCTTTGATGATGATGATAATTGTGTAGAAAACTCCGACGAGGTGACTTCCCTTGAGCAAACTAATTGGTTACCCCCGCATTTTGAGGTTGTTGATGATATTAGGGTAGACGATTTTTGCATGACTAGTGACGAGGTTAAGGAAGATGGTTCGTTAAAGGTTCAAGGTGATGATGAAGAAATGGGTGTGATTTGTGAAGAAAGTCGAGTCGAAGAGTTCGATGCACATGTTGAGACCCACCCTATTGTAGAAGAACCTTTATTGGAGACACTCGTGTTAGCCCCTATGAATTGTCCCTCATATTATCCCTCTCCATTACTCATTATATCAAAGCCCACTAGTATAGAGCACAATAGTGACAAGGAAGTGATTTTTGAACCTAGAGTCCCGGAGAAAGCTTTGATACATGTTTTTGTCTCTATTGTTCATGTATTGTCTTGTATGATCATCCGCTTCGTATATTGTCACTTTTCTGAATTTTGTGCTAAGCTATTTGATCGGCTCTTGAGAGCCTTGAATGGTTCCGATCTTGAGATTTGCAGGTTTTCCTAGCTTGAAAAAATCCGGAAGAAGATTTTTCGAGGAGTCGAGCTAATGACTTAAAACAAGCGCTTATTGGGAGGCAACCCAATTTTATCCTCGTATTTTATTTTATGTAGTTTATCTTAAATTATAAAGACATTTTTAATTTTAATTTTAGCACTTTATGTTTTTGTATATACGTTTGTGTGTAGTTCGTTTGTTTAGTGTACTTTTGTAGGTAAAAAAAAGGGGATGCAATGAAAATGGAGGTTGTAGTTTCTACTATAATTGTAGACTAAAGAGAAAATTTATGCTTCAAGGACAGCCCCGACTACAAGTGAAGTTGTAGTCCACGCTACAAGTGTAGTAGAGAAGAAATTTTTGAGCAAAAAAGTCAGCCTCAAATACAACCAAAGTTGTAGTGTACACTACAACTATAGCCCTTACTTTTCAAAAAAAAAAATCAGAAAAATAAGAAAAAAAAAAAGAAAAAAAAAAAGAAAAAAAAACGTAAAACTGAAAAAAAACCAAACCAAAACCACCAAAACCTTTCTTCCTTTTCAACTTCCACCACAACCACCTACTCCACCGTCGACACCACTGACCGCCGCCGACGCCGCCTCCACCGTCGTCAACATCCACCGCCGGCGTTTCTGTCTTTGCCTCGCGTCGTCAATGACCAATCACCGGTGGTCCCGCCGCTCACCCCTCTATCTCCTTCGATCTCCATTGCTGCCGCCTCGTCGCCCTTCACGCAAGCACCGGCGTCTGCCACCGTGGTCCACCGTAACCGCCGCCGTAAGGCGCCTCTATGCCACCAATCACCGAGTCCGCCGTCTCCGGCCACAAAGCTGCCGTTTCCGGTCAGAATTAACCTTCTTTCTCCTCTTATTTTGATGCAATTAGGGTTTGGATGTTTTATTTTGGGCTTAAATTCATGTCATCCACCTAGTTGGTTTCGAGATTAAAAATAATTGCTTCAAAAAGGGGATTGATTTCTGAGTTATATGGTTCAAATTTTTCGATTTTGGGGTTTGATCACTCGATACTGCCGTATCGAGTTTATTGGTTCGATTGGCGAAATTTACAAAATTTGTTTTGGGGTTTGATTTACTGTGTGGGGTTTGATCTATTCTTTGTTTCGTGGTGGAGATTGTTCATTGATGTGGACTTGCCGATGTCGAGCTCTCATTTGGATTTTTGAGTCACTCCTTCTGATGGTGACTTCACTTTGTTTTTGGTGAGCGACATTCAATATCGAGTTTTGGTGGGTGTTTTGGTATTTTGCTGCTGCTCGTGCCATCTGAGGGATATTGACGATGTTTGTGCCTCACTGACGGGATAATTTCGGGGGAATTCACTGCTGCCCATGATTGTGCTCCGGCAACAATTCTTCCATCATCACTTTGGTGAGCTCGTTTCCTTCTCCTATTTTTACTTGTCCTTGTTCTTTCATTTTTAATTGCATACATTGAGGACAATGCATGATTTAAGCATGGGGGAGGGTGTTCCAAAAAATTTTGCTTGTGCTTTTATGTTTCAAGAATTGATTAGTATGCGAATTTTGATCTTTAGTATCTCCGAGTTGAAAATCTATCATCTTAGCTTTCTCTATATGTTTATTTCCTAGAAATAGATTGTGAGTCTCAAACACCAGCCCACTTGTATTTGCTTTATTATTATCGCTTTTCGTTTTTTTTTTGCTTTCGATATTGGCATTCAAGTAAGGCAATGGGATGTGGAATGTATGGAATGTTTGGTTTGTGGTATGAAAGGATGGATATTAATAATGTTGGAGCAATGCTTCGATGCTTTCGGAGGGGACTCATTGATTTGAGTAACCACAATGGCCATGAATTTGGTTGTGACCGAGAGTATGAGCAATTATGTAACCCTTAAAGAAATATGTGTACCCGAGCTCGATCTTTAACGATTAAATGTCAAGCTAAACGGTATAACATACGAGGGATGCTCCACATTTTCAAAAAAAAAAAAAAAGGAAAAAAAAGAAAGAAAAAGAAATAAAAAGGAAAGTGGAAAGAAAGGTGGAACGGAAAGTGGTATGTTTGGTTGGCCTTGCTTGAAAAATATCGTAAGTTTAATTTTTGCGAAGGCGTGAGAAACGAGTAGTATGACGTTGGTGTGAATGGTTGAGACTTGTGCTCTATTTTTGGTGAAATGGACTATGGTTGTAAGTTTATGTGTATTATAGGTCGTCCACTTTGAGATACTAACGTGAAAAATTTGTTACACTTTGATTTTCTCCGATCCTTTTTCGCTCGAGGACGAGCAAAAGTCTAGCATGGGGGAGTTTGTTAACACCGTATTTTGACATTATTTTTATATGTGACTTCCCCCAATTTATTATATATTTCCGGCATTTGTAGTACGACCTATCTCATATTTGTTTCTCCCACGCGTTACTACGATTTTATGTGATTATTTGCGAGAGCGACTTTTTAACTAAAAGCTAGCCGGAGTGAAGATGGGTCAAGAAATTAGGCCCAAGTCAAGTTTAGTTGGATTGAAGTTTAGACAAAACTCAAAAGTTGGACCTATGAAATAGACGGCCCAAAGCAAGGAGTTTGGCTGGAGTTTTAATTAGGCAGTTAAATGATGATTAGTTTTAGTTTTTACCTATGCTTCTTATATTTTACAATAAAATAAAACAAATAACGTAGGGTAGTAGCAGTAGTGTTAGAACGTAGGAAAATAACGTAGGATTAGAATAGAACGTAGATTAGATTAGGAGTAGTTTTAGGAGTAGTTTTTACTGTATTTTCTCTCTTCTTCCTCTGTTATTGAAGATAATGGTTTTTAATTAAGGTTAAGTTTTCTCTCCCTTTCTCTTTACTTATTTTAATCATGTTTGTTTACTGTATTGTTCTTATTATTAGTTTAATTTCAGAGTAGTTTTGTATTAGGGTTTGGTTGAACCGTAGTATGAATTAATTAACATGATGACTCCGAATTGTTGAATTGTGTTGCTTAGGTTTGATTAGGGTTGTGCTTAATTGATTAGTCTTATTGTTGTGATTTGATATTATTGATTCTTGGTTGAGATTACGTACGAGAGTCGAGTCTTGATCCTTGTGAGTCTTAGTGTTGGTCATAATTAATTTTACTAATTTTACTCAATATAAGTTACTATGATGTGATGGGACTTGTATTTAGAGAACCCTAATTAAGATTCGACCTTTCCCGTGAGAATAGGTGAGAGTTAGAGTCGGGACAGTTTAATGTTGTGTCTTAATGCATCTATCGTGTTGTCTGAGCCATGAGAATAGGACTTATAACATGCTAGGTAGGCTTTTTATATCTCGAGAGAGAATACTAAGTAATTGCTTTGATTCTATGAGTCGAGGTAGAACATTAGTCCCACTTAAGTAGACAATATAACAAGTCGTCAAGGAGTCATTATATCGATTAATTCGTATTGGTTATGATACCGACACCCTAATATTTAGTAGCTTTTTAGTTTAGTTTAGCCTAATTTAGTAGTTTAAACACCACAATTCTCGATTCGCGTAAATAACTCATAATTCGAGACTAACTAGTGACTAGTTTATCGACCTCCTTGTGATCGACCCGTTTGCTACGACACCCGTACGCTTGCGGTATAAATTTAAAGCTCATCAATGTCCGTGCCCAAGTTTATGTACCAACTTATCTGTATTTATATTGTAATTGTAAATCCTGACTTTGATAGTCAAGATCAGTTATTGTAATATACATACTATTAGTGTTCCCTTCCAACGTTGGCGCCTATTCCATCTATCCTTTCATCATCCTTTCCACAATTTCCAGCCAGGTACTTCCTACTTTTTCTTTTTAACGACATTGTTCGTCATAAGTCGCTGGTAACAAATTCTCGTAGAAGATTGTCTTGTGTCGGGGTAAGAGTGCACTATTACTCATTTACTTTAGAAATGTTCAATATTTTTATGACAGACGATTGTTGTATAAAACTCACCGATGTTCTAGCATAGTCGGTCGTGCAAAATTTGTTGGTATTTTGGCGAGTTTTTGAGTAACATAAGTTTGCGTGAAATTTATTTTGTTTGAGTATGTTAGAATTATGAACGGGTCTGGCCAAACCCGAGTGGAAGAGAGAGCGAGTCCACTTTACAAGCCGAAGGGCAATCCACATTTTCCCAAACCAATTGGATATAAACAAATCTCCTCCTTAGATTGTGAGTCATGTAGATTTGCAAAACATCATCGTGTTAGTTTGTATCCAAGAGTCAATCATAAAAGAGCTGATGTGCCATTTGCATTAGTTCATTCTGATATTTGGGGTCCTAGTCCAATAGTGTCAAAACCCAGTTTTAAATACTTTGTCACTTTTGTAGATGATTACTCTCGTGCCACTTGGTTGTTTTCAATGAAAAAGAACCTTTCTTCATCTTTGATAACAGACCAAGTAGTGTGAGCTTTATAATGTCCAAGGGTCCTCCTCCCATCGCTAATTGGTTTTGGGAAATGTGGATTGCTCTTGGACTTGTAAAGCGGACTCGCCCTCTCTTCCACTCGGGTTTGGCCAGACCCATTCATAATTCTAACATGGTATCAATGCCCGGGTTCGCCCTGGGTTCGATAAAGTTATACTGCCCCAGAAAAATATGCCACCGGAGGAGGTCATCTTTGAGGGTTTGTTGAATACCACTCCGAGTGCGCTCCCAAGGTTTCGCAATGGGTTTCCGAAAAAATATGCCACCGAAGGAGGTCCTCTTTGAGGGTTTGTTGAATACCACTTCGAGTGTGCTCCCATGGTTTCGCCCTGGGTTTCCGAGGGACCTCACATGTGAGGGTAAGTGTTGGAGTATTGCCCACATGTGAGAGTCTCAGATCGATTATGGAAGAGAGTAATGTGAGCTTTATAATGTCCAAGGGTCCTCCTCCCATCGCCAATTGGTTTTGGAAAATGTGGATTACCCTTGAACTTGTAAAGCGGACTCGCTCTCTCTTGCACTCGAGTTTGGCCAGGCCCGTTCATAATTCTACTAGAGTATGTTAAATTCCACGGGCCTGGGACAGTCCCGAGAGTATGAGAGAGTCCGCTTATAAGGTCTAGGAGGTTCCATCCTAAAACCAATTGGCAATAGGAGGAGTAGCCCCTAAGCCTTATAAACAAGACCAACTCTCATCTCATAACCGATGTGGGACGCAATGTGGGAATTTATATTAGGCTGGATCCATCTCCAACACGCCCCCTCACATGCGAGCCCACTTTCAAACCAGACTGGGGGGCACTTGCCTCTCTTCCAGCTGTACAACGCAAACTGGGGGGCACTCGCCTCTCTTCCAGTTGCACAACGCAAACTGGGGGGAAATTTTTGTCCTCTCCCAGCTGGACAAGGGCCCAGTTTAACTAGAGTCCCAGGTCACACAACCATGGGCTTTGATACCATGTTAAATTCCACGGGCCTGGACCACACCCGAGAGTATGAGAGAGTCCGCTTATAAGGTCTAGGAGGTTTCATCCTAAAACCAATTGGCAATAGGAGGAGTAGCCCCTAAGCCTTATAAACAAGACCAACTCTCATCTCATAACCGATGTGGGACGCAATGTGGGAATTTATATTAGGCTGGATCCATCTCCAACAGTAGCAAAAATTAATCGCGTATCACATACGCAAATTACGACAATAATATTACCCTAGTGTCTCAAAGATGCCCACCCATTCACACATGTTAACGCCTGAAAAAAAAAACTGTTTTCGGAGTTTCATATGTATGTTAGAATATATTTATATATTCGTACGGATATGGGCTACTAATGTAATTAAATATGTGTCGCACTATTATAAAATATAAACCAATAAATTAAGTGATCAATAAGGTAATATTGGTATTGAGTAATAAGGAAATATTGGTCATGGACTTAATGTGTAAAACAGACTAGCGGCCCGTATCAATGAGGATAGATATTTGGCAGCTTATATGTGGAAACCCTAGAAGGGTCTCACTCTATAAATATAGGTTTGGTCCCCTTTAAACACATCATCAACACAAATACAAAATATAGTAATTAAGGGTTTTCTCTTTGGTCTCCCATCAACCAAAAGAAAAGTGGAGGGTGTGTCTCAAAAGGAAGATCAAATCTCACGGGCACTATGAATCCTTCAGGTACGCTTAAGAACATATCTGCAATTACTGTGACATAAATATTGTGTTAGAATTTTGTGATCACACTTTACATTATAGCTAAAATGCAGGACATCTCTTCAGAAAACGCAGGAATCTGAACTCGGTCTCACATTTTCCGAGGATGAAAAATCACATCATTCTTCTATTTCTGGTGACATTTCTTACACTTCCATTCAAGGGATGTTTGTGCACGGGTTGGTTTTCCGATTCAAAGGACAAACACGGATCAAAATCAAAAGACACGACTTTAAAAGGTCATAATTTAGTCGCGGAATTTCCTGTGCATGGCTTGGATTATCCGAAAGAAGTGGAGTTACCTGAAAATGCCAAGTCGAATTTGCGAGGGGTGAACCCTTGCTGGTTTAACGCGCACAGGAGTCTGTTCTTGACATGCAAAGATCTTGCCGCGGAGGAAAAGCGAAGTAGACTTGCTTGGCTTCTTAGTGACTGTTTTCAGCAGGATACAGGGAGGAATTCGTTTCCGTCTTGTAATTCGAATACTCCTATGGTTGATTGTCTGCGCAGCTTGAATAATCACGAACATCAGACGTACTTGGAGTATTATCAGCGGATGATAAGTCGGTTTTAGTAGGTATTTAATCGGAGTATTTAAGTGAATAATATCGGGTTTTGGAGCGATTTTGAGTACTTTAATGATGAAATGTCGAATTCCATCCGAGTCTTTTATTTTCGGTTTTTGTTGCAAGTAATGTGGTCTCGATTATGAAGGATTCAATAAAGGTTCAAGGCCCAAGAATGAGGCACAAAAGAGGCCCAAGAAAGAAGTCAAGAAAAGTCAAGTCGAAAAAAGTGGAGGAAAATGAAGAAACTTACAGCACTCTACAGCGTGACCCGCGCCCAATTGGTGTGACCCACGCCCATAGGCGCGACCCGCGCCCACCACTGGCGTGACCCACGCCCATTGCCAGCTCTGTTTTTCACTCGTGGCCGCAATTGCTTGTTTCGAAATAGATTTTATTCTATCATATATAAGGCTTATCTAGGGTTTTAGGGGAGATTATCACATATCATAAAACATCTTTTTATCATTTTTCATCATCTACCAACTTTTAAACATTAGAATTTTTAGATCTAAGATTGGTTTTTCATGATAATGGAAGGCTAATTTCTCCTAAACTTGGTGTAATTCTTCAAGCTTTTAACTTTCCATTGTAAGACAATTTCTCTACTATTTTAATCCTTGTTTAATATGAATCTCCTTGATATTATTGTTGTACTTGCATGATTTTCTTTCTTAGTTTGATCATCTTGGTTTGAATTTGTGCAAGTTCATGTCTTTCTTTATCAATAGTGGATATTATTATTGATGTTGATTTTTGAGGCAAACTTTCTCCACATTGAAATGGATGTTATGGAAATGTCGAGAAAGTGGGAGACTCATATGTGATTAAGTGCTAAATGCTTGTTTTAGTGCTAATTATCTTTGCCTCTTTCCCAAGTTTTGATCTTTAATGTGTTTCTTTGGATTAAAGTTGTGTGCTTTGCATGATTTGTCCATTGATTATGGTAGTTTATGCATGGATGTTATCATAAATTGCTAATTGTTGGGAAAGTTCTAATCTTTGATTAGTTTTGGTTGAGTAAACAAGGTTATTGTTTGTGAGAATTGTTGAACTTTGGTTGGTTGAAAGTGAGATTAATTATGCCAAGTTGCTCTCTTTAATTGTTAAAATCATCTTCTACTTGCTTTTACTTGTTGAATTTGTCTAAATTTTCCACTTGATTAGTGTTAGTCTTTGCTTGATAACAAAACCTTTAAAACCCCCCTTTTTTGTTTACTTTAGTTGTGACATTAGAAATTCGCATAGCTTAATTAGTAAGTCCTTCCTTTGGGTTCGACCCTATTCTTACCACTCGACTACGTGTTTTGTGTGTACCGATTAGGTTTATAAATTGTTAATTTGGCCGCTTTTATTAACGACGTAAAAGTGCCCGCCAGCGGACAAAGTCTATCTGTCATCTGTTACAGTATGTACATTCCTTTTGTTGTTAGTCGATTCTGCATAATTCATGATAATTTCTAGGCCCTTTCGTATGTCGTGTTAGTTTTTGACAGGTCTGTCTGACGTCATCAAAAAACTGATATAACTACTTTTTATGAACAGTTTCACGCTTCCAGTACGTCGAGATTTTAGTAAACGATTTGAAAGACTCGGCATTGTCTACAGACGAGAAACTCGGGACTCTTGAAGAGAAATCCAATGACCGTCTTCCCAACTCCTTTCAAATACGAGAATCCATCGTGTCAATTGATGCAGAAACCCGAAGACTAGGGCGAGAACGGAAGAAGATAGTGAATTTACAATAATCTACTCCATAGTTTTATAACTAGGGGGTGAATTTTATGTACCAGAACAAGTTTGCATATTGGAGCTATGTAGTTTACTCATCCAAATAATCAGAATATCGTTCCCTTTTTGAGGTTGATTGTCGATTGTCGATTGTCGATTGTCGATTTTTCGATTGAAACTCGCTGAGACATAAATTTCAATTTCAGTTGTCTAGCGAAATACAGGTTGAGTGACGAATCTCAGGATACGCGGTAGTTACGTACATACTTACTCTTACGAACTTGTATATAAATATACAACTCCCGTCATATATCATTGTTTATTACAATCGTTTGTTCGACGATAGCGTTATTTATGTTTCTTTTACAGAGGAATGTCGATGACCCTCAGAACAAAATTAAAATGTGTACTCGTACATAACTTTCCAAAATGGTTCTACTTACATAGAGATTTTGTACTCGTACATAACTTTCCAAAAATTCACATTAGTAAATATTTCGATATCATCATACCACTTTGATATGCTAAAAAATGTCGTTGACGCAAATAAAATCCAATTACTTGTAAGTGTCATAATATGATCATCAAACCAAAAATCAAGAATTGTTTACCAAAAATATTTACCAAAAAAATAAGAATTACTTGGAAATTGTTCGTTAAAATTATGGGATATTTTTATCAACATGGAAATATTATTTTAATAACTAAAATTATGGTAAAATAAAAAAAATAAAAAAAATACACTCGACATATTACGCTTTACCAAAAATTTCATGTAAAAAATTATTGGTATAAACAAGTCAAAAAGAAACGAACTTGGAGACCAAGTAAATGAAAGTTGATAATAATAGCAATATATTATTATATATACTTTATAATTTATAAATAAAAATATAAATATAAATAAATAAAAATAAAAATATATAACAAACTTTTAGTGTTAACTTTACAACGTTGGCGCCTATTCCATTATTCCCTCCCTAAAAAATTAACCGCCATCTGTTCTTTCATCTTCCTTTCCTTTCAACAATTTTCAACCAGGTACGTACGTACTTACTCCCTACTTTTTATTTTATTTACCGACATATTGTCGTAACTCGCTTATTACAAATTCTCGTATAAGACGGTCTTCTGTATATATATTTTTATATATATACGTAGTAGTATGAAGACGAAATAGTAAATTTAGAATTTTGGAAATTGGAATTTGAAAGATGAATGAATAATTAGGTTGTGATTTTTTTGCCTTGGAATGAATCGCGTGTTATGTATATGCAAATTACGACAATGATAACATTACCTCAGTGCCTCAAAGACGTCCACATATTACGACAACCAAAAGAAAATAAAACAGTTTTTTCGGAAGAAGTAGTATATGTGAATTTATATGGTAAGAATATATCTGCAATTACTGTGACATTAATATTTTGATGGAATTTTCTAGTCACATTTTTTTTTGATCTTGGGAAAAAATGCAGGACATCCCTTTATAAAACAGAAGAATTTGAACGCGGTTTCACATTTTTCCGAGGATGAAAAATCAAGTCATTCTTCTGTTTCTGCTGACAATTGTTACACTTCCATTGAAGGGATGTTCGTGGGCGGGTTGGTTCTCGAATTCAAAGGAAAAACACGAATCAAACATTAAAGACTCGACTTTAAAAGGCCACAATTTAGTCGCGGAGTTTTCTGTAGATGGTTTGGATGATCCCAAAGCAGTGGAATTACTTGATAACGCCAGGGCGAAATTGGGAGGGTCGAACCCTTGCTGGTTTAACGCGTACAGAAGTCTGTTCTCGTCGTGCTCAGAAGTTTTTGCTGCGGAAGAAAAGCGTAGACGACTTGCTTGGCTTCTTAGTGACTGTTTTCAGAAGGATTCAGGGAGGAATTCGTTCCCGTCTTGTAATCAGAATACTCCTATGGTTGATTGTCTGCGCAGTTTGAATAATCACGAGCATAAGACGTACTTGGAGTTTTATCTGCAGACTAATTCGATCTGTCATCAGTTACAGTATGTACATTCCCTTTTGTCGTTAGTTGATTCTGCGTAGAACATGTTCTCTTCGTCTTAAGTTGTCGAGACTTTTTTTTTTTTTTTTATTAAGTCGGGGATTTTTTGCAGGTCAAGTGCTTTCAGGCTTCAAGTCGAGAAATTAATAAACGATTTGAAAGACTCGGCGTTGTCTACAGAGGAGAAACTCGAGACTCTAGAACAGAAATCTAATGACATTCTACACAACTCCAACCAAATACAAGAATCCATCATGTCAATTGATGCACAAACACGAAGACTAGACGAAGGTTTGAAGAACATGGTAGGTGACATAGGAGTCGTGAAGGATCTGTCGACAGAGCTTAACGAGCAGGCACGTGGTATCGTCACGTCTCAAGGTGACTTGATACAAGGGCAAAGTGTGATAAGGGAGAAACTGAGGGAAAACGTGGAAAAAGTTGAAGAAACTTACAATAATCTAAGGCAAGAAATCGAGGTTTTGCAGTTTAAGGCCGCTGATGTTCTGGCGAAGGTTAACAAATACGGGGAGTCGTTAACTTCTGAGATGCAGAATCTTGAGGGAAAGGCTGATGAGATTGCTGGTATGACAGGTGTTACGGTGGAAAACCAACACAAACTTCTTGATATTCAATCGAAAGCTCTCGAAGGTCTTCAGTCTCTCACGAAGTTTCAGTCTGAAGCCCTGCAAGAGAGCAGGTAACTGATTATATAGCCTGCCCATTACTCGGTCCTATTTGTACTAATTGTTGCCCAATATTGTCTATTTGTCGTCGTTATATAACGAAGAGTATATGGCGTTTGAGTAAAGCCGTAGACTTATGTTATTGTTATTGTTGTTGTTGACGATTTTTTCTGTTGTCAGGGTCACACTTCAAGAGATAGTCGGGTTTGCACGCGGTCAACATCAAGAGCTTATGCAGCAGCAGGAACAGCTTCTGCAGGCTCACGACAAATTGGCGAGTAATTCAAAATCGATGTTGGAAGCTCAGGTTACCCCTCTATTAAATCCGTAAAACATAAACTCACACAAATTCACCGACACGTCAAATGATTTACTGACATATCTAAAACTGTATTCATATCTGACAGGAAGCGTTCGAGTCGAAACAAGCAAGCATGTTCACTGCCATCGACAAACTATTCGCTTTACACAACGCCATGCTACTCGAGTCGAGACTAATCAAAGCGTTCTTTGTTTACTCCCTCTTAATTGTCGTTATCTTCATGTTTACAAGCACTAAGCAGACCTATTCTGTGAGATTCAGGCTTTATTTAGGTACGCTTTTCTCTGTTACCCGCCTTGCGCATTTTTTTGAGACGAATTTCCTTATATTGTCACAAACCTTGTAGGGTTATGCATCGGGTTTGCGGTGGAGTGTGGGATACTTCAATTCACGAGCACCGAAATTGAACAGAAAACTCGTGTTAGAACGATAGTGAAGTCGCTTCTTGGTGCTTACACTGTTCTTCAACTGTGTTACTCTTTCATCACATACAGGTATGCAGATTATATTCGATCTCAACACGTAACTTTTTACACATTTTACATACGTCGTTTTTTTTTTATGACTTGATACACAAAAATCTTTATGTAGGGATTATGAAGCGCTAAACCACAAAATGCTAGCGAGTTTGATAGACAAAGTAAACCAGATCCACAAGGCAAAAGATTATGCGTCAGACGACGAGAGTGTCGACAGTGAGGTAGATTGGATTTCGTGGATGGACATGTCATTGTCCGAAGATTTGAGCATGAAAGACGACCCTGATTACCTACTACCACCGTCTCAGGATGACAGCCAATTAGAGAAGTCCATTGTCATGAGTGTAGACAGAAATAAAAAGTATAATCTCAGACATCGCAAGCAATTCCTATAACTGAGTCTGTGAGCGGATTTTCTGTCGCATTCTATGTCCTGCTGTCTTTGGTGCCACAACCATAGTCTCTCGATAGTCGATACATCATCAGCTCGATGTGTATCGTCACATTCAAACTTGTTTAGCACTAATTAATGTAATCCCAAATAGGTTGTATGAGTAAATTTATTGAACAATTCTTCCTTAAGATCGTCATCCGTAAATGGGTCAGGTTTGGGTTGAAGGGTCAGTGATCCAATTATATGTGATACGAATATGAACACGACCTGTTTGCCAGGTCTAATTTGAAACTTGATGGCTTGTAATAATAGTCACAGTTTTTACTGATTAAACTACTACATTTTGTTGCTATATGTAACATCAGTTTAATTTTTAACCCTTATCATAATATCAGTTTTTTAACAACGCACTTCTATTCAAAGAATCTAATAAGCGCGTCTAAATTCGGCGCTTGTTTAGTGGTCACATTATAAAATACGTCATGATAAATGAAAATAAGTGTATTTACAAAAGAAAGACAAGACAAGACAACGAATATTTCATTCTTACAAAAATAGCCGTGTTAGACACCCCGTCATTTAAAATCAAGGAGTAACATAACATAGGGTAGCATGGTCAAGTAGGTCACGTATCTATTGACGAAACTACAGGACAAAACACTCTTGTGGACATAATTTCATTCCATATACACCTCTTAAAATTCTTCATATTTGATTGATATATTTCCATATAAATCAGATGATATATTGATATACATACGTCTCCAATACAATGTTACCCACATAAAAATTACAAAACTTTTACAGTCACAGAACAACAATGGAACTATGGTTTATAATCCTAGTAACAGCATCAATCGCGGCACTGATAAACGCGTTGTTTTCAGTCTGCAAGCCAAACCCAAACCATCCACCAGGGCCTCGCGCAGTCCCCGTGCTCAGCACCGTGTCATGGCTTGGAAAAACGTCTACTGAAATGGAAAAGATTCTCCGAGAATTGAAGTCAAAGTACGGTCCTATAGTCAGGCTGCAGATGGGTTCACGGCCGCTGATATTCGTCTTGAGTCGTGGTTTGGCGCACCAGGCGTTAATTCAGCAGGGATCTATTTTCGCAGACAGGCCTCAACCGCCACTTACTGGCAGAATCACGAGTAGTAATCAGCATAACATTAGTTCTGCAGGATACGGTACCACGTGGCGTACACTTCGTCGTAATTTAACGTCACAGATTCTGCACCCGTCGAAGGCTAAGGAGTTCTCGACTGCTCGGAAATGGGCTCTCGACACCCTCGTGAAAAACCTGCAGCAGGATACGGGTAATTCTGAGGAGGGGATTAAGGTTGTCGATCACTTTCGGTTTGCTATGTTCTGCTTATTGGTATACATGTGTTTTGGTGATAAGATGGATGAGTCGTGTGTACGAGAAGTTGAGGAAGTCGTGCATCGGCCTTTGATGTCCTTTAGTCGGACTCAGATACTTAATTTTTGGCCATGGTTGACTAAGATTTTACTCAGGAGTCGTTGGAAAGAGTTTCTCGAATCGAGAAAGAAGCAGGAGGAGGTTCTGATACCGTATATCAGAGCTCGGAAAAATTCACTGGACCTGCACAAAGAAGTCTCCAGTTATGTGGATACGCTGTTGGAAATTGAGCTGTCGGAAGACGGAAATGTCAAGAGGAAATTAAGCGAAGAGGAGCTGGTCACAGCTTGTTCTGAATTTCTTACGGCAGGTAATATAACAATTCGACACACCATCGTCATAACACACCTAATTATAATTGGAATACCACGTTTGGGCTCGTTTTGTCAGAAAAGAATATCGACGATTTTCAATTATTATAGTTTCTTATTCTTAATATTTTCTAATACTAATATCATAACTCATGGGGTGTTACAGGTACTGACACGACATCGACAGCACTGCAATGGATTATGGCCAACCTTGTGAAGTACCCAAGTATTCAAGCCAAACTTTATGACGAAATCAAAGGAGTAGTCGGAAAACAATCAGTAGAGGTCCGAGAAGAGGATCTTTCAAAGATGCTGTATCTGAAAGCGGTTGTATTGGAGGGACTAAGACGGCACCCACCAGGTCACTTTGTGCTGCCCCACGCTGTAACTCAAGAGGCCGAGTTGGGCGGATACACGGTCCCCAAAAACGCGATTATTAATTTTATGGTGACGGAAATGAACTGGGATCCGACAGTGTGGGAGGACCCGATGGAGTTCAGACCCGAGAGGTTTATGTCGACTCAGGAGGAATTTGATGTTACGGGAAGTCGAGAAATAAAGATGATGCCGTTTGGTGCAGGGAGGAGGATTTGCCCGGCCTCGGGATTGGCGATCCTGCACTTGGAATATTTTGTCGCGAATTTGGTTTGGAGGTTCGAGTGGAGAAGCTTAGTTGGAAAAGAGATTGATTTAGCGGAGAAGCAGGAGTTTACTATCGTGATGAAAAACCCGCTTCACGCTCACATTTGTCCCAGGTGACAGCCGTGTTTTCTGCGCAGAAATTCGGTTACAGTTTACCAATGTTTTCTGCACGGAAATTCAAGTATTGTTTTGCAAACATGTCTATCATGGTTTCAACTTTTCGTTCTTTAAGAAAATAGACGCAACGTATGGGTTTCCTGTTTACTGAATTAATTTATCAGCTCATATTTAGTTGATCTCATGCTTTGGTACGAGCTATGTGCGTTCGTGTTGCAGCTACTGTGTTTGTGGTCGCAAATTAAAGACTTTGAAGTTGCGTTTTTGAATCAAATTTGTCCCAAATCAGTTCTGATTTACCATACACCAGTACCCCAGTTAAATGAAAGCGGTGAAACTATGGTCGAACAAGGGTAAGTCAAGGTGAAAGTTGATGACGACGACAGTAACTATGAAAACCATGCAAGTAGTGATGGTAATAAGGGAAACAGTTGGGATTAGTGGCATTAGAGGTATTGACGATTCAACACAAATATCGTAAGTATAGGGGTTTTTCTTAGCATAGTACTCCGTAAATCAGCTAAATTACACTTGATAAATAGGTTAACATTCTAAAGCTGTCCCCTTGCACAGTTTGAGTAGCTTGTGTAATTTAGCTAATTACGGAGTACTATGATCATGCGAATCGGGTCATGTTAATCCGTTCCCATAATCCCATTTTAATCGGGTCGACCCACTCAATATCTAAGTCAATAGATTTCAAGATTTCAACATCTCAACATTTGAGTAGATCTGACCATCTATACGATTGGCCAGCTTGGCACCAACCCTCCTCGTCATCCAAGTGTGCCAAGAGGTTAGCACACTCGACCTGTGGCCCGACCTACCCCTAAATTGGGCTAGTTCTTGGCCTGTCAGAAACCAACTCAACCAAAAGCTTAAACTGATGGTTAGAGGGCCAAGATCGGTTTAGACACTTTAACACGGCCCCTCACACGAATGGTGCGAAATAATCCACTTCGAAATAGAAGGATTGTGAGATTTGAACCCGTGACCTTTTGTCACAACGCTATCATACCATATCAGAAATTAACTCAACCAAAAGTTTAAGCTGATAATTAGAGGCTCAAGATCGATTTTATACACTCCCATCATACACACGTCCTATCCTGTTAAAAGGGAAAAACCCGAGAAATTTGGCCCCAAAGCTATGTTTCACAAATAGAGTTTTCTTGTGTCAGAATGCACACCCTTGTTAGGATGCAAGCAACTCATGCTCATAGCTCGTATTAGCTAAGTACATGGGGATCACTCGTCAGCACTTGACAAATTGACTAACGTAAGAGGCTCATAATTTACTAGTCCCTACTACATATCTGTAACCTAGTATTTTTTACGACGGCTATATAAATCTTAGACCTAATAATATAATAGTCAAAGTGCATGGATATCGTCCTAGATTTAATCTTGATCAGACGTTGGGCCTCTACTGCATCGGTGTTTACGGTCCATAATAGTATGATATTGTCCGCTTTGGGCCAAACCCTCACGGATTTACTAGATCCAATCTTGATCAATCCAACCAAAGTCGTTTTTTAAAATGTTAATTTTAAGTCGAGCCAACCAAATCTAAGTTGAAGATAAATAAAAGGAATAATCAAAAGTAAGACGCACCAGTTGATGTCATCATAGATATAATGACCAAAACAAAACACACGTTTACTTTCAAAGGTTTAAACAGTAATATCGTAGACACCAAGTTAAAGTTGATATCATTCGAGAGAAATTTGACCGTTGACTGCGTAAGTTACAAGACATTTACCATCTTCTTCCACGTTTTTTTTGTTATATTATATAAGCTCCAAAAATTTTTATCCACAACAACACAACATACCAATAATATTATTCAAACTACTCTTTAAGGTTTCATTTATTATCTTCTCAGCTAATTTACAGGGTTCTTCAGATATTTGGTGCTTCTCATTTACTTAGGTAATTAATACTTCTTCAGTTTTTGGTATTACTTTTTATTTGCACTTTATACCTATTTTTGTGTATGTTATTACTGCCTCCGTTCCAGTAAATTATTTACGCTTTGATTTTTTTTGTGAGCGAGATTTGAGAGAAATGTACACAAATGGCTGAGACAGAGGAGAGTACGTTAATTTATTTTTAGGTAGGTTATGCTTGTAGTATATTAAAGACCCTTTTCATTTTCTAATTCTTAGGAAAGTATAGCGGTTTATTGTGAATCAGTGACGGATCTTCATTGCCATGGGACTAGGCCCGGCCCACCTTGGAATTCCAAATAATTACTAGCTGAACAAACAATGAACATGAAATGTTTAATGGCCCAGTGGTAATGTAGTGTCTTAATGTATTTTAGGTTAGGGGTTCAATCACGGTTGACCCTATTTTCGCATCAAATTTTTTATTTTAATTTTTTTTTTTTAAAATCAAAATCAATAATTTTTGCATTAGGCCTTCTCTTATTAAAGAAATCCCCCATTTTTGCACCAAAGCACTCATTTTTTTAGAATTTTTATTTAACTTCGTTTAATATATGATTTTTTTTTTTTTAAATTTCAAAATAAACTTAAAGATATAAATTAATTTTGATTAATTTTAACAAGAAAATATAGAGTATCATCATATACTCACATAAAAGAAATTGCTTCGATTTATACGATATGGCTCTAGTTTGTAACATAAATATTACTCCGTACTATATAGTTAATGAAATTATATTATACGGAGTAGATGCTTAGATTTGTGATACTCCGTATATAGGTAAGTAAATTGAATTTTAAAAATACACTCAATGCTAAATAATCCCTAAATTGACACTTTTTTTTATTGCTCAAACTCGTCAAGCATAAAATTTTATTAATGATTTAATCAGGTATTTGATATGTTAAATTTATGACCAACGATATGTTACATTTTATTGGTAGAGGTCGGAATGGTAAGTCGCAACGTCGGATTTTTTATATAATGTGCTTTATTACGTCTCATAAGCTCATGAAAATTTTATATATGACATGATATTGTTTTGACCGGCCCACCCACAATATTTTTTCAAAATCCGCCATCATCGTTAAACCTTTTATAAACCAATCATTAGATAAAATTTACGTGATTAATCAAGACTCAATATGTATATAATTACTGTTTGTAATGATATATATTCGACATGATGAACATGAGGTTTTAAGTCGATCTCTTTTTTATATTTTTGGTGAATAGATAGTTATTCGATTGAATTTACGAGTGAATAAAGATCATAGATCAGTAATTCTTTACAAATTGTTTTGAGAAAATAAAGAGGATTTTGACTCGTCTTTAGTTAATGATTGGTGAATGTGAAGTAAAGTTGATAAAAAAAATAAAAAAAATCTCATGCTTACAAATTTCAATGAGGTTAGACCAAGTCACTTGATAAAAATAGTTGACAAACGTGGTACATGACATTATTTTCAATAATTGAATTGCTTTTACTAAATCACTTTTTAACTTTTATTACTTTCTCAATAATTTGACAATATTTTTAGCTCATTTATATTTTCTACTAGTATGCCGTTTATGATTTGGTTGTGTTAATACGGTTCTAGGCTAGTCATAGACTCACAGTTATCGATGATCATACTTGAAATCTTCGTATTAATCTTACACACTCGGCCATATACAATTAGACTGATAACCGAAGAGATTTATGATTTGGTTGTGTTAATACGATTCTAGGCTAGTCATAGACTCATAGTCGATGATCTTACATTCTTACTTGAAATCTTCGTATTAATCTTACACACTCGGCCATATACAATTAGACTGATAACCGAAGAGGATCTAGCCTATTGGTTAGAATAGAGGTGTTATGAACAATGGACAGTTGGTCCCAAATTTGAATTTTCTAATCGTTTTCGAGCAGCATTGATTTGTCGGCAATGTTGACGACTGAAAATTTACGATATAACCATCACAGGCACGAAACAAGACAAAAACATGGAGATATGGTTTGTGTTAATAACAACACTATGCCTTGCAATCATTTTCAATGCTTTGATTTCCCTAAAATCAAAACGATCTTTTCGACTACCACCTGGGCCCACAAGGGTGCCCTTACTCAGCACCATTCAATTTCTCCGTAAGTCGGGCACAGAATTCGAAGCGACCATCAGAAGTTACTCGGCCAAGTTCGGCCCAATAATCACCCTACCCGTGGGTCTACAACCCGCTATTTTCATATCGAGTCGTTCTTTGGCCCACGAGGCTCTTGTTCAGAAAGGGGCCATATTCGCGGACAGGCCCAAGCCTGTTCCAACGGCAAAAATCCTCACCTGCAACCAGCATAACATCAGCTCTGCTAATTACGGGCCTAAATGGCGAACTTTTAGACGCAACTTGATTTCCGAGATCATCCACCCTTCAAAGGCCAAGCAGTTTAGCAATGCCCGAAAATGGGTCCTCGAGACGCTACTTGGTAGAATACGGGCTAGCTCAGTTTCAGATGTTCAAGGTGTTAAGGTTATGGACCACTTTCGGTTTTCTATGTTTTGCTTGCTTGTGAATATGTGTTTCGGGGAGAAGTTGGAAGAATCAGAGATTAGAGAAATTGAGAGTATTCAGTTTCGACTGTTAACGTCTTCTCAACGATTTAGAATACTTGATCGCTGGCCTAAGGCAACGTGGATTTTGATGCGGAGTCGTTGGAACGAACTCTATGAGATGAAGAGGAGACAGAAAGAACTGCTGGCTCCGTTGATCGGAAAACGACAGCAATTTCTGAAGAGTGGTGACGCAGATGTTGACCAAAGCAGAAAATTGGTGATTTGTTACGTGGACACGCTGTTGAATATGGAGGTTGTAGACGACGACAACACAAAGAGGAAGCTAACCGAGGATGAAATCGTGGCAGCATGTTCTGAGTTCCTAAACGCGGGAACTGACACCACCTCGACAGCGTTGGAATGGATTATGGCCAACCTTGTCAAACATCCCGACATCCAAGCAAAGCTTTTCCAAGAGATCAAAGACATCGTTGGAGAAAACGCTGAAGAAATTGAAGAAAACGAGCTTTCAAAGATGCCTTATCTAAAAGCAGTCGTATTAGAGGGTCTTAGACGACACCCTCCAGGACACTTTGTTCTACCGCATGCCGTAACCCAAAAGGTCGAGCTGGGTGGATACACGATACCTGAAAACGCAATGATAAACTTCACCGTGGCAGAAATGGGTTTGGATCCCGAGGTTTGGGAGGATCCGTTGAGGTTCTGGCCCGAGAGGTTCATGACGGGTCAAGAGGAGTTTGATATAACCGGAAGCCACGAAATAAAGATGATGCCGTTTGGTGCGGGGAGGAGAATATGTCCCGGGTATAACTTGGCCACGCTTCATCTCGAGTACTACGTGGCTAATTTGGTTTGGAATTTCATATGGTCAATTGCTGACGGAGATGAGGTGGATTTATCGGAGAAGCAAGAGTTTACCATAGTCATGAAACATCCGCTCCACGCGATCATATCTCCGAGGAAAAATACGTGAATCTTGGGTTCTGCTCAGTGGAAGGACTAGACAATAATACTTCATCGGGTTTACTGCCGAAATCAACGGTCCTCCGTCTGCGGTGTGCTGTATTTCTTCTGCAACTCGGGTGTAATTAAATTTAACGAACCAATTTAAGTCTTAAATGTGTGGTTGTACACAGTTTATCGATTCTTCACAATTCATGATATGCAATGTCTTTTTTTTTTTTTTTTTTTTTTTTTTTTTTTTTTTTTGCCAGCAGCATGATATGCAATGTCGTTTTTGTCAAATCACAGAGAATTTTTTACCCTGTTTAAATTGATCATCGCAGTTAATGGAAGCCTTTGTGACGACTGCACATACTGATAGGTGAACCATACGCGATAATACACGACAAATCAATTGGAAATAACGAAAAGCATGCAGAAAATAAGACTCCAAAGTTTTAAATCGACGACATCTAAAGATCGCAGATCCAAAAATTCTGATCGAATAAATGACAACAGATTCCAAGTACTGATCTAAAACAACAGATTTTCGGAAGAGAACTGTAAACAAATCTATTTCTCATTGGTGGACTTTCCACCAGGAGTACATATTTATGGTATTTCTAGCTACTGTATTCATACCCTCGAATCACGGGGCAGTCGGAAGCTAGAGAATTTTCAATACACCATTTTACCAATGCCAAAAGATGGTTATATGTCTCATACTTGTTGACGCCTTCACATGAAATCGAAATCATCTGCATCGTCATAGGCGGCAATTACCACGTCATCATCGGGTTTATCAATTTGAAGCTGTTTCTTTTTAGCACCTGCAGCGAAGAAGTGCGTTACTGCCATAACCACCTTAGAATATACAGAGAACTTCGTATCATGATCCCAAACATTCAACGTGTGCATTGCTACAGCCATTCACTTTGGTTGCATCATGTCACACGCAATATATAGATGACACGACACACCCACATTGCAGACATAACTGAATATTCTGTAGAAATAGATTGCCGAGGCCGACACTTCTAAAATTTTGCAGCAGAATACTATATTATTTTATATCGGCAAGAAACAGCAGCTCAAAAATTCGTTCATTTTTAGAAGAGATAACAAAATCACAAACCAAGCATGCTGATTCTATATGCATTATACCTGCTTTCTTTTTACCAGCATTAGCCTCCTTCTCCACTTTCAGCTTTTCATTTGCAATAGCTGTAACCGAGGAAGCAACATCCTTGGCGTCTGCAGCTTTTAAAGACGTCATTGACAGCCTCATCACAGCCTTGAGTAATCCTATGTAATGGAAGCTTTTCTGCAATGAGATAAAAAAACACTGATGTTAATTTGAAAAGTTGCTGTGCAACACTAATCAATGATAAACGAGGAAAGAGAAGGCAGCACAATGTCGACATACCTCATATGGACGAAGCTTATGAGACACCAATTCTGCATATTCCGAAAAATCGCTCTCAGATTTGGGTATGAAATTGTCCAGTGTATTACTATCGCCTTTCTTAGCAAACAGCTCTGCAGCAGACTTGTAGTCCGCTTCCTCCACTAACCTGATTAAAGCAAAGTTTTTAACATGCTGGCACTACAAGTCAACAACTATGTTGAAAACATCTTACAGTATAACCGTGTCTCAGTTACTCGGGAGCTTACTAAAACTTATTAATCGTATATAAGAAAAATCTGACAACAAAGGGAATATTCAAAAGCAATGTTTACTACGGTGCAAAGCAACAGCATTGAAACTAACCTTTGCTGACGCAGTTTCTCCGCTACAGGATCCAATGGTTCTTCTGGCTCTATAACTGCCTCGACTTTTTCTTTTTTAGCATTTTCTTTACTTCCAGCCTTTTTTACAGACTTTTCGGGAGCTTTTACAGGCGCAGGTGCCTGAAAAATGTATAGGATGTCACTAGAAAATAGACTACGTAACACCCCATCAAGTTATAGTACAGTAATTCACTAATATATTACTCCATCTTAAAGTAGTTTGAAATCATAACCGTACCGGCTCAGGTTCATCATCATCCTCCCATGACTCCTTCACATCATTATCATCAAGATCTTCATCATCCCAATTGCTTCTAGGGTCTTCTTTCTTGACAATTTGCACCACAGGCTCTTCCTCTGACTCAAAACACAAAACGTCTACGATTAGCGATTAGCAGAATTTAGCATTCCCCTCAAAGAATACAAAAAATAAAAACTAAGATACTGAAGGTTCATTTAAATAGAGCATCCCCAATAGATATCGTGACTCGTGACTAAAAAAATATACCCCAGTCTTCCATTTTGACCTCTCTTTGCTAAATAATATTCAAAGATCTGCAGCAGCTAATCAGGACAGCCTGCGCAGAGAAAAAAAGAAAGATCAAAGTCAGTCTACCACTCATTTAACTTATGACTAACTTATGTTTATCTGTTAATATATTAACTATGATTGTTAATTTACTCCTCAAATATATATATTTCTTCTAAACGTAATTTTTGGCGTCAAATTAAAGTTAAAACTTTAACCATACCGAGTAATTTTAACAAATAACTTGAAGCATCTGCAAACACTCATACCATATAACTAAAGCTTCGCATTGAAGATTGTGCAAAATGCAAATGCAAATGCAATGGAAGAGGGAACAAAACGAGGAAGTACAATTTAAGCGGGAAAAGTTTTGTTATTTTTTGGAAAATTTATTCGCCTATTATTACCGACATCTCAATATTTTTCCATCTTTTCTCTAGGTATCATGAAAAAATTTTAATTATAGGCATTGTCCTATATATTTGATGCATAAAACTTGAAATTAAAAAATGATTTTAAAGATCACAAATTTTTAAACCGCACATAATTTTTTCGTACACGGAATATTTTGCATCCATAAAAGGTCCTCTCTCCCCCCCCCCCCCCAGGCCAAAATTCCAGGGTCCACCACTGGGCAGTACCTTTCGAGCCCTAGGCAGCGTGAAAAATCTATTGTGAAGTGTTAATGTACATACATAATTGAATCTTATGTTACTGTAACAATCCTAAACAATCCCAATATGTTTGACTCAATGTGAACAATGCTTTTCACAAGACTGTGTTTCATGAAATTATAATTTATTAACAGAAAATATGAAAGAGTGGAGTAACATAGCCTTCAAAAATGGTAAAAAATAAAAGGTTTCCATCTTGCGAATCCAAAGTGCAATTTAAGAAATCGAATCCTTCATCCCTTTCTTGATGCATACATAGAACTACACCCGAAAGAGAATCAAAATCACAAGTGATGTGTTTCGTGGTTATGAAACTTAGTAATCATTTTAAATTATGGAATTATGGACCATATGTTAGGACTTGGTACATCTGAAATTATCAAACGTCAATTGAAATCAAATATAGGCCCCATTAACTGCGACATTTTATGATTCCCACTAATAATCGTGACACTCCCCTAATCCCCTCTCTGTCATCAATCTCATTCATCTTTTCGCTTAACTATTTTCTCGTCATCCACCGTCGCTGCCTTTTACTCCCTACAGCTACACCAATATATCGTCTTATCTCCTCAATCGCCGGACCTACACCATATTCAATTACATACTCGTTGCGCGTTGCCATTGCAGGGTTAGCAGAAAACCTCTCTAACATTGTCTGAATGGAAATATTCAAATTTCCCACATTTAATTATTTCTAGGGTTTTGACTTACTTAACTTCACAATTTCCGTATATAAAATTAAAATTGAAATGCCTTTCCAAATCAAAGTCGATGCTCAAAACACTAACTAAATTCAATCATCAAGCGTACTTCAATCTCAATTTAGAACATTCTTTAAAACAAACACAGAATGCAGGCAGTAATAACAGTATAACACAGTAAAGCACACAAATTCCTCAAACACTAAAACCCTAGGAATTAAATCCAGCATTAGGTATCATACAAATTAGTACTAATTACAAAATTAAACTGCAAAAACACTGATAAATAATTGATTAATTAAAGAAACCGCAAATACAAACAGATACCTGGAGCGGCAAATGAAACGGAGAATAAATTGATGGATTAAATTGAATTGAAGAAAGAGAGTGGAAGTATAGAGTGAATGTTCAAATTAGGGTTACAAATTGGGGGAATTTTTTGATGGATTATTCGATACAGCCTGGAAAAAAATAGCACAGCTTCAACTTGCTACTGCTCTCTATCCTTACGCTTTACTCCGTATTTCGTATGGAGTACGGACTACGGAGTAGTAAGTTAAAACGATAAAAGGTAATCGGTCAATTTAGTTAACATTTGATCCATTTTATTAATCGATCAAAAGAAGTAACTAATTTATGAAGTAATAAAATGTAATTGTGATAAAAAGTTACCATGATTGTAATATGAATGTAACAACAATTTTAGGTGTAAACTTTTTAAATATATTTTGTTGTTAAATGGTCATATCAATATCAATAATAATATCAATATAAATATAAATATAAATAGGGTATTTTGTCAAAAGGTACCTTTAATTATACACACTTTGTGAACACCTACCTTTTATAAAAAAATTTGTTGACTCATACCTTACATTTCTTAAATTTAGTTGACACATACCAAATTACTAATTCCGTCAAAAATAGTCAACATTCCGGTGTTGACTTGCCTAAGTCACGTGAGATAGTTTTGTTTGGTCTTTCCCTCCAAATTTTCCTCTTTTATTTCCAACCCTAATTTTTCCCTCCAAAATCCCTTATTATATAAAGGAAACATTACCCCCTAAATTAATACTGCCTCTCATCTCTACAACTTAATATGTTTTTCTCTCTTTATCCAAAATCCGGGAAGACGGTTTGCGACATGCAAATATTTCGACGCTGAAGACGATTCGATCCCTCCTTGTGGGTTTTTTAGGTGAAGAATGACATCGAAATAGCAAAATTGAATGAGAGGTTGAAGGTAGATAACAAAAAATGGAAGTTTCTTGCATGTTCCTTGTTTGTTGTACTACTTGGTGTTGGTGTTGGTCGTAAATTGTACTAGTCTTGAGTTTGTTGGAATGAAGCTCAAAAGTGGTGATAAAGTTGGGTGTTTGTTGTAGTAGTTGCCTTGATGTTACTATTGGCAGTATTTTGTGTTAGTTTGTATTAGTGTTGGCTTAGTATTATAATCAATCAACTGTGGTGTAGTAGTGGTGGTGTTTTAATCAAAGTGGTGTTGTACTCTTTTGGTAATTCAATGGAGTTTCAGCTTTGTTTATTTTGAAATCTTTGTAAAATAGAACCTTTGACACTACCAGTTGTTTATTAAGTACTCCGTATTGTTTAATGGTGACTTGCAAATCACCATTAATCAAAAATAATACAAATCAGACAAAATACAACATTTAATAAGTGTAGATAATTGCAAAAACCTAAAATAATGTCAAATAAGCATAAAGTATAATAGTCAAACAAATAAAAAACAAAAACATATTAACCTTTAAACAAATAGTAATTGTAAAAACCAAAAATAACGGAACATTTTTTAACTATATTAATTACCTAAGCTTTGGAAGAAAAAGGGGATGTGTGAAAATTTTGGGCGAGTAAGTTTGGGGATGTGAAAACTATTAGGGGGAGGTGGTTAGGTTTAAAAGGGGTTTCTTAGGGGGAAATGAATTTAGAAGAGGAAGGGAAGACCAAACAAAACTATCTCACGTGACTTAGGCAAGTCAACACCGGAATGTTGACTATTTTTGACGGAATTAGTAATTTGGTATGTGTCAACTAAATTTAAGAAATGTAAGGTATGAGTCAACAAATTTTTTTATAAAAGGTAGGTGTTCACAAAGTGTGTATAATTAAAGGTACCTTTTGACAAAATACCCATATAAATATAAATATAATATATTAAAAGTAAATCTTGACTCAAAGAAAACAAACCAAAGTTGTTTCTCGTGCTGCCACATCATAACAATTGAGAGTATGTTTGCCACGTCAAGAAAGGTGAATACAGCTCCTCACCTCCTGCGTACATTTCCATAGAAATCCAAAAGGCCCACATTCAATGCGTTTCCAATCACTTCAATTGCCGGTTTTATTCAGCTCACCCCCCATTCAATTGACAGTTTTTTTCAACTCATGGTAATTATTCACCGATTATTGTCATCATTATTGCACCTCCGTCAGTGCCTTATGCTCACCGTGGTTGATCGAATCCCACCCCGCCATAGTCGTCAGGTATGCTCTGTTTTTTTTTTTTTTTTTGTGAATCTAAATAAACTCGGACAATTCTTCACCCTATTTATGACTGGTTGAATTCTCGGTTCTTGGCTACTCGTGCATAGGTGCGTTAAGCGAATGGTTGACATGCACTTACAAAACTAAGAACCCACCTCGGAAAGAAGATCCTATCAAACTTCCTGATTCTGTGCACAAATCCCCCGTCTCTGATGTAAGTTTAACTCCGAGGTTAAGTGATTAAGCAGTTATGGACATGTTTAGAGTGTTCTAAGTTGTTGTTGTCGTCCATGTTTCAGTTGTTGAAGAAGTATCAAGACCCGAATCAGCGTCACCGGAAGGAGATAACACCCGCACAAAAGCCACGCACTGGCATGGTTATTTCGCTGTCTGTCCGAGTCTCTTTTTCAATTCAGTGTTCAGTTGAACTGCGATAACACCAAAAAAAAAAAATTAAAAAAATTGCAGGTGTAACGTGCTTGGTTGTTTCTCCTATGGAATGCGAGCTTGAAGGGTCGTCCAAACTCCAAAGTGGCTGGAGCATTGTAAGTGTTTACAGCTTTTTGAAAAGCGTTTGTTGTGTGGCCACGTTGTAAACGTTATGTGATATTTGAGGTGAGCTGTAACAACCCGGATTTTCCAAATAAAATAAAATACGTTTTAAAAAGGTTTTAGTAAGAAAATGAAAATAAAATGAAAGCCACGGTGGCGGAAACACCGTGAATCCGAGTCATTACTCCCTACTCAAACAAATAACAAAAGACAGTAGGCCTTGAGCCTAACAAATGGGGAATAAATACCCCTTACAATCCAACTCCAAAAGACATAAGTATGAAAATAATAAATAACAACAAGTCTAAATCCAAAGTCTATCAAAGTTCTCCTCAAAGCTAGCTACGGGGTCAACAATCCTCACGGCTTCTCACACAAACCCGTCCCCGCACAAACCTGCCACAAAAGAAAGTAACAGCCACAATCAGTGGGGAGTAACTAGGTGCTCCCCAGTCATATTTCAACATATAAAACATAACCGACAACCCAACAAGTACCTTACCTGGCCTACGGCCTATGTTCAAGTACAACAACAAATGCAACAACAATAGCGTGCTCAAACATAAACATTAGCATTAATATAACAACCTCAAGTCAAATAATCAATAGTCAATCCGATCATCAATCAAACCAAAGCAAGAGTAAGCACGGAGGACTGGGTGAAGCAACAAGAATCACCCAGGAACGACAAAAGTCCCAACCCTATGGCGGAACGACAAAAGCTCCTCAAACAGTCTAAATTTGGCCAAACCCACCGCGAACAAAGACGGTGTCACCGCGACAAAAACGGTGTCGACATATTGTGGATACCCATATCCGTACCCTCCCAACAAAAACTCTGTGATGTAACACGGACTTTTATTACGCATGCTTTAACGTTGACTTAAACGGTTCTAACTAATGTCGAATTCATTTTGAGTCGTTTGAAATGTTAAAATGATTTAGGTCACCTCACATCGCATTTAAATAACGTTCATTTTGTCCATTTGGAGTCTAGCTAGGTCCTTGTCCTGCTTCATTTGGCATGAGCTTCGCATTTGCACTACAATTGGCCCTTTTACATTAACAAGGTCTAATTCAGCATTCCTAAATTCCTAAATTTAGGCCCGGTAGCTAAAACCGCTATTTAGCCCCGTCTTACACAAAATACGGCTTCACGTCTTACCTTATCTCACAAAAACTATGCAAATACACCCTTTTCATTTTTACGGTCTCGCCCAAAACTGAGCCCAAACCCGATCTTTGGCCCATACTCCAAAGCCCGCAACCCTCAAAATATCTTAGGGAACCTCTGATAACCCTTCTTGACGAAGACAAGGATTATCCGTAATCTCCAAAGATATTATTCTGACGAAACTTGAAAACCAATCTAAAACCGGCTGACAAACCGCATAAGCTTACGCGGCTCATGGAGCAAACCGCATAAGCCTATGCGGTTTGCCCACCAAACCGCATAGAGCTATGCGGCTTCCCAGTGGCTTTTTCCCGAACTTTCCTAATTTCGTCCGACTCTTCTCCTATATATACAACCCTCACGATCTTTTACACAAGTTTTCCACACAAGAAAACCTCTTCTCACAACCTCTCTTCCTAGATTTAGCACGCACACTTGGGTCCCACAAAATATACCGTCTAGCACAGTATACACCTAAATACATTCACAAAGCCTCAAGCACTCAAATCCTTGAGTTCAACACACCATCCCGTGTTGAATTCATCCTCCTTTTAAGTTCAAGAATCGAAGCTCTGCCCAGATCCTGGCGTCGAGGACAAGGTAGGTACCGATCCACTTGGATCAAAAGCTTTTTCTTATTTTCTATGGACTAACAAAGGGGACTACACTCTAGCGCCCAGGCTTTGGCACCGAGCCGCTTGCCTTCCAAGTGTTCTTATTATTTCTGCACACTCCATATCCGATGACACGCCAAAGTCGCATAAGCAACCGACCTTATAAAATAAACCAATGGACAATTGAACTTTATTTTATTTGCATGCATCTTGCACCTTCTTATTTTGCATTAAAATCAACTTAAAACAATGAATTCGACCTTTAACTGAACCGTATTCGTTAACAAGTTAAACATGCTAAAGCGAGGGTTTTAATCAATCTTTCGCATCTGCATCTGCATTCTTTTACAAACTTATCGCACTTGTACGTAGCGATAACATTAGCTCAAATATCATCTTACAAGGATTGTTCTAGGTCAGTAGAGGCTATTTTTACATAGGCTTTTCTAAAAGGTTTTCATAAATCATTATTTGAATTAACTCTTTTTCTAAAGTACCCTCACCCCGAATCCAATCTGGTTTCACAAGCCTTAGATCTAGGGGTGTCGGCGTGCTCCAAAATCTAGGACATGTTTTTAACTTAGAACATGGTAGCAGGTTCCTATTTTCCGCGATAAATAGGTGGCGACTCCATACAGCTTCTAAAGGTTTTTCCAACTTAATCTTTTTTAACTTTAAAATCCGCCCTTAAGCAAGACGTCGAGTTGGGTCCGATCCGGGTTCCACAGCTTGGCGACTCATTGGGAGATCTTATTTTAAAACTAAAAACTAACTTTTTCTTTTAAAAATAAAGAGGTGAAACTCAAAGCCTTGAACAATCCTTGTAAACATATTTGAGCCATGCACATTCGTTTAGAGTCCATTCCTTTTGGAATCTAGGCACCCTTTGCACCCTCGAGAGGTGGTTCCCACATGCAGGCTTGTCCACTCGATAAAGCACATGCCGGACTAGCTTTCCTCTCGCCCGTCCACGGCTTGCAGAACGGCTATCTCGATCGGCCTCAAAGGCTCCCTTCGTGAAACCTATCGCCCCGGCGTAAGGAAATGAAGGGGTTAAGTATCTGCCAAAGCGTACTCGAGGTAGTTGGAGGTGTACCCGACTGACCCTTTTCACCCTTTGAGTCATACGTACAAGTTCGAGGCCATGCACTCCATGGTCTTTTTCAAAACGAGCATATGCATTCATATCTTCGAAAACTCGCTTAAAACGTTTCAAAGATAAATGAACCTAACATCTAACACCTTTTCAAACAAAACTATCGCGAATTTTTGAAACAAGCTTTTCAAAACTTCCCTTTTTCACCAACAAGCAAAAACCCGAGCAAGGACTAAAACCCGAGCTCGTGGATTTCAATCCTCTAGGTCACACGGCCTAGACTCCACTTTTAACATCCTCGACTCGACTTGTTAACCACTCTCGAGTCGAATCCATTCTCTTTTACACATCCGAACTCGAGCTCACCTCGGCAAATCACCGATATCAGCTCGATGGGTGCAAAGCAAAACCTTCTAACATCGAGACGAGATGTGCGCACACATCCTCGTCTCAAAAGCTTTCCTTTAGCTAAAACTTTTTCGAAAACCTCCTTTTTCAGGCTTAAAAAGAGTTTTCTTAACAAAGAAATGAGCTAGAATGAACACTTAAAATGAACGTTGGTCTAGTCACGTCACCAACGTGCAAATTTAACCCACACAACCTAATCCATTCTCAACACGCTCGACTCGCCTAGCTAATCGCTCTCGAGTCGAATCCTTCTCGCCAATCTAGGCTCGAGCCCTTAACGATGAACCGTTAGGTGGGCTCGACAAAGCTAACACCTTTTAACATCGAGACGAGACGTGCACACGCATCCTCGTCTCAAACGCTTCCTATTAGCCAAATCTTGTCTAAAATCTCCTTTTTCAAGCTTAAAAGGTCTTCCTAAACAAAAATGAGCTAAAAATGAACGCTTAAAACGAACGTTGAATCTAATAGGACTAACTAGATACATGTCACACAAACCAATCCATTCTCAACATCCTCGACTCGACTAGCTAACCGTTCATGAGTCGAATCCTTTCCATGCATCTAGGCTCGAGCCCTTAACGATGAACCGTTAACATGGGCTCGACGAATGCAAATCAAACACATTTCAACGTCGAGACAAGATCCGCACACGCGTTCTTGCCTCAAAGACTTCTTAGGCACAACATTGCTCCTAAAGCAATACACTCTCATTTTTGAAACAAGCTCTCTTCAAAAATCTCCTCACTTTTACAAAACAAGCAACACACTCCCATTTTTGAAATAAATTCTTTTCAAAATCTTCTTATTTTTACAAACCAAGCAAAACACACCCGCTTTTGAAATGAGCTCTTTTCAAAAATCTCCTCACTCCTGCAAAACAAATAACGACATTCTCTTTAGGCCAAACGGCCCAAAGTCGACTCGTTTCAGCAAAAATTGTCTTTTTCAAGCAAACAAAACCCGAGAATGGCCAAGCCCAATCTCGCGGACTTTTCATCAGACCAAATGATTCATAACCATCTTGGCCCAAATCCTCTTACAAACTACTTTCACAAAATCCTCATCACGTTTTTGAAATAACCTTTTTCAAAAAAAACCCTTCCTTCGAACCGAATGGCCCATAGTCATGACGGTTTGATCTAGACAAACAGTCTCTTCAAAACACCCGAGAATAATCACTTTATTCTCGCGGCATTCCAAAACATAAATGAACTACATGACTCACGGTCATTGTAAACCATTTATTACCAAGCACGTTCAAATCCGAGAGTGGTGACCCATTCTCGTGGACCTATTCTCAAAAACAAATCTAACGGCTCACGGCCGCTAAACATCTCTTTCAAAATAAACATTCTCGAAATCCATGGTTCAAATGGCCTACCGCCATTTTAATCCAAACATCTCTTTTCACAAGACGACAAAACCTAGGAATGAACTAGCATCATCCCGCAAATCCTTCACGGTTAGACCAAGTGGCTCATGGTCGCTTTAATCTAACCCTCTTTCAAACCGGATGTATGAAAACGAGTATAACCGTCTTCATCACATCTTCAAACACCCTTGATTCGGATAGCCTATCGCCACTCCGAATCGATTCACACTTTCACCGACAAGCCACTAACACGAGCTTATCGGATTTGATTTCGAAACGTTTTTTACATCGAGCCAAAATGTGACAACACATTTTGCTCAACAAAACATCCTGCTTTTCGCCGAAAACAAAACTTTTGCAAAATCAAAGACAAATCTAAGTATGCATGAGCCAAGTCCCGACGCGAGCATCAACCCCATCCGAGACATGTGCGTCTCGAGCACCCAGCGAAGAATCCATCAAGGCGCCACCGACGATCTCACGGATCTCCTCAAGAAATTCGAGTCTTTTCAATACGGGTCGAGTTTTTAAGCATTGAGTCAATCTTTGTCAGTCTAGGGCAATCGAGTCTTCGACGTACGACATTTTTAACAAATCGATAAAGGAATAAGTTTGCCTACAACCCAGCTTCCTTTTTACACACTTTTTCCATAAAAAAACACAATTCTACACCAACATACATTGCATCCCAGGAACAACTATCCTTGGGAGATCTAGGCCGGGTACGAAGGTCCAAGTTAACTAAATCAAGGACACAAAGACAAGAAAGCTTCCGACGACTAAACACCTAAGGTTCACTAGTCTGCTTGTGGTCTACTACTCCGCTGCTTTTGGAGGAGGATCCATTAATTTGGAACTCCACAGTGGTCATGAATTTGATCGCGACCAAAAGTACGAGTATTCCTGGATCGTCCTCCGCGTACTCGATCGCGTGCCTAATAAGCAAACGAACTTGTCAGAGGAACCCGACGTGATAGACACACGATCACAAGTGACCACCGAGCCACAGGGTTTTAGCAGGGTCCGAGCTCAAGCCCAAGCCATACAGGGCGTGGGATATTCTCAAACCAAACGGGAATACAAGGTACAAAGGTCAAAAAAAACCAAAGTCACCAAAAAGCAAAAGTCTCAAAAGCTCTAGAACAAGGGGCAAAACAACTAAGCAAAAGCTTAAGAAGTCAAAAGCTTAAGAAGTCAAAAGCTCAAGAAGTCAAAAAGCTTAAGAAGTCAACAAGCTTAGAAATCAATAAGCGAGGGGCCGAAACCCCAAAGGCAAGAAGTACCGAAGCCCAGAAACGAGTGGCCAGGTCTTTGAAATTCCAAATTGAAGACACAATGTAAGAGCAAGCAACCAAATAGATCAACCAAGGAGAACTCACCCTTAGGATGCAATGTATCAAGGTCAAACACAAAAACACCCCTTGGACCGGCGGGTCCCTAAACACGCACCTTCCCACAAAAACAAACCCACCTCCTGGACCGGCGAGTCCTTAAACACGCACCTTTCCACATAAACACCTAATGCACACCCTTAAACGCGCTCTTTCGAACTACGCCGGTTTGATTCCACGTTCATGGATACGTAGGCAGCTTACGCAAAGCACAACCGAACCTAGCACTACACCCCACTCCGTGTTGAGATTCTACCGAATTCTCATCCTCGACAACTGGGGGCTTTTCAACCTTTGCACTCAAATGACCCTCCACGGTCTTCACAACTCTAGCTTAAGCTTACAACGTCAAAACGCTTTTTCATCTTGCATGAAGCCTTACAACCGACATTTCAAATGTTCATTTTTAAAGCTCATTTCGACAACTAAAATGAATCTTTCACAAAATGATTTTTCAACAAAACCATTTTAAATCCAAACATCCCAATCGGGAATCATTTCACTTTCAAATACAAGCCTACTAACTACGCAGGTACACGGAAGCACAACACAAAGACTAAGGCGAAAGACGACGAAAGCAACTACAAAGTTCAAACCAAGCTACAACAAACAGTCATGTAAACAAGGGTTCACACAATCCTTATTACACAAGCATACTAATACAACTAAGGGTGAAGACGACGGTACTCGTCAAAGTCTACTGAACCCGAGCCACCTCAAAGACGACCACGATACGGTGAATCGCCTGCCCCGCCCACGCTACATTCTTCTCCATTTTGCCTTAATTTCAATCAAATTAAGCCAAACTACGGGGGAAATTTCAAAACCAAACACCATTACTCTTCACTTTGACTCAGTTTTCATTCAAAACTTAGTCAAACTCGAGGGGGTAATCCAAAAACTCCTCCTCACGATACATACCTATACTTTGACTCAGTTTTCATACAAAACTTAGTCAAACTCGAGGGGGTAATCCAAAAACACCCTTATCCTAATGCAACCCATAGCCTTTTACATAGTTTGACTACCGTTATATACCATAACTCAGTCAAACTGGGGGCTTACATACACCGACACCATAACTCAGTCAAACTGGGGACTGACGCTTCCTATCAAGAATTAAACCTTTACAACGAAAAATGGGATAATTTTTCGCATTTTTGAAGACACCCTTGCTATGAATACCCACATCAACATAAGCACCTACGGTTGAGCGACACCTCCAGAACCGCTACAAACATGAGCATGCACACTAAAAGCATAACACTTTCATGTGTGCATCAGACAAGCAACACTCGAACGTAGGTCCAAGCACCAAGCACCCTAACATATCTAAGAAACACCCCAAGCACCATGCATTCCAAGTCCAAGAGACATGTATCATACGAATCCACACGAATCGCAATGATACCACGTCTCATGGTCGAAGCAAGCGAAATCGAAGATCTCGAAAGGAAAATCGTGAGTTCGAATATTTCCAGATTTGAAACCGCAACATGTGCGAATGAGTTCACGCTTGAAGTCGCCAATTGATAAGGGATTCCCCGGAAGAGTCACTAGTCTACAGGCAATTTCCAGAGCATGTTTTGTTCCACGTTTTCCCCTCATTTTTCTTCATACACGCAAGCTTTCATGGTTAAGGCGTCACTCTGATCGCCCATACTCGTGTGCTAAGCATTTAATACACTGCAGGAAGCGAAACACGAACACTCTTCACGAGTCCTTACACCCTCTTACACGTCCTCGTGGAGTATCGCTTCCTCCCATGGAGTCCACACACCTATATCTGAGACATTTCCTACTAATCCAAGACATACCCTTCGACTTCCCCAAAGAAATCACTAACATAAACACCAAGCGTGTTCATCAAAGACATTCAAGACATCCAAGCAATTACACTAAGCCGCACACTGAGCACATACACCTTCCTGACCATAATCCGTGAATATACACTGCGCACCCTAACAAGACGAAACACCATCACTCTCCCAAACAACCACAACTACACCTACGCTCCTCGGCGAGACCATACATATACACCCTTCCCTAGCAAACTAGTACTTCTCCAGCAAATACTACACCAAGCACCTGCGCTCCTCGGCGAGACCCAGTTCAACATCAGCAACAGCGTCAGCAAAGGCATCAGCAACGACAACGGCACTACCTTCTCCTCAACGAAAGGCAATACAACTACGACTACATAGACACTCCTCGGCGAGCCCAAGCATAAGTACTCTACAACAAGCACTTTAAAACAAGCATTTAACTACAAGCATAAAACGCTCCTCGGCGAGTTTAAGCACAAGCGTCCTACAAAGCACATCCAAACATGAACCCATGGCACAAAAACACTCCTGTACAAGCATTACAACCTTTACAAATGCACTCCTACAAGACCATACATCCTACGAATGCACTCTTCACGAGGTCATACATCCAGCCCAGATACACTCACACCCTTGCACTTTAGCCCCCACGCATCGGCAAAGACCGCGCTTCTTTCACGAGACCATACGAAGACGCTTACAAGCAGCAGAAGACTATACGACACCCAACATATACAAGACGCATTTACATCAACACCAGCAAAGGCATTAGCAACAAGCACGACGAAGGCACTCTGCAGGCCGGCAGGCCCTTATAATATGCACGGACCGCCAAGTCCTTAAAATGCGCACGTCCCGCCCCGTTTAGCCCGGTTCGAAGTCCTTGTCTTACCCATGGACGCATGCTTCGTTCACCGATCAGACGAGATCCGTAATGGTCCGGATATGGTCGTGGAGTTTGACTAGCGCTCTAGTCCGAGCTCAGTCAAACTGGGGGCTCTGTGGATACCCATATCCGTACCCTCCCAACAAAAACCCTGTGATGTAACACGGACTTTTATTACGCATGCTTTAACGTTGACTTAAACGGTTCTAACTAATGTCGAATTCATTTTGAGTCGTTTGAAATGTTAAAATGATTTAGGTCACCTCACATCGCATTTAAATAACGTTCATTTTGTCCATTTGGAGTCTAGCTAGGTCCTTGTCCTGCTTCATTTGGCATGAGCTTCGCATTTGCACTACAATTGGCCCTTTTACATTAACAAGGTCTAATTCAGCATTCCTAAATTCCTAAATTTAGGCCCGGTAGCTAAAACCGCTATTTAGCCCCGTCTTACACAAAATACGGCTTCACGTCTTACCTTATCTCACAAAAACTATGCAAATACACCCTTTTCATTTTTACAGTCTCTGCCCAAAACTGAAGCCCAAACCCAGTCTTTGGCCCATACTCCAAAGCCCGCAACCCTCAAAATATCTTAGGGGAACCTCTGATAACCCTTCTTGACGTGCAAGACAAGGATTATCCGTAATCTCCAAAGATATTATTCGGACGAAACTTGGAAAACCAATCTAAAACCAGCCTGACAAACCGCATAAGCTTATGCGGCTCATGGAGCAAACCGCATAAGCCTATGCGGTTTGCCCACCAAACCGCATAGAGCTATGCGGCTTCCCAGGGTGGCTTTTTTCCCAGCTTTCCTAATTTCGTCCGACTCTTCTCCTATATATACAACCCCTCGCACGATCTTTTACACAAGTTTTCCACACAAGAAAACCTCTCTTCTCACAACCTCTCTTCCTAGGTTTAGCACCCACACATGGGTCCCACAAAATATACCGTCTAGCACGGTATACACCTAAATACATTCACAAAAGCCTCAAGCACTCAAATCCTTGAGTTCAACACACCATCCCGTGTTGAATTCATCCTCCTTTTAAGTTCAAGAAGCGAAGCTCTGCCCGCATCTCGCGTCGAGGACAAGGTAGGTACCGATCCACTTGGATCAAAAGCTTTTTCTTATTTTCTATGGACTAACAAAGGACTACACTCTAGCGCCCCCGCTTTGCTTTGGCACCCGAGCGCTTTCCAAGTGTTCTTATTATTTCGTACACTCCATATCCGATGACACGCCAAAGTCGCATAAGCAACCGACCTTATAAAATAAACCAATGGACAATTGAACTTTATTTTATTTGCATGCATCTTGCACCTTCTTATTTTGCATTAAAATCAACTTAAAACAATGAATTCGACCTTTAATCGAACTGTATTCGTTAACAAGTTAAACATGCTAAAGCGAGGGTTTTAATCAATCTTTTTGCATCTGCATCTGCATTCTTTTACAAACTTATCGCACTTGTAATGGCGATAACATTAGCTCAAATATCATCTTACAAGGATTGTTCTAGGTCAAGAGAGGCTATTTTTACATAGGCTTTTCTAAAAGGTTTTCATAAATCATTATTTGAATTAACTCTTTTCTAAAGTACCTCACCCTTGAATCCAATCTGGTTTCACAAGCCTTAGATCTAGGGGTGTCGGCGTGCTCCAAAATTTAGGACATGTTTTTAACTTAGAACATGGTAGCAGGTTCCTATTTTCCGCGATAAATAGGTGGCGACTCCATAACAGTTCTTAAAGGTTTTTCCAACTTAATCTTTTTTAACTTTAAAATCCGCCCTTAAGCAAGACGCCGAGTTGGGTCCGATCCCGGGTTCCACACATATAATAACACCATAGTCCCTATCCGTGACAAAAGCGGATGGGAACCCCTAAGGGCGGCATCCGTCCTACAATGGACGTCGTATCTCCTCACGCACGTGTCCAACAGTGCACGTATGCACACTCAACTCAAGCTCAATCAAACCAACTCAAATTCAATGTCAAAATAATCATCTCAATATCAAACATTATCATAGCATGCCACTTCCATACTCATACTCAATAAATTACAATTTAGTATCTTTAACATAGTTATAAACGGAGTAATAATCAAGGTGATCAACATAAACTCATAACCTAGCCCTTTCAACATATCAAGTTAACATCTTTAATCATTATAACCACACACTCAACAATATTCAATGATCAAGTAAGCCTAGACATGCTTCTAGACTCACACAAGTATGAGGCCGACTCACAAGTTCAAGTATAATGATTAGGGCACAACCAAACAACCAAAGCATGCAACTTTATTATCATACAATCATTCAAAACATCCTAGACAATATCTAGGGCCTCATACATGTCAAAATATCACTAGGGCTACACCTAGTTACCTTTTCCAAACAAGCCAAAGAAAAGCACAGTTTTCAACACTTCTATCCAGATGCGATAACAGACGATCCAGAGCTCCAAATGAAAAACTGAACGGTGAAAAGGTATCCCCAAGAGTCAGGAACATGCTCACAAAATTTCGGCAAAATCAGACGGTCGGATCTCCGGCGATCTTCAGTTTAGCGAACCTGGGACTGGAAAGTCCGAAATTGCGGTTCTCCCTCCAACTCTCTCCTTTTGATTAGGGCATACATAAATCATACAATACATAAGAACAACACAATAAACACATATAATAATAAAACCTACAAAATAAACTTAAAGATGAAGAATTTACCAAAGAGAATTGAAGAGAAAAGATGAGGAGATGATTAGGGTTTGATTAGAGGATGAATCGAATGAATTTATGTGACGATTTAATGAGGATTAATGAGAGATTGAAGAGAGAAAAGAGAGAATAATGATGTTGAGGATGAAAAGCAGTGAATGAATGATATTAGGGTTAAGGGGAGTTTAAATATAAGAGGGATTTCGTAAAAAACAATTAAAATAAATAAGAATTGACTGATCCGGGAAAACAGCCAGAAACGGTCGGTTCGGACCTGAACCGGTCGGTTCAACTTGAAAATTTGGCAGTTGCGACGGCGTCGAAAAAATACGCAGTTTAGCCTTTTAAATCACCTGAATCGGAGTCCGTATGAGGAAATGACATCGTTTTTAAGTTCCGACTACGGTTTCGCTTATTTCTCGAGCCAAAAATGAGAAAATTAAGGGAAATGAATTACGAATTTGACGAATTGAATTATTTATATAAAAGGAAAAAAGTCGGGGTGTTACATGAGCAGAGAAAGAAGCATATCAATAACGAAAGGCGTGGTTGAATGACAGCATTGAGAAGCAAGAGCCTTAGTCGTTGGAAGCATATGATTGTGTCGCGGATCTGTTGACTTACAGTAACGGTATTCCTTCGGATGGACAAGATCCTAGCGAATAAGCCATCGAAATCCTAATAGCTAGGTGCTTACCTAAGTAGATAACTTCATATTTGTTAGAATGTTGGATCGTTGTTGGATATTTGATATGGGTATTTTGTTTCCTAGCTTAAAATGTACGGAAAAAGAGGTGTGGACAAAGACACATTGTTGCAGCAACAAGGAGGCCAGGGAAGATACTCGAGAAAGACGGACTTCTGTACAATTGTGGTTTCTCACTTTGCGACCAAGGGCAGGGCATAAATGAGTAAAAGATTTGTCCCTTGAATATTGTAGTTGGCAGTATTGTTATTAGAGTGTTTTAAGTCTAATTCGGCCTTATTTTTACGATTGCTATTACAGAGTTGATTACTGTAGCTGGAAAAAAGTTGCACCTTTACCACAAAAGGAGTTAGCTGGGTGACGATCCTAAAGCACAGGATAGGCTCGAAGAATGGGACAGTGAAGGGGATGCCATATAGGAATTTGCTCGACTGTTCGTGGAGGTGACACGAAACGAGTTTCAACTTTAGGAAATCGAAAGAAGTTTCAGAAGAAACCGTAGAAGTTTCATGTCACTCAGTTAAGATATTCAATCTACAAAATACATCTACACTCCGTAACATTTACCAAACTAAATTTCATTCATAATTTCATCATTTCTTTCCTTAAAAGAACCTCAAACAAATCATTCTCGCCCAGAAAAACGTAGGAGAAGTTCTACATAACCACTTTTCAGTTCCACTTTTCTCAACTATAACGGCAAATTTCTGATCGTTGCTTGAATTTCATTTCAATTTGATCCCATTTTTAGCAATTTTTAAGAAAAAAATAATTTGTCAGTTGAAGAGCAAAAGCAGCAACCAATCGTCATTCTCGTGCTCTAGGTATTCTCCTAATAAGTCTTCAAAAATTCACCCTTTACTTTAGAATAAAAAACAATGTTTTTTTGGATTTAGGGTTTTATTTTGGCATATTGGGGCATTATTGATTTTTAAAACAATGACCAAATTCCAAACTGGGTTTGATTTGAACTGATCTGAATTGAAGGTATGAAGGTGTGAATGAATGTCACTATTGCTGGTGATGTGACAAGCTTTTGTGATTTAGGAGGGGGAACCTGCACACTAGAAACAAGCTTGCTCGGAGATTTAACTTTCCGGCACTTAGGAGGATGGTTAGTAACATCAATAGCGCATAGTGAGTGAACATTATTAGAATCAGATATAGGATTAGCAATCAAAAACTTAACTACCGTCCCATCAAATTCCATAGTGAGTGATCCTTTAGGTACATCAATCTTAGTATCTGCAGTCTTTAAAAACGGTCTACCCAACAGAACGGGAATGACATCTACCTCACTTTTCATGTCCAAAACATAGAAATCAGCCGGAAAGACTAATTTATCTACTTTCACCATAACATTCTCCACCACCCCTTTAGGATTGACACTAGATCTATTAGCTAATTGAATCACCACATTAGTGTCTCTCAAAGGTCCAAGTTTTAAAGTCTCATAGACGGAAAAAGGAATAACATTAATTGACGCTCCTAAATCTAACATGGCCTTTTCAATCCTATGGTCTCCTATGGTGCATGGAATCGAAAACATACCGGGGTCTCCACGTTTAGGGGGTAGTCTCTTTTGAAATAAAGCTGACACAAATTCACTCACCTTACCCCTATGACCCTTTACCTTAGGCTCACTCTTCTTCCTCTTAAGGATACAAATCTTTTTCAAAAACTTAGCATAATGAGGTACAGTTTTAAGCAAATTCAAGAGTGAAATATTTACCTCACAGTGTCGAAAAGTCTCATAGATGTCCTTGTCCTTCTCGATCTTCCGTGTGGACTTCAGAGCATTGGGAAAAGGAACTTCCGGTTCATATACCGGCAACGGACCCTCATTCATCTTACCTTCATCTTCGTCGGCCTCAATCTCCATTTCTTCACGGACCGTCGAATCATCCACTACCTTCTTCTTCATTTTCTTCTCTACCTCCTCTAATTGTCTCCCGTTCCTCAATAAAACGGCACTCACATTTTCTCTAGGAGCTATAGTTTGACTTGGCAGCACATTCGAGTCTCTAGCTTCCAACCGACTAATAGCAGTGGCCATTTGACCAATTTGAGTCTCCAAATTCTTGATGCTATTCTTAGTCTCCAACATGTTCTGAGCCACGCTAGCTTGAAAGTTGCTTTGATTAGCTACCAAAGCCCGAATCATCTCATCGGTGGACATTAATGAGCTTGGAGGAGGATGGGAGCTAGGAGGTGGGTTCTGCGGACGAAGCATGAACTGACCACGGGGTGGACCGGATTGGTTACCTTGAGCATATTGTAGGTTATTCTGATTATCACCCCATCGAAAAGCCGGATTTGCCTTCCAACCAGGATTGAAAGCATTAGAGTACGGATCCCACTTACGTTGAGACGGCTCCATGTAACCGATAGCATTCACATCCCCCACTGGCCCCTCTTGCATTTGCGGACAACTTTCACTCGGATGTGATGGAGAAGAACAAATGCCACAAACCATCGCCGGCTTCCTTCCTATGACTAAGTCCTTGACCATAGATGTCAAGCTATCCACCTTCTCCTCAAGCATGCCATGACTCGATCCAACTGCATTAACCCCCCGTCTAGAAGGTTTTCCAATCAAAGTCCCTCGAGCTCTCAGCTAGCTCGGTGATTAGAGCCATTGCTTCCGTGGGGCTCTTATTCGTGATTCCACCTCCACTAGCCGCGTGAACCATACGAGCATCCTCTTTACTGAGACCCCCACAGAAGCACATGATCAGATCCTGGTCTTCATATGTAACACCCCCGATTTTCGGCCTCCTTTATATACATAAAATCAACAACTCGCAAGGCCAAAAATCGAGAATGCTACTAATAGTAACTGAGGTATTTAATAATAAAACCAAAATAAAAATTCTTGACAAAGTAAATTATAAAAATTACATAAAAACAAAATCCATTTATTAAGAAATCTAGTCGCAAAAGAATAATTAAAGAGTTTATTCAAATGTAATGAAATCAATACGCAGTGTCTCTCACGATACCCATCCCCACGATCACATACAAACCTGCAAGTTATTTAAAACACAAAAACAAAGTCAACAAAATGTTGAGTAAGTACGACCTTTATCTTGTAAAAACGATTTTGAAAATCATTTTAGAAAGTCTTTTACTTGCATTTTTCAAAAACATTAATAATGATAAATCAATGAAAAACAATCAAAAAAGATATAAATAAGTTTCATTCACAAGTACTCGATACAGAAAATATTTTAGTCCCATAAGAATGAGACTCTTCCGATGGCCAATAACTCTCTGTTATTTTTTCCTCACCGACCAACCAAAAGGTAGGCCCTTGATAGTGGCTAGAATAGTATACTTAAGCGGGTTCCCTCTTTTTAATAAGAGGAGGACTTCACTCGTGATACTATCTTTAAGATAAGAGACCCAATAGTCCCGAATACGCGTATCCCCCAATGAGTACTACAAAAGGGAGGATCTAGAGGTGAGGGCTCGATCAACTGACCCTACATTTGAACTTTATGAATCATCACTATCGATAACAACTCTCATATAAATGCCCGTAGAAGGGACGGGATATCATCGGGATAACCAAAATAATTTGAAGTACTTGAGAAAGATAATTCAAATGAAAATCGAGACAATATTAAGATGATGAAATAGAATAATTAGGAAATTCTCAGAAGAATTCTTGAACAACAATTCAGAAGCAGTCATAAACACACATTTGAACAAAATTATATAAAATATGAAAATAATTTGAGAAAGACATAAACCAAAAATATTTGTAAGCATTTTAAAATCACATGAATCTTGAAAACTAGAAATATGGTAAACTTGAATAAAATCATATAGAAAAGATAAAACAATTTGAGAAATTCTTTCAAAAGGTTAAATTAGAAATATTAAAATAAAATATTTAATAAGGAGATAAGCAATCGTACTTACCTTAAAATAGTAGACAATTAATCACGTAAACAAGAAATTTTGAACAGCTCAGCTCCTTGACGAACTTGGAAAATCTAGTAAAAATATTACAATAATAATTACTTCCACGTGTAATTACGACTGCTCTGTTACGATCTAAAGTTCATACTCCTAGAATACCGATTTGCTACTATGTCGAGCATTAACCTATGAAGCACTTTTACTATTTATCTATTATATTATATTACCTTGTATTCTAATTATAATATAGGCAAAATTACAAATAACTACCTTTTAAAACCATTTTTTTCCAAATAACTACCTTTTATAATTTTCTTTTCAAATCACTACCTTAAAACATGTTTTTTTTTTTTTTTTTCAAATCACTACCTGTTCCCCTGAAATCCCATTTAAGCCATATTTTCTAAAAAGTGACCGTTTTGCCCCTATTACTTTCTTTTACCTAACGACTTTTCCTCATTTCTTTTGACTTTGTTTTGCTTTTCATCTTCTTTCAGATTTTCACCCACCCACCCAATTATTTTAACCTAAAAATTTCTGGGTAATTTTTCTTCAAATTTTTGGACATTGTTGGCTATGTGAAGCTCTTGGTGGTACTTCATTCTCATCAGCGGTTGATATTCTTAAAGTCCCTTAATCCTTAAAGTCCCTTAATCCTGGGTCATCTACTTCAAATCCAACCCCTGTAGAAACAAATAATGTGGAGAATGAACCTGTGAAGACAAATCAAGAGCCTGTGGAGAGAAATGAGGAGGCTGTGTTCACAAATCAAGAGCAACGAGCAGCACGATCAAGTGGCTATCCACACAAATCCATTTACGGATCTATATGCTTCGATTGGAACTGGAAGTTCAAGAACAGGCGGCGGGTATACTACTATAATTAAACTCCCCTTGTTGGTGTTGATAATTTGAAAGTGAATGTTGAGGAAGAGGATGTCACAGATTCTGATGATTTGAGAAGTTTGGATGGTTCTGATGTTGAAACTAATCCTAGCCCAATTTTTAATCCACTTGTTGATTTCAAACAACCAATTGTGCTGAAGTTGGGATTGAAGTTCCCTACTGTGGTAGAATTAGGGGGTAAGTGAGGATGAAAATGATAAGGAAAACATTAAGAAATAAAAATAAAGATGAAAATAATTTGAACATTGAAAGACCCATGATTTGATTCAATAATATGAGAGAAAAAATGAAAACAATGGCTGACATCTATGGTAAAGAAGATGAGTGAAAAACTTAGGTTAAATAGAGTAACAAAGGGTAGATTGGGTATTTCACATGGGTATTTCAAATTAAAGCCAACAAAAAATTTCAATTTAAATTTTCAATTTTATGATGAATCCTATGAGCAATTAGTGATTTGAAAACAAAAACACGTTTTAAGGTAGTGATTTGAAAAAAAATTTATAAAAGGTAGTTATTTGAAAAAAAAGGATTTTAAAAGGTAGTTATTTGTAATTTTGCCTATAATATATTATATTATTTAATCCTTATATTATACAATACTATATTATTAATCACTAACCCCATACACTCATGCATCATAATAATTACATGCTACGTATTGCTGTATTAAAACGGTTGTCACTAGCTAACTCTCACCCCCAACACGACTTAGACCAATTCCACTGAACGCACCGATAACCCGCAACGTACACCCAATAGTATAAACCCGAGCAACCCTAGATGACCCATGTCTTTTACGTTAAACTCGACCCTATTTTATTGACAAAACAAAGGTGTACACGACAATGTCAAAGTCCAGCTGAGACGACACAAATACAATGCTACGATCAATAGTATTGAGCGGACGACACAGGAGAGTTACTGTAGAGGCTACTTACTGATATGGTGACGGAGCATAGTTGATAGCTTACACAAATCCTTCTACGGTGTAGGCAAACGGAGATTTGGATCCTAAGGTAACGTGACTATATAGAATGTTTTTGAGGTATGTGTATCTAACCTTGTATATATATATATATATATAAGACGTGAAGGTGTGGTATTTGTGTTGGTTTAGGAAAATTGAAGTGAATTAGGAGTATATAACCACAAATAAAAATTAATATCCCTAAAGTAAATTTGACTAGATTTAGGATAGATGGGGTTAGAGATATATACCCAAACTAGCATAATTATGGTTAATTAGTTTTAATTTGATTACTAGTAGAATTAATATAATTAATAACATAAGCTATATCTTAGATTTTCCAAGGTCCCGTAAATAATAATCATACCACTATAATTAGTTTGATAATTCTAGTTGGATAAGCTATTGGTATAATATAAATAAGGTCTAAGACAATAATTTAATCTTATTAATGTAAAAATAATAAAATTCTTATTTGATCGAAGTATCCCACTAAATAATTAATATTAAAAAAAAAAAGACTGATTAATATAGATAAGTTGCTAATGTACTCAAAATATAGTATTAAAATATATTAATATTGATAATTTTCATCAAAATAAAATACTTCATCTTATTATTTTTATAAAATTATATTTTTTATTAGAATAAAATTATTTAAAGATCTCAGAAGTACCGGGTATTACATCATACCCATGATAAGGGCACATACCACACAACTTCTTGAAACGCTCCCAGTACTCATACATAGTCTCCCCATCTCGCTGCTCAACATTACTAATCTCCTTCTTCAGTTGGGAAGCTCGAGAGGCAGGAAAGTATTTCTCCAAGAATGCCTTCTTCATTTTGATCCATGTATCGATACTACCCGTAGGTAGATAATAGAGCCAATCCTCGCAGTCATTCTTCAAAGGTGAGAATCTGAATGCCTCTAGCGTAGTCGCTCGTCGATTCTGGAAGAGCTTCATACTCGAACACACAATGTGAAAATTCGATAAGTGTTTGTTCGGATCCTCACCGCTCAACCCATGGAATAATGTGGGTAACAAGTGAATAAGCCCGGACTTCAACTCAAAGTTCACATTTTCCGCAAGAGGCGGGATTGTGATGCATAAGGGTTGTTGTCGAAAGTCCGGAGCTGTAAGTTGCTTAATAGATTGGGCCATCACGTCGTCTTCCTCGATCTACAATCTCAGAAATATCCGAATCGGAGCCGAGATCCTCTAAATTAGAATCGCCTACGACAACGATTTGACCTCTCTTGTTCTTGCGAAACCTGAAAAGTGTTCTTTCAATCTCTCAGTCAAAAAGCTCAAGTGTCAGGTTAGCAAAACGAGTATTATGCATACAACCAACACTAAACAAAGAAAACAATTAACGCCTAAATCCCCGGCAACGGCGCAAAAATTTGACGATCTAAAGTCGTATGCCGCAAATTACAATTTATAATCACTTAAATCCTATATACTAAGCAAGTAGTAAAACGGAAGTAAGGGTCGATCCCACAGAGAAATAGGCTAATTATAATAAAGTAAAGTGTAAAGAATGCAATAATACGGAGTAATTAAGTAACAGTAACAGGTTTGGGGGGTTTTGATTCAGTAAATACTACTAATGAACTAACTAAAAACAATAATAAAGTTAAGGTTTTGAAACAATTAAGAGAAAGGTCTTGACACAATACGATATCCACAGACGATAAAATCACCGATCATAGAAAACAATTAAACCACTTTACTTGAGTACTTTATTGTGAAAGCTAATACCTTTCAATAATATTAACTTACATATTCCCTCTTTAGTCAGTAATTAGGTCAAAACGGATGCCCTAAATCACCCTTTCTAAGACTAACCCAAATCACGCGATATCAAGTTCAAGTCTATAGAAGAATTAGCACGAGAATCAATAAAGATGACTAATACTAACAACGTTGTTAATACTCGAGTCACAAATTCAATTCCTCTTTATGATTAATTCACGACAAACAGAGTACAATAAATCAATCACAATAGCTACCACGATAAGATTAATAAAGCAAACTGAGCCAATAATCAAATCTAACAAATTAATTAATAATTATCCTAATTAGTTGTACACCCTAATCAAGATTAAAATCAATAATAATAAGAACAAGGAATTAAATAATACTCAAAGAAAAGTAGAGAAATTGATAATCTCACGGATCAAGTACCGACGCTTCAATCGATCGTATCAAGAATATGGAGTTTTAGTTACACATGGTCTTGAGAGAAATCCCAAGAAATTATTAAAGAGAACTAATTAAGAAACTAATGAAAACTAATGAAAGAGATGATGGAGATAAATAACGTTCTATGGAAGTAATAGTAGTAGTTCCCTAATTAAACCCTAAATCTTTCTTAAGTATTTCCTAAAAAAATAAATTAAAAATAAGACAATTAAAAGATTTCCTAAAATCCGGAGAGATGGCGCCGTTGGCGCTGTGAACTCGATGAGAGCATTGTCACGGCATAGATGGCAGGAGAGGTGCGCCAGTGGCGCCCAAATGTGCTCCAGTGGAGCATTGCCACGACATTCAGGGCTTCTCAGGCTCCAGTGGAGCCCAAATGTGCTCCAGTGGCGCCTGAACCTTCTTCACTTCTTCTTCTTTCCTTGTTTATTTCCACTTCAATTTCTTCATTTCGCTTCTCGTTTGCCGTGTCTTAGGCTTGGCACACACTTCAAAATCACCGAGAAACTACGGAAATAATCAATTCATACAAAAGGTACAAATAGTCATTCGATCATCCTAACTCCAAATTACACCAAAATGGTCCTAATTCACTCATCTAAACGCCTCAACGACACCTAAAATCGACATCTTAATCACTACTAACTCCGTCATATCAGAGTAACTTATAAGTAATTAAAGTTTCAAAACTTTAACATCTAAAAACGCATATGGGCAATAATATGGAATGGAGGGAGTAATAATTTTAACCCTTTAAATTTATAGTTTTGAGATTTATTTGAAAATTTTAAAGGGAATATTAAAAATGGAATTGAGGGACTACTAAAACATGCCCAAGTACATACTCCCTCCGTTTTAGTGAATTGTTTACAGTTTGACTTTTGTGAGGGGAATTTGAGATAAGTATAAACAAATGAGTGGGACGGAGGGAGTACGATTGATTAAATTTGGAATAGAGGGACTAATAAATTCTATATATGGGTAGTAAATGATTTTGGGTCATTGTAAAGCCCAAATCCATAGACAAGGTAGGTCAAGACCTTGCCTTGCTCAATTGATTAGATTTAATTTGGATATTCGTCAATTCAAAATCGAGATAAAATGGTTAGAAAAGTTGAATATCCATATAATCGATGAGACCTTCTTTTTTCACCTATATATGGAGTATGTAAATTTCAATGATAAAAATCACATTCAAATTTGGTTTACACGAATTGACAATAATTAGTAGATCAATGTTTATATCATCTTATGTCCTAGCTAGTAGCGTACATTGTTAATGTGACATAATTTTGGAGGAGACAAGTCACATATATACAAAGATAGAAAGTGTAGCTTAATTAAACACTAAGGACTTGTTCTACCTTAATTAAACTGAACTGAACTAAATGCATCAGCAATTGGAGTTAAAAGGACAATCACATGTACTAGCACAAGCAATCACACCCCGAATTATAAAAGAAAGTAAAGAATTTTGTATATATCTTTGTTGGAGATATTTTGAGATATGTCGAGATATCGACATATCGTATTTTAGGGAATGCGATATATTGAAATATATCGTATAGAATAATATATTAATATTGGCAGAATAAATATATTATGTTGCCAATATTAGTTCGTAGTATAGCATTATATATATGAGGTTATTGTAATTCTTAGACATACAATTACATTTAATAATATAATCTCCTCCTTTATGTATTCTCTCCTCTAATATTCCAATAATCTTTCAAATATTTCTCTCAAATACCTTATTACAATAGTATATAAAATACGGCAACAATGATAAATTTTAACTACTCTCTCTGTCTTAGTCATTTGTTTACACTTTTCTCAAATTTCCCTTTTAAAAACGTCAAAGTGTAAATAATTCACTGAAATGGAGAGAGTACGTCACTGTCTAAAAGAGTTGAAGCAAGCAAAAGAAGAAAAGAGAGGTAGAGAACGTGAGGAGGTGTACGTAGTTAATGAGATGAGAATGATATGAAAATGATTGAAGAAGAAGAAAAGGCATATAAAAGGGTAGGGTAGGGTTGGTAGGTGACACCACCACATCTCTCGTTTATGTCGTTGTTACTAACACTTCGCCATGCATAATTGATATATAATTGCATATCCTCACCTCTACGCACCATATCTATCATTTTATGTTATCTCTTTAGTATCGTTGTTCTCCTCATTACTCCTATGTTTGTTAGGTCTGTTAGTTCATTAATTATATAGGTGAATGATTCCTTTAATTACTAATTCTATGCTTCGGTTAAGATGATAAGATCTCTTAGACTAATGATTAAAACAGAGGTAGTCTTCTGACTTCTGAGTAATAGATCTTAGGTTCGAATTTCTCCTCGAAGCTAGTGAGATTGGTTGAACTTGGTGGCGATCTATTAACTAAAAGGAAAACTGATTCTATGTGGCTTGTGTTCGTTCGTTTCTATGTGGTGGGTTTGAAAAGAATGCATGTCATTATAACACGATTCAAATTACAAATTTGAAAAAAGCAACGTTCCTATTTACGGTCTAAAAATGAGAACATAATTAATTACTTTTGAGAAGCTAGCTTGAAAGGAAAGTTACACATGTAAGGTTAAAAAAGAATTGATACTCCTTATGTCTCAGGTTTACACTTCTCTCAAATCTCCCCCACAAAAAAGTAAAAGTATATACAATTCACTGAAACGGAGGGAGTATTTGATTACATTATAAAGAGATACAAAGTTAAAATTGATTTGGGATAGATATTCGAACTTATGATATACTATCTCTCTTATTCTGAAGGACATGTAACAAATCTAATACTGTACATAGTTTTACGGTTTACCTCAATCGTGAAATCATCGTTTAACCAAATTACAAGTATTGAGTAACAAATTTAATTGGAAATTGAATTAAAATAATCAACATTGGTAAATTTGTCACTAAAAGCATTAACAATAGACGAACTTTATAAAAAGTTCTTCCGATGCCATCTTATTTTACATCAAACTCAAAAAATAAGAACTTTTGCCTACAATAGATGAACTTTGTATAAAGTTCATTGATGAACTCCATTATTCATATCATCAAGCTTAAAAAATAATTTTTTTTTCACAATAGAACTTTTTTTTAATGATTTTTATTCATGAATATTTTTTATGTAAAATGGATTTATCATGGAAATGATAAAATACATTAATTTTTCTACAAATTATTATGATAAAAACTCAGTTCCTATAAATAAGAACAAACCTTATTATGCAGCAGATAAACTTTATAAATAAAATTTTTGACGATAAATTCGAAAATAAAAACCACGGCTAAACTTGCTCTAATGCACTAAATACCTCCACCATTGAAATGTACGGAGTAATTTGTACATAGAATACAACTAAATCCAAGATTTACAAATGAGTACACTATTAAACACACACAAAAAATAAAATTAAATAAATAAACTCTTAAGTTAATTATCACTCCAATTAACACACACAAATACACAATGAGTCAATGACACAATAACAAAAACTAAAATTTAAAAAAAAAAAAAAAAAAAAAAAAATGAAAAGAAAAAGGGAAAACATTCGGCGTAGAAAACGGTGGTAGTTATAATGTAGACATGATCACCACCAAGTTTCAGCAAATCTCACCTCGAGAACCCAAAACCCTTCCTTCCTTCCAAAAAAAAAAAAAAAAAAAGTCAAACAAAAAATTCAAAAAAAAACAATGGAAAGAGGAGGAATGAATAGAATGATACCCGACCCGCATACGACCCAAGTACTTGAAGACCCGCTCCAGCTCCACCAGCATCACCCGAACGAGGATTTCCTCGACCAAATATTATCAACTTTGCCCAATTGCTCCTGGCCGCCTCACCCGACTGAACTCAAAAACTCGAGTTCAGTTGAGCGGGCCACCACTGCCCCACCCGGCGCCTTCCAGTTCCCGTTTGATGACGGGTTTGCTTCTGGCGCCGGGTTTGGTAACGGTAATGGTAATGGAAACGCCGGGTCACAACAACAGCAGCACCCGTTTCATCCTCCTCCTCATCCTCCTCCTCTGGTACATACGTTTCTTGATGGAGAAACTTTGACCGTAAATATTTGACATAATAATATGAATTCTTATTATTGTAAAATTTTGGACCGTAACTATTATGAATTGAATCCGTTCTTTCTATTTAAAATCCAACGTAAATTTGGAAAACTTTTGACTATAAATCCTTGTAAATATATCTCTACATGTGTTACCTTAAATGTTTAAATGTGGATTCATATGGTGAAATTAATAAGATAACAGCGATGAGTATGTAATTTGTTGATATTGGACAGAATTACGGCGGTGTAGCGGGTGGAGGAGGAGCGGCAGCGCCGCCTGCGAGCGCATCAACCGGAGGAAGTAGTGGAGCGACCCCACAGAAACAAAGTAGGGTTAGGGCACGGCGAGGACAGGCCACCGACCCTCATAGCATCGCCGAACGAGTACGACCGCTCGATCTCTTAAAATAAAATAAAATAATAACTCTTTAAATTCTAAATTATATTATCAATCAGTTAATTTATTGTAAAATCGTCTCAAAAACGTCTCATATGATAATTTATGTGCAGCTTAGAAGAGAGAGAATAGCTGAGAGAATGAAGGCATTGCAAGAATTGGTTCCCAATGCTAACAAGGTACAACTACTCAAGTCCCTATGATCACATATTCACATGTCTCATGTTCCATGTTTTTTTAGGGTTTTGTAATCATGTTTCAATATGTTAAGTTTATAGCAAAATAAACGTAAAATTCATAGTTACATTAATTAATCACGAGGGTAAATTATAAAGGAGGGTAAATTAAAAAGGGGTGAATTGGTCGTAATTGTCTATGTTTTAATTTCTTATTTTATTAGGAGTACTCCGTAGTATGTTCAGTTATAAAAGTCACTCGTATATCTTACCTATATTTATGAAGCGATAAGTGAAATAAAATCGAATAACAGACAAGAATGATGATAATAAATATTTTCGGTCTAATGATAATAATTGGTCATAATCGTCTCTGTTTCAATACCTTTTGTCGTAATCGTCTCTGTTTCAATACCTTTGTCTAACGACCAGACTAACATATTTTCGGTCTTATTAACAATAAATTAATAACAAGTTAACGACAAGAATGATACTCCATAATAATAATAACAGACATAGCATTAGAGAGGGCAGGTTAATTAATAATTCGTAATTAGTAATTAATATTATAAGTCATATAATTATAATACTTGGGGAGGAATCTCTGTTATTACTGACTTATGATAGAACATCCTCAACTTCTTTGCACGTCCTTTTTTTTTTTTTTTTATATATATATATTTCATCGATCTCTTGGCTATTATTATTACATGATACATCTAGTACATAAGTAGACGAATGTATGATTATTTTGTGATTCTAGAACGGTGGAGAATGACACGTTTAATTGTAGATGTTAGATAAATTTACTGCGGAGTAATATATATATATATATACACACGCTGACGCGATTTATCTTTTATGACCAGTACATAAAATTGTCCACGTGAATATTATTATTCAGTAATATTATCAATGCAAAACAAATTAATTTCTAGGGTAAAATAATTTACAACACTTTTTACTCCGTACAAGTAATGATAATGAATACGGAGTACTTTTCTGATGATATTCTAACTACACCTAGTTATTAACTTATTTTATCGTTAATTCTTTTGTTGTGTGCTCAAAGGGAATACAATCACTTTATAAATTCAAATTAAAGCTTTAAGAAACATTAAAAGATGAATCTGTATCAGTTATAGTATACGAGTACTATGTACTCCTAATTCTTTTTAAATTATTTACTTATCTTATATTATCATATATATGTTACGGAGTAGTTTAAGCTAATTGATTGATCGATAAAACTTATGATATGTTTTTGTACTTTTAATTGTAAGGACAGACCGATAAAGCGTCTATGCTTGACGAGATCATCGATTATGTTAAATTTTTACAGCTTCAAGTCAAGGTTCCTTTCTTCCTTTACTATTATATAGTCCGTATATTCCGTTTTATTTATTTTCGATGTTTTGAGAAAGAGTAATGATTGAATTTAAAAAATCCTAATTTAAGATAAGATGGTAACAAACATATTGTATGAACTTTTAATTTTCTCATTAATGACGGAAACAAAAAATTTGATTTTTTTTTTTCTGATCGATGCCAAAATTGTTAACTTGTAAATATAATGGTTTTAGATTGTAAGCATGAGTAGATTGGGTGGTGTAGCTGCTATGAATCCCTTAGTTGCTGACATGTCCGCCGAGGTACGCCTTTTATTTCATTGTTCTACTTTTTTACATTTCACATTAAGTGAGACAGTTTTATAAGAAGGTCAAATAAATAAGGTTATATTCTTTTTGATTGAATTTAACTTTAAAGTTAGATACAACTCTTTCTTATGAGTTCAACTAACCTCGTAAAAGTTTATCTATGTTCAGACATAGACATCTATGAGTTCAACTAGGGGTGGCAATGAGCCGAGCTGATACCGAGCTCACATAAGCTCGAGCTCGGCTCGTATCAAATTATTTGAGCTCAAGCTAGGCTCATAGCTCAACGAGCTTTTCAAATTGCAGCTCGAGCTCGGCTCGTATAACCTTTTTATTAGAGCTCGAGCTCGAGCTCGGCTCGTATAATTTTTTCGAGCCCGAGCTCGAGCTCGAGTTCGCATCGTATAATATTTTCGACCTCGAGCGTTATAACAAATTTTAAAATAATTTTAATAGGCAATACGAGGTTTGGAATAGAAATTGTGACTTGTAACTTTGTGATTTTTAGAAAATTTATTTATATTTTTAATTTTTTTATTGGTATAAAAATTTGATGAAGTCGAGCTTAACCGAGCCGAAGCTCTATAGGCTCTGCTCGAGCTCGTATTCAAAAGCCAGGGATCGAGCTCGGCTCTGGCTCATATTTGACCGAGCTCGAGCCGAGCTTTGACCGAGCCGAGCCCGAGGGCTCTACGAGCCGGCTCAGCTCATTGCCACCCCTAAGTTCAACTAACCAATGATAATGATTTTAAACAATTTAATTACTTACTACTAACCTTGAAAATTCTTGAATTATTTTCCTAATTAAATAAAATTATCAACTTTTAGCATTCCAAGAATTAAGGAAATGAATTAAAGAAACGTCATTAGAAAGTCAAAACTCGATCGATTAAATCATTTACTTAAGTAAGAGTTTTGTTTTTTTAGGCACCAAAAAAAGACAAAAACAAGAATATGACTTGACTCTTAAGGTGTACGTATAGGTCAATGGTGTTATCTACACATTATTTTAGTAATAATAATATTATTATTATTATTATTATACTCTTGTGAGAAATTGGTAATGTACAAAGTATGTGACTACTAAACTACGTGCAATGAAAAAAAAAAATTGTATGATATCGTGTTAAAGTAGAACGAGTATGATGTTAGTTGGTCTTATAAATCACGTTGACTTTTGATTACATAAAATTAAAACAGTTTTTTTTAGAATTAAGTATTTTGATACATTTTGATCTTTATTCTTTACAATAGAATTAGTAGCAAAGTTTATTAGTATCATTGTAAAACGTGAATCACATATTCACTTTAAAATTTTAACAGGGAGGTGGAGTAAGACGAAACATTACCGGAAATCAAACTCCGTTATCATTAAACAACAACAGCAGCAACAACAACAGCAATATGGCAATTGCCGAAAACCAAGTGGCCAAATTAATGGAAGAAGACATGGGTTCAGCCATGCAATATCTCCAAGGCAAAGGTTTATGTCTCATGCCCATTTCTCTCGCCACGGCCATCTCCACTGCCGCCTGTTCCTCCCGTAACCCCCCTCCGCCACCCGCCACCCACCTCACTCACGACACAGGCGACACCCCCAATGGTACCACGACCCAACCTACATCCAGTACGCCTTTGAATGATCTTTCTATCAACGACGGGTTTAAGAAATGATCTTGTAGTTCGTTGTCCTATACTATGAGTCGTGCATGCATGTACGTGTAGTATTTCTTGTTCTTTACTTCTTGTTCATGGAAACTGTCGTACAAAATTTTTTACGATGAAATAAAATTTGTTATTAATACTAAGTACACAAAGTACTTCGGTTACTCAATTTCCTTGTTGAAATAATGAGACTTTTCCATAATAGTTTAAGTACGATGAATCTACCAAATCATTGTATTTATTCATAAGCGAAGCATTACGTGTCTTGGATAAAGGGACACATAGTATACGAAACAATGTATCTATGGATGAAGAGTTATGTCTCTCCATATTATGTATTACATTCATGCATACGTATATACTTTGTATGTAGATTATTCATACATATGTATGTACTATGAATCCAGATGAGTCATGCATATAGGTTAGAATTCGAAAGAGTGCGTATCACCTATAAATAGCATGTAATCTTAGGCATTGTAATCACATCATTTTTCATTCAATAAAAACAAACATATTCAATCACAAACTATTTTCCTTCTATATCTTCACTTTCTCACTTATAATCATCCTAAAACCCAACATTCCTATTTAAATACTACATATAATAAGAGACAGTTTTATGATAAAATTAAATTTATTTGAAGAGTATTTAGCTTTCACAGTTCTACATTAGGATGATATTTGAAATGGATATATAAATGGATAAGTTAGTAATTAACATGACCACATGATGTGATTTGAGACGATAATTTACTTACGAAGCAAATTAATAATGTCATGAAATAAATATATTGATTAAAAATCTAAACTGTTACGGAGTAGTTGAAGTTGCAAAGATAAACTATTCATGCGTGATGTTAATATGTACTCCTATTCTATTCTACTACCAGTGACAAGTTTCTTTACACATACCCAGAGGTAGCCAAATGTGCGGCCTAGTTTGGGCCAGCCCGCCCAAACAACGGGCCGTGTATGAGCTTATTAATGACACCATCCCTCCGGGCCTTAATTTTAAGCCAATTTATAATTGGGTTTGGGCCTTGATATGGAAGCTCGGCTCGGCTCAAGCCTGACCCGCCACCCTAACGGGTCTTGCTTGGGTTTGAGAATTGAGCCCGGCCCGGGCTCAACCTGGCCTTGCCCATGGCCAAGTCTACAACATACAACCTTTGTTGGAGATGAATCCAGCCTAATGTACATTCTCACATGCGACCCAACATCGTTTATGAGATGAAAGTTGTTCTTGTTTGACATTATAAATAGGATTGAAATTGGAGCCCGTGACATTTTGATTTGACTTTCATGTTACGTTAGAACTTTAGAAGATCATCTACACTGAAATTACTCATATAAGGGAATGATTAAGATTTAATAAATGATTAAAATGAATTCTATATTGATCTAATAATAATATTACTCGTAAAATACTCTTAAAAATAACTGTACGTTACGTTCAAGTATATATATAACAAACGTGTTAAATTGTTTGTAAGTTGGAAATCCACATTTGTTAAATTATACTTCCTCCGTTCCACAATGATAGTCCCGTTTCACTTTTAGAAAGTCAAAAATTTAAAACTTTGACCGTATATAACTTAAAATATATAAATAATCGTTATACGATACTAAGATATTTACATTTGTTGTCAAAATATCTTTCACAAAATTTAATTTTCACCCCAAGAAAATCGTATATAAGCGATGAAAAACATGGTCGAAGCGGAGCGTTGGAGACCGTGTAAAGTCAAAGTGGGACTATCATTGTGGAACGGAGGAAGTATTGTTATAGGCATTATTCAATGGGGGGCCGGGGGGGTGTAGTCAATAAGTAGTGGTCTTATTAAGAATTCTGCAAAACCATATCTTAATTGCATCTTATCATGTATTGCCTCAAATTATTAGATTCTTACTTAGTTTTGTGTTTCTTTATGGGTGTTGTTCAACTGTACCCGACTTTTTCTCAATTGCACCCAAAAAAGACCACACTATCCTTCTCATTTTCTTCTCCCACCTTTCAAAAATTAAAAACTATCTCTTCTTTCTCCTCTCTTCATATTCAATCCCACCCCATATTCAATCCAACCACCATGTACACCACCCCTACCACCTCAACACTAGGCGACCAACCACCTCAACAGCACCGACATACCGTCCACCGCCCAGATCTTCGACGACCACCACTATAATATAATAATAATAATAAAAAAAAATTAAAAAAAGAAAAAAAAGAACCGTACATACGTAGTACAGTACTATCACCATCATCATATCAATTCCTCCTTCACTACTCAACTCAAGTACCGCCATCTTACTGCTGCCCGCCAACGTGCTCGCCACGGCCCTCGCCTCCACCATACCTACCACCATCAACCCCCCAAACAACCCTTATAAAATCAATAAAGTACATAAATAAAATACTTGACTAATTTATGAACAAGAATCAACCAAAAAAAGCAAATTACTTGAAATTTGTGATTATTATTGTCCATAATAAAAATATTGAATTAATTAGAGATGTAATTGGTTGATTTTTAGTGGTGATTTTAGGTTTTTTTTTAGGGTTTGTATTGGATATGGAATAGAGAGAATTTTTGTTTAATAGGGGTAGAGACTGGAAAAATTATGAGTAAAAAGGGTACAACAACGTAAAAGTCGAATACAGTTGATCAATTAAATTCTTTATTTATGCTTGTACTTGCGATTTGATGGACACAGCACAACAAATCATCTATATATCAATATAGTGTAAGTCTTGTGTGAAACGGGCAACCCGTTTCTTGTGAGAAACGGGTCAAATATTAAGCAAAAAGACAAAGGACAAGTGGGAAGAAAGATGTTCTTCCCCACTTGTCCTTTGTCTTTTTGCTTAATATTTGACCCGTTTCTCACAAGAAACGGGTTACCCGTTTCATATGAGAATTTGTGATCAATATATGTTAGACGTTGCTTACATGCATCCTAGTAATTAAATTAAATTCATTATTTAATACATAGTTTGTATATACGAGTACTAATTTGTCCATAATAATTGATTATATCTAGAAAAACTTTATGTATTAATGTCTTGTGAGAGAAATTAATTGTGCTTCAATCATGTGTTGATGTGCATACATATCAACTTTTGATTGAGATCGATGAAATATATTCACGAATTAAGATGTAATTCCGGCAAAATATATCTTTAATACAATATCTATAATGAGGCAGTCTCATACAATGAGACCACCTGCCACATCATCAACAATTAAAAAAATCCCCAAATTTATTTAATTGCACAAACCCTAAATCAATTGGCTCCACCACTTCAGTTACTTGATAGTAAATCACCCATTCTCAACTAATCCCACCCATCACCTCGACCCACCTACAACCTTGCAAAATTGCCGATCTTTCAACATGAGGCATCACCCACCATATTTTACCATCTTTTTAACCTTTTTCATTTTATCTCTTTGATTATTATTAATACTCCGTGAGTTAATTATGTTATTGTGAGAAAAAAAACTCAAATGTAACCTCAATATTCTTCAATAGTAACACTATATGTAATCTAAGTTTGAGAAAACTCAGTTACTTTTCAAAGCCATTATGATTAGGTTTCAAAGAAAACGTGTTTTTTTAAAAAATTATAGTGAAATTGTGGTGTGGCGAAATTAAGTGCGAAATTAATTGAGAACTAGAAGGGTAACAAATACTTGCATGTTGACTGAATGAGTAGATCAGAAGCTTGATTATGATCGACGCAAGGGAAGTGGCGTAGCGACGGCGGGGCGGTGATGGCGTAAGCTATTTTTGTGTGGTAATTATTGAATTAGTGGTGAAAATGGACAGTGATTGGTGGTCGCCGGAAGTCGGCGACCGTGAATGGTGTCGTCAGACGTCAGTCGAGGGTGGGTGGAGTTGGTGGTGGACTGATGGTTATGGTGGGTGGGATCGTTAATTAGTGGTGAAATGGAATCTGATCTTTGGGGTATGAAAATTAGGGTAATTAATTGAATGTGTGGGGGTGTATGATAGATATGGTGTGGATAATAATGATAGTCTTATACTATGAGACAGTCTCATAGTAGAATTACTCTATCTTTAATATCAAAATCCATTTGCGTAAAAAGATACTCCGTATTTAAAAAGATTTAATTTCCTTACGTACAATAGTACGCATGCTTCATTGTTTCAGTTATGTTTCTTTTGTCACTTATTTTTTTCTTAGCAAGTTTTTAGTATGAGGATATTTCATGATAAAGTTACGATTGTATATAGGAGTATTCAACTTTTTTACTAGTGTATGTTTTTTTGTAACGTGGGGAACGAACCCGCAGCCGCTACCTTAGGTGCGCACAGGGTAAACCCCCCGAGCGTGCATGATAGCCTGCAAACCATACACGCCAGGTAAGCCACCCTTTTTACCAGGGCGACAGGCTCGTGATCTTTTAGGCATAGCCTCAGATTCTAAACTCCCCACAAGGTTGCTCTTGGAGGGAATCGAACCTGATAAAGAAGATTAATCGGTGAGTGTTATTCCATTGAGTATGTCCTATAAATACAATAGTTCTGCTACAAAGTAGGAACACAATTTAGGGAACTATATAACAGTAAACTAGGAAACAAATAATCAGTAAAATATTTACATATATATACTTATTCTATCACACCCCCGCAGTCGAAACGGGAGGTAGGCGCACGTTGAGGCTGTCCCTGAAATCGTCAAAGAGGACCAACGGGAGACCTTTGGTGAATATGTCCGCGAGCTGATGACGGGAAGGAATATGTCGCACACGAACTTCGCCACGCTCAACCTTCTCGCGAACAAAATGTATATCCATTTCGATATGTTTGGTACGCTGATGTTGAACCGGATTACCCGAAAGGTAAATAGCGCTCACATTATCACAGTAAACTAGAGTAGCCTTAGGCATGGGGACGTGTAACTCGACCAGTAGATTACGTAACCAACACGACTCGGAGACAACATTCGCTACACCACGGTATTCAGCTTCGGCACTAGAACGCGACAAGGTCGGTTGTCGTTTAGAAGCCCAAGAGATAAGATTGTCGCCGAGGAACACGCAATAGCCTGACGTGGACCGTCGAGTGTCGGGACAGCCCCCCCAGTCAGCGTCGGTATAAGCTGTGAGGACAGACGGTGCACATTTCTGGAGCCAAAGCCCTCGTTCAGCACTACCACGGACATAGCGTATGATGCGTTTCAGTGCATTCATGTGTTCCTCCATCGGATTGTGCATGAACAAGCACACTTGTTGAACGGCGTAGGTTATGTCAGGCCTAGTGAACATGAGATACTGAAGGGCTCCAGCAAGACTACGGTAAAGAGTCGGATTCGCATAAGGAACGGAAGTGGCAGCACTTAGTTTAGGCTTTGTATCAACCGGTGTTGCAGCAGGTTTGCAAGACGACATCCCGGCGCGGTCAACGATGTCATTTGCGTACTTGGTTTGAGATAAAAACAGGCCACCCGGACTGTGCTGAACAGCAATACCCAAAAAATAACGCAGAAGGCCGAGATCCTTCATTGCAAACTCCGACTGAAGACTACTCATAACAGTGGCACGCATAGACTCGGATGAGCATGTTAGGATAATGTCATCGACATAAAGCAATAAATATGCAAGTTGGGTACCTTGTCGAAGAATAAACAACGAGTGATCGACTTTGCTATGCAGGAAGCCAAGACGAGTAAGATAGTCAGCAAATCGCTTATACCAAGCGCGAGGCGCTTGCTTTAGGCCGTATAGCGATTTCTTGAGAAGACAGACATGATCGGGTTGCGACTTGTCTCGGTAACCAAGAGGTTGATACATATAAACTGTTTCATTTAGCGTGCCATGTAAAAAAGCGTTCTTCACATCAAGTTGGTTGACAGTCCACGACTTCGACAAGGCGAGACAGAGAACCGTGCGTATAGTAGCCGGCTTGACTACCGGGCTGAATGTCTCACCACAATCGATACCGACTTGCTGCGTTTTCCCATCACCTACAAGACGAGCTTTATACCTTTCAAACGAACCATCAGAATTAAATTTAGGACGAAAAATCCACATAGACCGAATTACGTTTACGTTCACAGGACGAGGAACCAAAACCCACGTCTTATTATCAATAAGAGCTTGATATTCGTCGTCCATGGCCATTTTCCAATTTGGGTCACGAATGGCTAACAAAGGATTACGTGGAATCGGGGATATAGCTAAGGTGTGGTTCAAATTTTGAGGGGCTGTGGACCGTGTGTATCTGGGGTTGGGTTTAAAAATCCCGTGATCGGCACGTGTGGTAGGTTTGGAAGGAGGAGGCAGAGGCTGGCGGGAAACAACCGAGGAAGAGGTGGGTAGAACAGGCTCTGTTTGGGCAGGGGCTGACAAAACAGGGGAGGGGCTGGGTGAAGGTTCGGCAGGCTGCGGGTTGGGTGAGGCCATAGTCATGTGTCGGAGGACATAGGGGGACAACCCGTCATCTAAAAAATCATAGGCATGTGTGTCGGGATGATGGATCTTAGCGAACGGAAAAACAGTCTCATCGAATAGGACATGGCGACAGAGAATGATTTTATTAGTCGAAAGATCAAGACACTTGTAACCACGATGATCTTTTGGAAAACCGAGAAAGACGCAAGGGGAGGAGCGAGGTTGTAATTTGTGTATTGTCGTGGAGGGTACTAAAGGGAAACACAAACAACCAAAGACTCGGATATGACTATAAAGTGGAGTACGGTTATATAGCTGTTGAAGTGGAGTGATGTAGGCGAGGACTTTACTAGGAAGTATGTTCAGAATGTAAGTAGCCATGTCGAGCGCGTAGTGCCAAAATTTAGCTGGTATAGAAGCGTGAAACAGAAGAGTTCGAATGATATTATTAATAGACCGGATTTTGCGCTCAACCTTCCCATTTTGAGAAGAGGTGTATGGACACGATAGTCGAAATACGAGACCCTGATGATCACAGAACTCGCGAAAAAGACCATTGACAAATTCTGATCCATTATCACATTGAATTGTTTTGATTTTTCGCTCAAATTGAGTTTGGACGAAAGCGTGAAATGTTAATAAAATCGAACTCACTTGACTCTTTCTAGCAATGGGAAAAGTCCATAAAAAATTGCAATAGTCATCTAAAATTACCAGATAATATTTATGACCCAACGAACTTAAGACAGGGGATGTCCATAGGTCGCAATGAATAATGTCAAAAGGCATATAAGTATGTGAAGTAGACTTAGTAAAAGGCAAACGAACATGCTTCCCAAGAGGGCATGATTGACAAAACGATTTATTAGAATTCGAAATACAATCAATAAGTTTATTGTGCTGAAGAAAATAAAAAACAGGGTCGCCCGGATGACCTAAACGATTGTGCCAGAGGGACGGTGCTAGGGCAGCGAAAGAAGAGGCTGAAATGGTTGGTGTAGCGGCTGAAAGAGGATAAAGATCACCGTGACTATCACACCTCATTAGACGAGTCCCCGTCCGCAAATCCTTCACACAAAAAACTTATTGATTGTAAATATTTACATATATATACTTATTCTATCACCTGAGACCCATGGGAATTTCACCCATGTTTACTAGTGTATGTTAGTTACCAAGTATTTCGGTAAATCTAATGGTTCAATAGGGTGGCAATTTGAATACTTAAGCAAGTTGTCTAACATTAGAGCTGAAAAATAACAAGCACCTTGCAAGCTTTACCCGCTTAAAAAAAAAAAAACCCCTACTCTGTAGTATTCACCATAAGAAGCATGTTGTATGCTACGGAACATGTTGCTTGACAAGTTGTTAACGTGCTTCGTTGTATTGTAGATTACCATTGTAAACGCTCTAAACTAGGTATCTCAAAACCAAAGGCGGATCCAAGGGGGTGCAAAGGGTTCAACTACACCCCCAAAGTCTAAAACTAAATACTAGTAGAAAACTTATTAGACATGAAATTGTAATGTGATTTGTTGGTTAAGAGAATCATTTAAGAACTTGAGGTCAAGGGTTCAAGTCTCATGAACTAATTTTTTTTTTTTGCATTTCTTTTTTCTTTTTTTTTGCTGGCATACTTTTCTTAATTATATCACTACTTTCACAACTTTTTTGCACCGTGCATATTTTAAAAACAAATGCATATGAGCGCTAAAAAATAAAAGATGGTAACTGTAAAAGATTTTTCATTGATTAGGGGGAAAATGTTAAAGTGTTTATGGGGTAACAATATTATTTAAATCTTAAAAGACAAATTTATTACCCATTGAAAATCAACGTTATTTACCGGAATATATTTTTCTGTACAAATTTTTTCGCACCCCCAAACCCTCGAGTCTAGATCCGCCTCTGCTCAAAACTAACATACTTTCTCTGTCTCAGTCATTTATAAGCACTTCTCTTAAATCCTTCTACAAAAAAGTCAAAGTGTAAACAATTCACTAAAACGGATGAAGTATTTTAAGTAGATAGAGTTATATGCACAAACTTGTGGCTTTTGTCAAATTCAAGAGACATAATAAACAGCTTAGCATATATTCACACAAGAATTTGTGTCCCACAAAATACTTGACTGTTTCGATAGACACACGACTTCTCCAACAACCAAGTGGTGGTTGTCCAGGTGGAATTTGGGTTAACCTGGAAGGTCACAACTAATTGTGTGAGGTCCCAGGCTCAAATCTCACCTGGAACCAATCTCCCCACTTGGCCACCGCAGCCTCGTCGGGGGTGGCTTACATAGTACATGTGGTGATGCGGAAATTCATATGCCCGGGGGGACTCAACCCCCTCGTCCAAAAAAAAAAAAAAAAAAAAAAGACTTCTCCAACGGCCAATGCAAACTATTGGTAAAAATTGGTGTTTAAGTATGTACGGATTAAAAGAAAGATACAAAAAAAACCACTAGCACAAAATTAAGTAAATAAAACGCATATAAACCGTTTTTAATAACAAAAACCCCCGTTGTTTCCATGACCGTTGCAAAAAGTCAAAAACAACGCAAAAAAAATATACGAAACCGTTATAAATGTCAAAAATAATGCTTTTAGAAAAATTTATAAAACACACTAAAAACAACGGTTTTTTTTTAAAAAACTGTTATATTTGATGACTAAAAACAACGGTTTTTTTTTTTTTTAAATCGTAGGAACACTAATTCAATTCACAAACCTAGGATTAACTCGTCTAACTAGCGACCTAACTGTTGAGTACATATTTTACGGTGTTTTGAACGGTTATCTCGATGTGTTTTGACCCCATTTTGTGCTTTTATGTCACTTTTATTCGATTTTATTGTTTTGTCGATATATGTTATGCTTGGGTATGTTTCCATGATTTTTGCAGGTGAAAATGAGCATTTTCGGCAAGACGTTAAAAGTAGAAGTGATGGGAAGCGGAAGCTTGAAGGAAGCGAAGTGAAAGACGAGAATTAATGAAGCAAGGCCTCCCATGGCCATGGAGATAAGCCCCCGGGCGTGGGACTTATGAAGGAAAGAGGCCAATTTTGGGCCGAGGCACTCCCCGGGCAGGGAGGTGAATCCCCCGGGCGGGGGCACCGTGATCAATTTCTAAGAAGACTTGACCCCCCGGGCGTGGAGGTTGATCCCCCGGGCGGGGAGTCTTATGCGAGTATTTTCCTAATTGTCTTAGGAAGTTAGGTTTTTAATATAACTCTATGTTTTAGAAACTACTCTGAGACAACTTTCATATTCAGTTTTACGTACTTTAGACTTAGAACTCCAAGGAGATTATTTGCTTTTGATTTTCAAGAATTATTCTACGGATTCGACGTTCAATTTCAATTCAATTGCGATTTCAAGTATTAATTTCTTTTCTCTATTTAGTTTAATCAGAGTGAGTAGTTTCCTAATCTAGGGTTCGTGAAATCGCTAGTAGTTCAAAAAGCATGAATTAATTTCTACAATCGTTGTTGTTTGATCGTAATTGCGAATTTAATTGGGAATTTATAATTGGGTGAATTAGGGTTTGAGAATTGATCGATTGACTTTGACCTTGAACCTACGACGGGAGTTGGGGTTTATTCGTTGACCGTTAATTGTTGGTTTGACGCCCTAGTTTTTAGTTGGTTGAATTCACTTGCGGAAGCTAGGAACTTGACTAGAACACATTCCCGATTAAGATTATTTGGCCTCTCATGGGAATGTTAGACCAATAATTGAGACGAGACTATCGACCTTAATGCTTCTACTTGTTGGGTTCGCTTGTGGGAACGAGGAGTTTGACGAGATAGTTAGAGCCAATTTGACCGCGAAACGGTATTTTGGGTACATTTTGGGTAGTGTCTCATTCGAATGACGATTGAACAACCGATTAATCTTTTGAAACTGCTTGTTGACTACTAGCGTGAACACGATTCCTAGACCTTTAATATATTGTTGAGTTATCTTTCTAGCTTACGTTTTGTTAGTTAGTAATCGTAGTTATAATTACCAACCTTTTTATTATTTTCGCAGCTAGACTTAAATTTAAACGAACTAGTACTTAAACTTTACTTCCTCGAGATCGACCGTATGCTACTTAATAACGTGACGTCTTGCGGTATTTAAAAATAAACGTAACAAGTTTTTGGCGCCGTTGCCGGGGAAGTAACGGTTTAATATTAGTTAGCTTTAGATTAGTGTAGACTGCGCTCTTATTACCTGTTATTTTTCTTGATGGCTGTCTTTGAGTTCCCTCAGTTCGACGGTGAACCTTTCCATGAGTACCTTTCACGTTTTGATGCTTATGTTGAATATCTTGGTTCTTGTGGTTGGTTTTATTCTGATTTTGATCTAGGTAATGTTGTGTATGAGGGCATGAACGGTGAATCGAAAGATCTTGCCAACTACATGAGTAATGGGAGATTAGAAAGTATGGACTCGTACGAGTACTTATGTTTCTTGAGGTTTATGGCATCTCAATCATTAGAGGTTGATACATTACCTCCTGAGTCCAATGTTGAGAGTATGATGGAACAACTTTTGGTGGCACAAGAACAATTTATTGAAACCCAAAGCCAAAAGAATGATGAACTCACTAGATCTATCTCTCAGCTCAAATCATCTTTTGAGACTACTCAGGACACATTTCACTGTCAAATAGATAATCTCACACATACTTTGCATGAGGTGAAAACTTTTGAGAATTCGAAAGCTAAGGTTTTTATTAATGAGGATGATGATTTCATGTATTGCTCTGAGGATGAGCTTTATGTTGGTGAGTCTTTTGATGTTGAGAGTGAATTTGATGTTCCTTCATCCATGATCAATAATGATGCGAGCAATTCTTATATACCATTGTTAGAGGATGATGACTTATTTGATGACAATGATGATGATGTTTCTTGTGAGGTTGTGAATCCTACTTGTGCTAGTATTAAGGTTGTTCATTCTATAGTTGGAGATGATTTATTGATAAATGATTTGGGATTTAACTCATTATTTGATAATTCCTCAACTATTTTTGGGAAAATTGAGGTAAGTGAACAAGAGATTGAGCATGTTGATAATTGTCTTATAAGGGAGGAGTTACTAATCGCTCCTTTGAAAATACCTCAAATGCAAGTTTTCGAAACTTTGTCCGCTATAAACCGATTGCCATATTCATCTAAAGAGTCTAAAAGTGACATAAATTTAATGTTTGAGCATAGTGACCCCGATAAGTTCATAACATATGATGTTGTCCCTATTATTTATGAGCTTTATAGGAGTCTTAGTTTCTATTGTCACTTTTCTGATTTTCATGCTCGTATATTCGACTTACTTATGAGAGCGTTAAGTTGTTCCGCTCTTGTTATGTTAATTGATTTTCTCTTGATCATGCTGCGATCAAGATCCCCTTCCCTTTTCTTTATCATTGTCCTATATTTTTCACTCTTATGCATTGAGGACAATGCGTTGTTTAAGCTTGGGGGAGGGTTCCTATTCTGTATATATGCTTGTTTATTTCTTTTTCGTTATTTTTCATTTTAGTCTATTTTTCCTTATTTTTCAAAAAAAAAAAACCCAAAAAACCAAAGAGTTTTTGACTTCCTTCTATTTTAATTTGGTGAATTCGACCTTGTGCTTTAACGTTATATGCGTCCTTTCTTAATCGCTAACCCTTGATTACTCGATTGATTACATGTCTTATGCCTTAGTTGTCCTTCTTTGACAACGCGAAAATGTGCTACTAGATGAGTCTTGACGCCGTGACACCTCACGGGGCGCGATTTCCTAAACCACATCATGTACTAGGCATAGCTACTCAAATTGAGAGGATTTAGAGCCTCCAGGACCGACACATCTATACTCGGTCCCATTCACTAGGTTTGTGAGTAGTCTCCCTCCGGGATGCGCTTTACTTGAATGTGGCATATCTCCCCTTTTCCCAATATGCAATTGATTATCGAGCACTATGAGGCATGTTTTTCTTGGTTACTTTATGAGCTCCACATGGCCAAAAGACTTGATTTTTCTACCCTTGCATTATTCCTCCATTTGTAGCCCGTCTTAGCCTTTCTAGCCTATTTTCTTTTGAACCTACATGATTTAGCTACATCCCAAAAATATCCGACCCTATCCGGGTCAGTCGTGTGTAGTACGGTCATGGTTATATTGCTAGTAGAGGTGGGTTGGAGTGTATTTAGTCTTGTGTATGTCATGTGATTCGAGACTTGAGAGTTCTCTAATTGTCATAAACCAAGGGTCGAGCATCAATTTCTTGCTACGTCTTTCCTAAGTTTATTTAATTTCTAATTTAAAAAAAAAAAAAAAAAAAAAAAAAAAAAAGCAAAAAAAAAAAAAACAGAAAAAAAAAAGCAAAAAATGTGTATATAAATAATAAACGTTAAGACGTAGTGGTTCATTAATAAAATTTTGATGCTCGAGGTCTTATGTTGTTGTTGAGACCGAATGAGGGTAATTTTGAATGGTTGAGGGTACATTGGTGTCTAATGCGGTTTTATTAGGAAGCTTGTTTAAGAGTCGGGTTGAGTTCGACTTCTCGGTTTGTCATTCGCTTCTTACTGAGTTGTAATTTCTAAGAGCATTTCACCGTTGTCGTTTGGATTATTAGTCGTGTTGACGAGTCATTGTCGTCATATGGGTTATTGTTGCGTACGAGTCACGACTACCGGCTACTTAACTCCACATTATCCAGAAACATTATTCCACCTTCTTACCCCTCACCCGAGCCTTACATTACAACCCCTCGCCTCGCTTGTATGATTGAATGCATGGGAATAGGAGGGATATTCCATCCTTCGTAGTTAGCGTAGTGCCATTTTTGCACTTTTCCTGCAGGTTGAGTAGGAGAGGGCCACATATATATATACCCTACGTTATTGAGTGATGAGTGACCCCCGGTGAGAGTCTAGTACATGATATTGCACGGTCGATGGATTGAGCATGGAGTGAGGTGTTACACATGTCATATGATCATTTATGATGCTAGCCTTTTTCATTTGTTCCTTCGATTTTGAAGGAGGCTAAAGCTTGTATGCGTGTGAGGTGATGCGATTGGAATAGGTTGATTTGGTTGTATTCACCGTCTTGTCCTCGTATTCTTGAATTTTGTGTTGGGTATTGCTTGAGGACAAGCAAGGTTCAAGCTTGGGGGAATTTGTTGAGTACATATTTTACGGTGTTTTGAACGGTTATCTTGATGTGTTTTGACCCCATTTTGTGCTTTTATGTCACTTTTATTCGATTTTATTGTTTCGTCAATATATGTTATGCTTGGGTATGTTTCCATGATTTTTGCAGGTAAAAATGAGCATTTTCGGCAAGACGTTAAAAGTAGAAGTGATGGGAAGCGGAAGCTTGAAGGAAGCGAAGTGAAAGACGAGAATTAATGAAGCACGGCCTCCCATGGCCATGGAGATAAGCCCCCGGGCGTGGGACTTATGAAGGAAAGAGGCCAATTTTGGGCCGAGGAACTCCCCGGGCGGGGAGGTGAATCCCCCGGGCGGGGGCACCGTGATCAATTTCTAAGAAGACTTGACCCCCCGGGCGGGGAGTCTTATGCGAGTATTTTCCTAATTGTCTTAGGAAGTTAGGTTTTTAATATAACTCTATGTTTTAGAAACTACTCTGAGACAACTTTCATATTCAGTTTTACGTACTTTAGACTTAGAACTCCAAGGAGATTATTTGCTTTTGATTTTCAAGAATTATTCTACGGATTCGACGTTCAATTTCAATTCAATTGCGATTTCAAGTATTAATTTCTCTTCTCTATTTAGTTTAATCATGATTGCTATTATTTTTATTGTTTTCTCTTTTATGATCATGAGTGAGTAGTTTCCTAATCTAGGGTTCGTGGAATCGCTAGTAGTTCGAAAAACATGAATTAATTTCTACAATCGTTGTTGTTTGATCGTAATTGCGAATTTAATTGGGAATTTATAATTGGGTGAATTAGGGTTTGAGAATTGATCGATTGACTTTGACCTTGAACCTACGACGGGAGTTGGGGTTTATTCGTTGACCGTTAATTGTTGGTTTGACGCCCTAGTTTTTAGTTGGTTGAATTCACTTGCGGAAGCTAGGAACTTGACTAGAACACATTCCCGATTAAGATTATTTGGCCTCTCATGGGAATGTTAGACCGATAATTGAGACGAGACTATCGACCTTAATGCTTCTACTTGTTGGGTTCGCTTGTGGGAACGAGGAGTTTGACGAGATAGTTAGAGCCAATTTGACCGCGAAACGGTATTTTGGGTACATTTTGGGTAGTGTCTCATTCGAATGACGATTGAACAACCGATTAATCTTTTGAAACTGCTTGTTGACTACTAGCGTGAACACGATTCCTAGACCTTTAATATATTGTTGAGTTATCTTTCTAGCTTACGTTTTGTTAGTTAGTAATCGTAGTTATAATTACCAACCTTTTTATTATTTTCGCAGCTAGACTTAAATTTAAACGAACTAGTTCTTAAACTTTACTTCCCTGAGATCGACCCGTATGTTACGACACCCGTACGCTTGCGGTATTTAAAAATAAACGTAACACTAACCGTGTCTAAATATCAAACAAAAAAACGAAATTAGGGCATAAAAAGAATGAAAAATACATAAAACGAATGAAAAACGAACATTTTTAAGGAATATAAATTATGGCTTAGCAAACAAAGTATACTTTAAACTTAAATTAAACAATGAACAATATTGAAACTAATATAAATGAAAGGTTGTTTCGAATAAAATTAGATTAAAGAATACGAATGAAGAAAAATGAAGTAGAAGAGAGTGTTTGATTATGAATAAGACTCAAAAATAAGAAGCAGTAAAAAAAAATTTAGTACGGCAAAAATAAAAAACGTTTGATCTTCCTAGCAGCGCCAAATTTTAAAAAAATTTAAAACATAAAAAAAACGGTTTTTTTTTTAAAAAAAAAACGTTATATATAATTATTAAAAAAACGGTTATTTTTAAAAAACCGTTATAAAAAATTATTAAAAAACGGTTTTTTAATTAAAAAACCGTTTTTTATAATTACAAAAAAAACGATTTTTATGAAATAACCGTTTTTTTTATATTTTGTTAAATACAACGCTTTTTTTAATTACGAAACCGGTATTTAAAGTCTAACTAAAAACAACACATTTTTGTTAAAAACCGTTTTTTATAATAAACCCGTTATAAATAATTGTTTTTTCGTTGTTTTTAGTTATGAGTTAGATTTGGCGCCTATAGATTTAACAACGGAATTGTTTTTTTGTCGTTGTTTATAATATTATAAACAACGACCTTTGTAATTTGTGTTGTTTTTGCTCAGATTTGTAGTAGTGAACCTTTGATATGATAACAATTTGCATTGAAAATGTTCCTTAAAAGGTGCGCAGCGGTCGTTGTCGTTAGTAGCAGCCAGGAAGAAGAGGCTGTTTACTGGTACGAGACCGATTGAACTTCTCATCAAGTTCACTCCTAAATTGATCCGGAATAAGCCTTTTGGCGGTATAATACCCGTGCGGCAGCTCCGGGTTCTTCACTAATTTATTAATTTTAGTGAAAAAATAAAATCAAATACTCCCTCCGTTTCAGTGAGATGTTTACAGTTTGACTTTTTTGTAAGGGGAAATAAGTCAAACTGTAAACAAATGACTGAGACAGAGGGAGTATATAAACAAAGTTATAGAATATTTTTTCTTTAATTTGGTAATTGGTCGATCTAAAAGCAAAGGTTTGTCAGAATCAAAATCTTAAAGATAGTAACAACACACAACAAATAAAACATACAAAAGAGAGAAATTAAATTAGGAAAAAACCTAAGCGAATTATGTCCTTCAGAAGTGACAAATCATATTTTATAAATAGATACGATTTTCAGTTAAATTTTGCTGAATTAATATTGTTGTCAAATTCGAAAGAATCAAATATTTATTATTAAACTACTTTAAAATTCTTGGTGTTGTGAGTAAGAAAAAGCACCAAATGATTTAAGTGTTGTCGGGATTTATTCATGTGGTAAATTAAAATCTCGAGTCGTTACTATGGTTACGCAGGTGTGGAGAACACGCTCAAGTAAATGAATAATGAGTTCATGACAGAGTGGCAAAATCAGAATATAGTGTTATTAACTAGCCGCACATCGCGGCTGTAGATAGCCTCACTGAGCGGCTAAATCAGATTGTTGGTCACTGAAATTAGTCGCGCAGCGAGGCTGTAGCCTCACGTGCGACTAATGCTCCCGACGTAGATGGTCAATTATTTTAGCGTGGCTTTTGTTTGTTATTATTATAACCAATTTCTTATCTTTTCCAACGAATGCTTCTATTTGTTACTCGTATATATATACTTAGCTTGCATATGATAATCAAAAAAGATGATGAAAGATCACTTTGAAATAGTTAAAGCAAACATAATAATTTTTTAAAATTTTCTCTTGATTCCAGCCTATAATAAGAGGGTGGTGATTTTCTTATCACCGAAAAGATCTCGTGATACCCATGGCAATTATAAGGGTCGAAATAATATTAAGAAGAGCGATTCTAAATCGTGATTCAATCAAATATCTAAAAATTATTATAATAGTTAGTGTTATAATAGTAATTGTAATTAGTACATTGTTATAATTATATCGTTATTTATAATCTTCATTATTTGTAAAAGAAAGACTAGTTTGTAAATAAATTATCAAGCGGTACTTACAATGAATGAACTCAATACAATTGAAAAACAAATCCAAACATGAAACATTAGAGCAAAAAGAATAAACTTATAAGACTCTTCCGGACATGACAATTGAAAATCAAGCGTTTTCTTGTTTACAAATTCTTATTTACTCCCTCCATTTCTACATAAGTGTTCCCTTTTCATTGAATTTTTTTTCAAAATAAGTGTCCTCTTTCTAATTTTAGTAAGTTTTAACAAAGGATTCTTACTATTTTTTAATTTTCATTCACACCCCTTAAATCCCCCAAAATAGAAAGGGGACATTTATTTTGGGATGGAGGGAGACATGGAGTATATGAGATAAATTCTTATTTATTTCCTTGTATCTTTTACTTATAGTAAATCTCACAGTGTAAGACGGTCTTATTAAGCTTAAAGTTAGAGTAAATCTTACTTAAGACGGGTATATCCGTCTTAAACTTAAGACGGGTTGAGTACCCTCACTTGCACATTAAAAACAAATACTTCCTCCATTCCGTTAGGTTGTAATGTTGAATACGTTTGACCATAACATAATAATTAAGGTAGAAGAAAATCAAGTGGGGTAGAGAATATTATTACCAAAATAACCCTAGGGTAGTATAGTCTTTTAACTTGATAAAGTATGGACTAGAATAGAAACGTATACAATTGATTGGATATTCCAAAAAAGGAATATGTATAGAATCAAATGGAATGGAGGAAGTATATTGCATCATTTCAATCTCACTTGTTTTTTGTCTTATTATTAATAAATATACTTGACACGTCTTAAGCTTAAAACGGATATATCCATCTTAAATAAAAATTTGTGCTAAAGTTAAACGTTGATTAAACACATGTTCATGGATGCTGATTCATTTGTACAGTTGAACCCCCACTTATCAATTTAGAATCATTTTCAATCCCACTAATAATTTTCAGAATCATCTTCATTACTCTTACTAGCGAATCTACCCCTTATGTCTTTTTCTTCGACAAATATATTCTTCCGACTAATGTAAAACTATTTTACATTTAATTATCAATGTCTCAAATAAGACCGTCTAACAGTTTTTTTTTTTTTAATTGTTAGACGACTTTGATTCTATCACAAATTTCATTAAACAAATCAATCATTGAAATTAAAGCTATGAAATTAAAATTACAATTAATTTAAGGTGTTGTTTAATACTTTCTGGGAGAAACAATGAGTTTTTATATTCTCCATACTAATGCTTTGTTATTGTTGACAATTAAATGCTTACTTAGTTCATAATTAATTTATATCTACTTTTCAATTTAAAAATTACTGTGTTTTTCTAAGCTTCTTTCGAATTAATTTGTAATTCGTATTTGATAGGTTCATTAGGTTAAAAAGCTTCTGGGATTCAACTATGTCAATGCGGTGACAAAATATTTTGGTTTTTACAGATGTTAAATAGTTTGATTTCAATTATAGTCGTTATTTTTCTATATTATGTAACCATGTGATAAGAAATATGGTGACCTTATATTTTTTTTAATCGTAACTATGCTTTGACAGTTATTAAATACATTTAGACAACATCACCTGACATCATGCAGTGATGCAGTCACTATATATTTTTAGATTGTATGTACTTATAGATAATTGGTTACTACTCCGTAGTATTCTTGACTTGGTTGATTTTAGTTTATTTCATATCAAAACTTCTTTCTCACTATTCGTAGTAATTTCACTTTCCGAGGAAGATAAATGTAGTCATTGTTTTCAGATATGGTGTCACTATGACTATTATTTTAGTCACAACTTCAAATCGAAAAAATTAAAATAGTCCAAGTCATTATAGTCATTAGTCCGTAGTATTACGTAACCAACCTGATATAAAGTGTGGTCACCTTATATTTCTTAATGGTAACTAGACATCAGTGAATAGTGAAGTAAGTTTAAGCAGCATCATAATGTTAGTTTGATAATTAAAAAATATATTAAAACACATTCACGTGACATCATTTAAATAATTACAATAATGTGGTAACTACATATTGAAGATTGTAAATACATAACAATTGAGTTGGTTGATTTCATTTGAGTATTGTTTTTATCAAAATTTCTCCTTTAGTTTCCTTGGCCTCCTTGTTGAAAATCGATGGGACCTATGACAAAAAAAAAAGGTTAAAATGGAAAAGAAAAAAAATTACTTTATAGAAAAAATCTCGTGCAAAACCGTCTTTCACTACTAAAAATAAAAAGTAATTTCTATTAAGTAAAAAGTTACCAGATTTCGAATAATAGTGACCATTATTAACTAAAATGTAATAATTTTTATATCTTTCACATTATACTCAATTGTTGTTACAATCAGTTTAATTGTAGCCACTATAACAGACCGAAATATCTAACTTTCTCTTTGATAGTTAAAAAAAATATTACATAAGACTTGTCATATTTATCATCAATCCATGAAACATTACACAAATAGAAAACATAAAAGTTAAAAATTACCTGTCTCAGTTTTTTTTCGAGTCTTCCATGTCCCACTTTATTACTCCATATTATAAGATAATTCCCTAAAAAAGTGAAAGATTCGTAGAAAATCAATTACAATGATCTCAAATTGAATTAAAATGAAGAACATAGATGTATCCTACTCTATAATAAATAAAAGATGAAAATAAACTCCTACAAAAAATGGTGGAAGAGAAAAATGAAAATAAAAAATGGTGGAAGGGAGAATAAAAATGATGAGCAATTAAAAAGCAGAGGAACACAAAAGTCTCTTAAAATTACATTGTATATATCCATGCAATCAATAAAGCAGTATTGGGAATACAACAATTATTAATTATAAATTGTCGACTTGTTTAGTGGTGTGCACTCGTCAACTGTATTATAAATTTATTGGTTGTTTCACATATAAAACTGATTTCATTATTAAAGTTGCCTTTGATTCTGTTTTGTATGTATAAGCTAAGCTAAGTTGAAAGTGTGAAACTTTAATATGAAAAGTGACAAAAAGAAATTTAGCGACCGACCTACGATAAATCGATAATAATTAATAATATTACTCCGTACTCCGTACTACATACATAGAACAACAATACATGAATATTTGTGAGATCAATTTTATTAAGAATATCATCCTACAATGATTTGATGTAAGATTGTCTCACATCATGAAACCTACTCACTCCATCCTATTATCATGAGATAATTAAGGCTATTCTGACAGTATATTATCAATATAAGTCGACGGTTACCCACAACAAAAAAAAAAAAAAAAAAAAAAAAAAAAAAAAAAATATCTGTTCCAAAGGATTTTATATTCTTTTAAATCATTGATAAAAAAAAAAAAAAAAAATCCTTTAAAATCAAACACTCGTAGCACTATGACAATCCCCGTCTTTTATAATTATAATTTTGAAAAGTCTCACCTTTTGTAATTTTTTTTTTTTTAAATCTTCTGCTTTCATAAACATTTTCTTAAAAGAGCTCCCACCAAAATGTAATTTTTTGTGAAAATGAAGAAAATTTTAGTAAATATTTTCATCATAAATGTAATCTATCATCCATCGAAATTGAAGATGTAAAAAAATAAAACGATAATTTAAGTTTTGTTCAAGAGTCACAATATAATGGTGAAATTGAAATTTTGGTGAGGGTTTCTAAATTGTGTTTAGAAAATGTGAGAGTTACAATTAATCCTAAATATAATAATCCACTTGTCCCATGAATAAAAATCGATATCAATGTATATCCTAAAATTGATATCAATATTACACACAATTTAGATGTGACATTTTATGGTAAATCGGTAATAACTTTTAAACAAATTTTATTTCCTTAAATAAATTCGCCAAAAATATTTCAAACGAAAAATTAAACATCCTAAGACACTTATTCCATGCATGAATTTGGGATCGGAAAGACTAACTCCACAAAACGGTGCACAATGTCACCGTTTGCATGCATGCCACTCATTGTCGTACTAACCTCTTCCTTTTTTCTCAAGTTTTTAAATTGGGAAATTTTCCATGGTACCCTTAAATTTTGTTAAATTATACGGAGTACATAATATTTCATATTTGAGATTTGAGATTTGAGATTTGTTCACATAGTAACCATAAACTTAGTGTTTATGGACCCAATATGCTCTTTTCCTAACAAAAAACTTGACGGCGTTAGTTTTTATGAAGAAAGTGCAAATATGCCCTTTTTCTAACCAAGAGTCGAAAAAACGTCTACCAGCCAAGTATAAGTAAGTTTGTTCATATTATGCCCAACAATCAAGTTTTTGGTTAGAAAAATAGCATATTGGGCACATAAACACCATGTTTAGCGGTACTAATATATGCATAAACCTCGCATTAAGTGCACTATGTATAATTTGACAAAGCTTCACTAAATTTCTGGTAGAAAATATCCCTTTTAAATAACATTATAAGTACCAAGATTATTGTCATTAATATAATTTATCATCAATAATAGTATGTGTTTTATAAAATGTTATATTCTTATTATACGATTATGTATTGAATAAAATTCTGCATGACTATATTTTATTCAATACGGAGTACACTGTAAAAAAAAAAAAATCACCAGAAAAATTCCCCTTGGATGAATAATTGTTTTATACTTTATTGTCGTTTTAATAATATTTGCATCCATCTAATTTATATTTGAAACTATCAAAGTATTTTTTTCGGTAACCATGCATGCTACGGAGGGAGTATCAAATAGTGTTATTCTTTTATTATATGGAGTATTCTCTCGTGTTCATTCATTTGTTTGCATGAGGACCATTTTTTCCCTCACGTAAGGTGATCCAAAGTAAACAATCACATTGATAAAAAGTGTGTAATATTTAAAACTGTTCGTAATATTCTCGAGCTCCGTTCCATTTTTTTCTTTTAAATAAATTATTATAAAATCGTGCCATACAAAAATTGTTGCCTTTTTAATGGGCAGCTTAGCTAGCACACATACGACGATTATTCATCAGAAAAACCAAGCAGTGTTAGTTAGTGATACTTACTTATTTTGTACATCCAAACAATTTCTTTTATAGCCAATGGGTGAGCATTCTCCAAGTACAACCCCTACAACTCTCTCAACCATGGTTGTCCCTTCTAAATCCCCCAAGGTATTTAGTGTTTTTTAATATTCTACATGTCTCGTCTCGATTATTTATTTACACTTTCCTTATTTTTTCTTCTTAAAAAAAAGTCAAAATGTAAAAAATTTACTAAAATGGAGAAAACAATAATTTTCAAATGATATAGGTTAATTTTACCAATAATGGTTAAAATTATATACTATTATTTTAAACATATGTCCAATGAACACATCCTAAGAAATTTTCATTCACTAGTAGAAAAACACCTTTTAGTGGCAGTTGTAAATAGCTTTTAGTGGCGGTTTGAAGCGACGTCTATGTGGGGGTCGTTTAGTTTTTGGTGGCGGTTGTAAAAATCGCCACTAAAAGGCCTCGCTTTTAGTGGCGGTTCTAAGATACAACCGCCACTAAAAGTCTCAAATATGGCTCTTTTGAACAACTTTTAGTGGCGGTCCAATGAACACATCCTAAGAAATTTTCATTATTCATACTTCGTATCTTTTCACAGTTTCTTAGATGAGTGTTTGATATAATATATTTACTTGTACGTACATTAAATATTTCATGAGATTGTTTCACATGTGAGCGAAACCTACTAGTTATCAAGGATAATCAGTTAAAGCTAACTCAATAACCACCTTAAATGTGAGAGGTCGTCGATCTCACAACAATGATGTTCGTTGTGAGAGCGTCTCACACAATAATTTATGTTACGTGCATTTATACTTTTTTTTTTCTTTTTCGGCTGAATATTATTTTGGAAAAATTTTCCAAACAATGAATAGTAGTATCATGAGTACGTTCTGTCAAAAACTGTCTTTGAATAGCAAAGTAAAAATGAGTTTGTTTATCCATAAAATGTTATCACATTTAGAGTGTTCATGAATATTATTACTAACATATACTTTCTGTAATCAGTTATAGACATAAAATATGACCACATTTAAATTGAACAGTATATATAATATCACCAATGAGGTTGAGAATCCGATCCCTGCATTTGATGTTTCTATATTCAACGTGTAAGTACTAAGTACCACTCTTTAGTATGGAGTTTATTAGGGAAAATAAATGATATGGTATATTATTAGAATATACCATATCATTTATTTTCCCTAAGAGTGATTCTTGTGTGAGACGGGCATAACGATAACTTATGTGAGACAAAGATTAAAAAAAAATAATAAAAAAATAAAAAATAACCACCATCTAAGAGACGTCTCACAATAAGTTGTCGTTAGGCTTGTCTCACACAAGAAATTGTCTTTCCCTAATAGAGTTCTCATGAACTATCGCTTTCTTTTTTACTTCGAAAGTTCAAATGTTACACATCACACCTACGTAAATACTGTAAAACATTGTGGACATTATATTAGACGTTTCTTCATGTACTAAGGGCCTTCTTCATGTACTAAGGGTCTGTTCTCTTCGTCTTATTTTTCCTGAAGTTTGAAATCTGAAATCTTATTTTTTATTTTTTTTAACTTTTCTATTGTTTTTTATAAGTATCTGAAATTTTCTAAAATTGTCTCTAGTTTTCTTAACTTTTTTTAACTTTTTGAAATTTTGTTAAATAATATGAATTTTAGACAATTTCAATAATTTTAATCTATAGAAAAATAAAAGTAGTGATAACATAAATAATAATAATAATAATAATAATAATAATAATAATAATAATAATAATAATTATAATAGTATAATACAATAATGATATAAGAATAAAAATTTATTAATGTTATTATTATTATTATTATTATTATTATTATTATTATTATTATTATTATTATTATACTGCTGCTACTACTACTACTATTAGTCTATTACTACTTCTATAATATAATAATGATATATTGTAATAATATAACATAATAATAATAATAATAATAATAATAATAATAATAATAATAATAATTCTGAAGTTTTCTAAAATTTTCTAAAGTTTTTAGAGTTAAGCATATGATAAAGACCTAAACTTTACTTCTTTTTCCAGTTAAGGGACTCATCTTTCAAATTATACAGTTAAGGACCTCTAAGCCTATTCTCGTTAAGTTTGCCGTCCAATACTCTAACGCACCCAAGTCTTGAAAGTTGATGTGGAAGCATGTTCGTGTTTAGCTATAAATTATTAAAAATTCAACTCAGTCGATCAAACTTAATCAAACCCCTTTCTTAAGGTTAAGACTCTTAATATCATTTATTAATAAAATATTTTTGTTTTTATAATATTTTTGACTAAATATGTTAAATGGTAACAAAAGTAATAAAATAAATGAAATTTTCTAAGTTACACCTGGTGTATGAAATTCTTGTACCCTCTAACCAATAAGATGACTTATTTTTATTTATATTAATTCTTCTTTATTAATTGAAAGGATTTAAATAAATTTCATTGTTCTTATTTAGTAGGGTGTACAAAAATATTTTACAATATATAACATCAACAACAAATTAGTTATCATGTACATAAATATTTGTAACCAATAAAGAAAAAAGTAAACAGAAAAATAATTGTTATTGTTATATGAGTACATGTTTGTATAAAAAAAAAAAAAGTACGGAGTAGAGTATTGTGTTGTCTATGGGAGGTGGAAAACTATTACTCCGGATATTCCTAATAAAATTGATTCAAATTTGTTACTTCGTATTTTTATTTAGCAACCATCACTTTTAACTTTTATTTCGTTGTTTTGTTTTATCCATTACTTGGTATCAATTCTCTTTAATTTAAGCAAATCCCTTATGATTTTATTTGTGAGAGCTGGTAAGTTTGATCCTACCCAAATATACCAATTAATCTGAACCCAAGCAAATTCGACCTAACAAAACCTGAAAATGTTGTGACCTGACTCGACCCGATGACAACCCGACATGGCCCGATAACTAGTGATTCAAATCTGACCCAGACTCGCGCGAACCAATAAGGACCCAACTCGTTATTTACCAAATAAAGTAATGCTTAGTTTATACGTCGTTAATATAATGAAGTATTTATATTAAATAATGGTCCAAATACTAATTTTAATGGCAAAAACTTGATCAAGTTATTCGATAAAACTGTGCTAATCAGCAGATCTGGTGATAACCCAACTCGAACCCGCCCCGACTCAACGAGTCAGCGCATCATTGGCGAAATGACTCAAACAGAAAACGACCTAAATTGAACATAAACTTGACCCGAAAGGATAGGCTGACCCGATACGATCAACCTCACAAAGGAAAATTCATTCAAATCGTGACACTAGCTCAAAATAAAGAAGGCAAATATTGTACTTTGACAAAGCAACATCAAAGTAAACGGAATGTTGGTCAGAGGTCCTTAACTGGAAAAAGTGTATGTTTAGTCCCTTAACTGGAAAAAAAAAGAAGAGAAAGTTCAATCCCTTGTCTTACCCTTAACTCAAAGTTTTTAAGTATGGTTACGATCGAGTGCAATGTGCCACGCTTTTTATTTTTTTTGGGTTTTTCCCATCTATACCCTTGTACTTTTCACTTTTTCCAGTTGTACCCCTGCGTTTGGCGTATTCCCAGTTGTACCCTTAAACTTATAAACGTAATCCCAACCGTAACTAAACTAGAGTAAACCGTTAAATTTTGCCGTTAGTTATGTTTCATATAAACTTTAACCCTTGTTTTTGTTGAGAATTAATTCAAATTCATTGCTAATGAAGTACGATAATTAAGTTTGTGTCGGTTACGTAATTTATGCTCTTTAATTAGTAGTCATTTATTTTTATTTATGGAGTCATAAGTTAAGGTCATTAGAACTCTTCGGTTACGTTTTCTTACTCCTATAAATTGGCAGTTGTATTTCAGTTTCAAGCATGAATGAATAATACATTTTCTTTCAATATATTCTGTTGTCTGTGTATTTTGCACTATAGTTTTTTCAGTTTTTTCCTCCATTTTTTCACATTAAATATCCTACTCTACCCTCCATTATAAGAAACAAGGTGTTTAATGCGAAAGATTGAAGGAAAAAACTAAATAAAAAGGGGTGAAAATTCATATAAAACAAAACTAACGGCTAAATTTAACGGATTATTCAAGTTTGGTTACGGTTAGGACTAATTTTATAAGTATAAGGGTACAACTGGGAATACGCCAAACGCAGCAGTACAACTGGAAAAAGTAAAAAGTACGAGGGTATGAAGGGGAGAAACCCTTTTTTTTTTTGGAAATGAAGGCCACGGCTAACGGCTTGTTGTGCTGGGCTGTGTTTTGGGCCGTTGGTACTTGATATGTTTATTCATGCGCGTAATTTTGGACTTATGCTATTTCGAATTGGGCATTAAATGAATTCCAGTAACCTTAATAGTGAAACACAAAGCGGATTTTTTATTGAGTGACCTCCCATTTATCGTGTTCTTTCCACTTATTATTCCATGTGAGGGGTATTTTATTAAAGTAAAAAGAATACAAAAAATGAGAGGGACTACGTATTAGTAAAAATATAAAAGCGATTTTTTTTTTTCACACACCCACTTTGATTAATTGTACTAAAAAAACGTCAATACTTGAATGACTACATATAATTGTACCTAAGGCAGGCCATGTAGCTATGCCTTGGTAACTGATGTTGGGCCTCTACTGTTGATAATAACGCAAGAAGAATAAATAAAATAGCAAACAATAATAAAATGACAAGCAAATTACGTGGTTCGCCGGCAAAATCACCGACTACGTCCACACCAACAAGGAGACCAAATTTCACTATTGTGGAGATAATAGTACACTTTTATGAGCTCTCTTTGTCAATACATAAGAGACTCAAATATTTTTGGGATGAATACAAAAGACTAAGGAGCATCCTATATATAAGAATAGAAAGGCTTAAACTCTTAATACTCCGTCGATGTGGGACATTGATATTAACTTATACTAATCACAATGCCCAAACTTACATGCACCATCGATGTGGAACAAACCACATTCTAATGCTAGTTCAAAATTTAACCCAAATCACAAATATGGACAATTGCTAGTCACTTTTCCTAACAAATCTCCACCTTGACTTGAATTGTCCAACATGAACCCAGCTCCAAAAGGTGCAACCAAATCAGCTTCAAACACATAGTCGATTCTCAAGTCACTAGTTGTCCCAGTAGTCTCCACATTGACTTGAACTCAACAAACAAAACGGACAACGAACCAAGTGTGCAACAACGTGACCAAATGTACTAAGTACCAAATGTAGCAAGCTGAAGCTACCAAACGTACCAAGCACCCACATATCAACATACCGACTTGGCCAAATGTAGCATGATTAATACCAATACCAAAACAGATGTATGTGATATCAACGTCACCAATGATGGAATGGTGTACCAAACAACACACACAAGACTCCAAACCAAAAATCTCCTCCATAATAAATATCATGGCCAAATGTACCGTCGTACCAAATTGCCCAAAAGGACACCAGCGCCATGAACAAAACAACGTCTCACTCGAGTAAACAACGGTGTCATGACCACCACAAAATTTGCCTACACCAAAGCACAACTACTCAAGTCGAAACCAAGCAACATTCTTAGCGAGCCAAATCACCCCATCATAAGACGCCAACATTAGACTAACTAGTCTAATCAAAATGCTCCAAAGAACGAACCCCCGTTGAAGTTCCAAATGACCACTCTCGCGATCCCAACGGCTCTCTTTCAAGAACCAAAAAACGGCTCCACCTTGAGCCCCAAATCGCCCCACCACATGGGGCGCAAACTGCCTCATTGAGGCGTAGAAACAACAGTGGAAAGCTTGTCTTGAGAACTAGGGCTGAGCAAAATGATACGATACGGTTTTAAAATACGAATACGATACGATATACGGTTTTAAATATACGAAATTTCGTATCAGGCCGATTTCGTATATACGGTTCAAACCGTATCGTATTCGTATCTGTATTTTTTAAAATTCGTATATACGGTTTGATACGGTTTAAAAAAAAAAAAAAAAAAAAAAAAAACCCTAAAATTTTCACAAAAAAAAAAACGCAGGTGAGAGAGTGAGCCAGCCTTAGGCCCTTAGCCACACAATTGACAATACACGACTCACATTAGTCACATACACAATTTACACAAAACCCTAAAATTTTCTCTCCCCATTTTTGAGATCTAAAAAAACTTACATTTTTAGATCTTCTACCATTTTAATCTCTACTAATCTTTCTTCCTCATCAATACTTTAATTAAATCCACCATTTTAATTCAACCATCTCAAATCTCAAGATTTGGTTGTGGAGCAACCTACAATCATGATAGATGAAGTGGATGCTTTAACGACTTGAAGGCGTTGATAATTAATTATTCATTTTCTTTGATCTTTGAAGACGATAACTTGTATTGGGAAACATTTAGTTTTTGTTTTGCTCGTCTTTTCTATGTTTTGCACTTGGTATTTTGGACATTTTGTAATGTCGGATTATTTAAAGAACATTGGTATTTGTCTATTTGGTAACAATAAATTTGGAAATTTAAAAATAAAAAATAAAAAAAAATTAAAGAGATATCAGTATATACGGTTTCAGATATATCTGAAAAATCAGATATACGAAAACCGTATATACGGTTTGTTTCGTATCGTATCCATATCAATTTTTTTATTTTTTGAAAACCGTATATACGGAATCCGTATCGTATCCGTATCGTATATACGGTTTTGCTCAGCCCTATTGAGAACCACGCAGCTCAACCCATATAGGAGAAGACTCCACCTTACTGTAAACACTACCATCGTCATACAAGCCTCCCAATCCCAAATTATCCATATGATCACCAAATGATCCAAATTGGATGTGCCTCAAAGTATCGTCCAAATATCCAAGTTGCGTATGCCCTAACATAGACTCAAGACGAGCAGAAGAACGACCACTCAACGCACCAATAGCCAGCACGGTACCATGAAGGACATACATAGCACCTTCTTTGATACCATTCCACAAAGCCGTCGAACCTTTACTAATGCACAAAGATCCACTATCACCATGGAAATTGTAGCCTTGCTCTACCAACTTCCCTAGTGACACAAGATTTCTCTTCAATCGTGGAACATGTCTTACGCCCTCTAAGAAGATCACATTACCATCATATGTCTTAACCCGAACATTCCCGACTCCTACTATTTCACACATAGACCGTCACCCATGGTAACCTTGTCCCCTTACGAAAGTTCATAGGACTCGAACAATTCCATAAAAGGACACATATGGTAAACACAACCTGTGTCTAAAATCCAACTATCCACAAAACGTGGAACAACATCAACAACGAGAGCATAATCTTCCTCAGAATCACACTTGACACTTTTATGTGCAACGTTAGCATCCTTCAACTTAGGACACTTATCTTTCCAATGACCAGGTTCTTTACCATAGTTGCAGACACCTTTACGATGACCCTTATTCTTGGCTTTACCCATTTTAGGGCCCTCAACTTTAGCAACAAGCCCCATCGGACTACTGTCTACAAGACTACTAGATGCTACTTCTACAAGAAATCCCTAGTGTGAAGCGCTGACCTCACCTCCTCTAGGGTCAAAGAATCTTTACCAACAACGAAAGACTCAACAAAAGTCTCAAAAGAATTTGACAAAGATACTAACAAAATCAAAGCAGCGTCCTCATCATCTATCTTAACTTCTATATTACGCAAGTCTAGTAAAATAGAATTTAGTCGGTCAAGATGTTCCTTAAGAGACGTACCTTCTTGCATACGAAGACCGAACAAACGTTGCTTAAGAAGCAACTTGTTGGTTAGAGTCTTAGTCATGTACAAAGACTCCAACTTCAACCACAAACCTGCGGCAGTTTCCTCATCGGCAACTTCAATAATCACATCATCAGATAAACACAAATGTAATCAAAGAATGAGCCTTCCTCTAAGACTACCTCGCTTCGCCTTAGCCGCTTTCTTGTGATTTTTCTTTTACCTTTGACAAAATGTACTGCACACCTTCTTTGCCTAAGCAAAGCTCTCATCTTTAACTGCCATAACCCAAAACTATTACTCCCAGTGAACTTATCAACATTCAAAACTGTTGCTCCAGACATCTTCTCACCAAAAATTATCAAACCCAAAATACGCCTAAAATCGAGCAATGGAAGCTAAAACCCTAGGTCAGAACCTGGCTCTGATGCCAGTTTGCTATAACGGAGGCGTCCCGTTACCAACAGTTTGATAATAACGCAAGAAGAATAAATAAAATAGCAAACAATAATAAAATGACAAGCAAATTACGTGGTTCGCCGGCAAAATCACCGACTACGTCCACACCAACAAGGAGACCAAATTTCACTATTGTGGAGATAATAGTACACTTTTATGAGCTCTCTTTGTCAATACATAAGAGACTCAAATATTTTTGGGATGAATACAAAAGACTAAGGAGCATCCTATATATAAGAATAGAAAGGCTTAAACTCTTAATACTCCGTCGATGTGGGACATTGATATTAACTTATACTAATCACAATGCCCAAACTTACATGCACCATCGATGTGGAACAAACCACATTCTAATGCTAGTTCAAAATTTAACCCAAATCACAAATATGGACAATTGCTAGTCACTTTTCCTAACAAATCTCCACCTTGACTTGAATTGTCCAACATGAACCCAGCTCCAAAAGGTGCAACCAAATCAGCTTCAAACACATAGTCGATTCTCAAGTCACTAGTTGTCCCAGTAGTCTCCACATTGACTTGAACTCAACAAACAAAACGGACAACGAACCAAGTGTGCAACAACGTGACCAAATGTACTAAGTACCAAATGTAGCAAGCTGAAGCTACCAAACGTACCAAGCACCCACATATCAACATACCGACTTGGCCAAATGTAGCATGATTAATACCAATACCAAAACAGATGTATGTGATATCAACGTCACCAATGATGGAATGGTGTACCAAACAACACACACAAGACTCCAAACCAAAAATCTCCTCCATAATAAATATCATGGCCAAATGTACCGTCGTACCAAATTGCCCAAAGGACACCAACGCCATGAACAAAACAACGCCTCACTCGAGTAAACAATCTGTCATGACCACCACAAAATTTGCCTACACCAAAGCACAACTACTCAAGTCGAAACCAAGCAACATTCTTAGCGAGCCAAATCACCCCATCATAAGACGCCAACATTAGACTAACTAGTCTAATCAAAATGCTCCAAAGAACGAACCCCCGTTGAAGTTCCAAATGACCACTCTCGCGATCCCAACGGCTCTCTTTCAAGAACCAAAAAACGGCTCCACCTTGAGCCCCAAATCGCCCCACCACATGGGGCGCAAACTGCCTCATTGAGGCGTAGAAACAACAGTGGAAAGCTTGTCTTGAGAACTAGGGCTGAGCAAAATGATACGATACGGTTTTAAAATACGAATACGATACGATATACGGTTTTAAATATACGAAATTTCGTATCAGGCCGATTTCGTATATACGGTTCAAACCGTATCGTATTCGTATCTGTATTTTTTAAAATTCGTATATACGGTTTGATACGGTTTAAAAAAAAAAAAAAAAAAAAAAAAACCCTAAAATTTTCACAAAAAAAAAAACGCAGGTGAGAGAGTGAGCCAGCCTTAGGCCCTTAGCCACACAATTGACAATACACGACTCACATTAGTCACATACACAATTTACACAAAACCCTAAAATTTTCTCTCCCCAATTTTGAGATCTAAAAAAACTTACATTTTTAGATCTTCTACCATTTTAATCTCTACTAATCTTTCTTCCTCATCAATACTTTAATTAAATCCACCATTTTAATTCAACCATCTCAAATCTCAAGATTTGGTTGTGGAGCAACCTACAATCATGATAGATGAAGTGGATGCTTTAACGACTTGAAGGCGTTGATAATTAATTATTCATTTTCTTTGATCTTTGAAGACGATAACTTGTATTGGGAAACATTTAGTTTTTGTTTTGAACGACTTTTTTATGTTTTGTACTTGGTATTTTGGACATTTTGTAATGTCGGATTATTTAAATGAACATTGGTATTTGTCTATTTGGTAACAATAAATTTGGAAATTTAAAAATAAAAAATAAAAAAATTAAACAGATATCAGTATATACTACGGTTTATATATCTGAAAATCCAGATATACGAAAAACCGTATATACGGTTTGTTTCAGATCGTATCCATATCAATTTTTTTATTTTTTGAAACCGTATATACGAATCCGTGATCGTATCCAGATCGTATATACGCTTTGCTCAAATTCTACTGAGAACCACGCAGCCAACCCATATAGGAGAAGACTCCACCTTATCAGAAACACTACCATCGCCATACAAGCCTCCCAATCCCAAATTATCCATATGATCACCAAATGATCCAAATTGGATGTGCCTCAAAGTATCGCCCAAATATCCAAGTTGCGTATGCCCTAACATAGACTCAAGACGAAGCGTAAGAACGACCACTCAACGCACCAATAGCCAGCACGGTACCATGAAGGACATACATAGCACCTTCTTTGATACCATTCCACAAAGCCGTCGAACCTTTACTAATGCACAAAGATCCACTATCACCATGGAAATTGTAGCCTTGCTCTACCAACTTCCCTAGTGACACAAGATTTCTCTTCAATCGTGGAACATGTCTTACGCCCTCTAAGAAGATCACATTACCATCATATGTCTTAACCCGAACATTCCCGACTCCTACTATTTCACACATAGACCGTCACCCATGGTAACCTTGTCCCCTTACGAAAGTTCATAGGACTCGAACAATTCCATAAAAGGACACATATGGTAAACACAACCTGTGTCTAAAATCCAACTATCCACAAAACGTGGAACAACATCAACAACAAGAGCATAATCTTCCTCAGAATCACACTTGACACTTTTATGTGCAACGTTAGCATCCTTCAACTTAGGACACTTATCTTTCCAATGACCAGGTTCTTTACCATAGTTGCAGACACCTTTACGATGACCCTTATTCTTGGCTTTACCCATTTTAGGGCCCTCAACTTTAGCAACAAGCCCCATCGGACTACTGTCTACAAGACTACTAGATGCTACTCGGCGCAAATCCCTAGTGTGAAGCGCTGACCTCACCTCCTCTAGGGTCAAAGAATCTTTACCAACAACGAAAGACTCAACAAAAGTCTCAAAAGAATTTGACAAAGATACTAACAAAATCAAAGCAAATATTCTCATCATCTATCTTAACTTCTATATTACGCAAGTCTAGTAAAATAGAATTTAGTCGGTCAAGATGTTCCTTAAGAGACGTACCTTCTTGCATACGAAGACCGAACAAACGTTGCTTAAGAAGCAACTTGTTGGTTAGAGTCTTAGTCATGTACAAAGACTCCAACTTCAACCACAAACCTGCGGCGGTTTCATCTAAGAACTTCAATAATCACATCATCGGATAAACACAACAGTAATCAAAGAATGAGCCTTCTCCTCTAAGACTACCTCTGCTCGCCTTAGCCGCTTTCTTGTGATTTTTCTTTACCTTTGACAAAGCAGACTGCACACCTTCATTGCCTAAGCAAAGCTCTCATCTTTAACTGCCATAACCCAAAACTATTACTCCCAGTGAACTTATCAACATTCAAAACTGTTGCTCCAGACATCTTCTCACCAAAAAATTATCAAACCCAAAATACGCCTAAAATCGATAATGGCTAAAACCCTAGGTCAGAACCTGGCTCTGATGCCAGTTTGCTATAACGGAGGCGTCCCCTTACCAACAGCTTGATAATAACGCAAGAAGAATAAATAAAATAGCAAACAATAATAAAATGACAAGCAAATTACGTGGTTCGCCGGCAAAATCACCGACTACGTCCACACCAACAAGGAGACCAAATTTCACTATTGTGGAGATAATAGTACACTTTTATGAGCTCTCTTTGTCAATACATAAGAGACTCAAATATTTTTGGGATGAATACAAAAGACTAAGGAGCATCCTATATATAAGAATAGAAAGGCTTAAACTCTTAATACTCCGTCGATGTGGGACATTGATATTAACTTATACTAATCACAATGCCCAAACTTACATGCACCATCGATGTGGAACAAACCACATTCTAATGCTAGTTCAAAATTTAACCCAAATCACAAATATGGACAATTGCTAGTCACTTTTCCTAACAAATCTCCACCTTGACTTGAATTGTCCAACATGAACCCACTCAAAAGGTGCAACCAAATCAGCTTCAAACACATAGTCGATTCTCAAGTCACTAGTTGTCCCAGTAGTCTCCACATTGACTTGACCTCAACAAACAAAACGGACAACGAACCAAGTGTGCAACAACGTGACCAAATGTACTAAGTACCAAATGTAGTGTCAAGCTACCAAAGCGTACCAAGCACCCACATATCAACATACCGAGCTTGGCCAAATGTAGCATGATTAATACCAATACCAAAACAGATGTATGTGATATCAACGTCACCAATGATGGAATGGTGTACCAAACAACACACACAAGACTCCAAACCAAAAATCTCCTCCATAATAAATATCATGGCCAAATGTACCGTCGTACCAAATTGCCCAAAAGGACACCAGCGCCATGAACAAAACAACGTCTCACTCGAGTAAACAACGGTGTCATGACCACCACAAAATTTGCCTACACCAAAGCACAACTACTCAAGTCGAAACCAAGCAACATTCTTAGCGAGCCAAATCACCCCATCATAAGACGCCAACATTAGACTAACTAGTCTAATCAAAATGCTCCAAAGAACGAACCCCCGTTGAAGTTCCAAATGACCACTCTCGCGATCCCAACGGCTCTCTTTCAAGAACCAAAAAACGGCTCCACCTTGAGCCCCAAATCGCCCCACCACATGGGGCGCAAACTGCCTCATTGAGGCGTAGAAACAACAGTGGAAAGCTTGTCTTGAGAACTAGGGCTGAGCAAAATGATACGATACGGTTTTAAAATACGAATACGATACGATATACGGTTTTAAATATACGAAATTTCGTATCAGGCCGATTTCGTATATACGGTTCAAACCGTATCGTATTAAATATCTGTATTTTTAAAATTCAGATATACGGTTTGATACGGTTTAAAAAAAAAAAAAAAACAAAACCCTAAAATTTTCACAAAAAAAAAGACGCAGGTGAGAGAGTGAGCCAGCCTTAGGCCCTTAGCCACACAATTGACAATACACGACTCACATTAGTCACATACACAATTTACACAAAACCCTAAAATTTTCTCTCCCCATTTTTGAGATCTAAAAAAACTTACATTTTTAGATCTTCTACCATTTTAATCTCTACTAATCTTTCTTCCTCATCAATACTTTAATTAAATCCACCATTTTAATTCAACCATCTCAAATCTCAAGATTTGGTTGTGGAGCAACCTACAATCATGATAGATGAAGTGGATGCTTTAACGACTTGAAGGCGTTGATAATTAATTATTCATTTTCTTTGATCTTTGAAGACGATAACTTGTATTGGGAAACATTTAGTTTTTGTTTTGAACGACTTTTTTATGTTTTGTACTTGGTATTTTGGACATTTTGTAATGTCGGATTATTTCGTAGACATTGGTATTTGTCTATTTGGTAACAATAAATTTGGAAATTTAAAAAAATAAAAAAATAAAAAAAAAATTAAACCGTATACCGTATATACGGTTTCGTATATACGAAAAATCCGTATATACGAAAACCGTATATACGGTTTGTTTCGTATCGTATCCATATCAATTTTTTTATTTTTTGAAAACCGTATATACGGAATCCGTATCGTATCCGTATCGTATATACGGTTTTGCTCAGCCCTATTGAGAACCACGCAGCTCAACCCATATAGGAGAAGACTCCACCTTACTGTAAACACTACCATCGTCATACAAGCCTCCCAATCCCAAATTATCCATATGATCACCAAATGATCCAAATTGGATGTGCCTCAAAGTATCGTCCAAATATCCAAGTTGCGTATGCCCTAACATAGACTCAAGACGAGCAGAAGAACGACCACTCAACGCACCAATAGCCAGCACGGTACCATGAAGGACATACATAGCACCTTCTTTGATACCATTCCACAAAGCCGTCGAACCTTTACTAATGCACAAAGATCCACTATCACCATGGAAATTGTAGCCTTGCTCTACCAACTTCCCTAGTGACACAAGATTTCTCTTCAATCGTGGAACATGTCTTACGCCCTCTAAGAAGATCACATTACCATCATATGTCTTAACCCGAACATTCCCGACTCCTACTATTTCACACATAGACCGTCACCCATGGTAACCTTGTCCCCTTACGAAAGTTCATAGGACTCGAACAATTCCATAAAAGGACACATATGGTAAACACAACCTGTGTCTAAAATCCAACTATCCACAAAGCATTGGAACAACATCAACAACGAGCATAATCTTCCTCAGAATCACACTTGACACTTTTATGTGCAACGTTAGCATCCTTCAACTTAGGACACTTATCTTTCCAATGACCAGGTTCTTTACCATAGTTGCAGACACCTTTACGATGACCCTTATTCTTGGCTTTACCCATTTTAGGGCCCTCAACTTTAGCAACAAGCCCCATCTGACCATCGTCTACAAGACTACTAGATGCTACTCGCAAGAAATCCCTAGTGTGAAGCGCCGACCTCACCTCCTCTAGTGGTCAAAGAATCTTTACCAACAACGAAAGACTCAACAAAAGTCTCAAAAGAATTTGACAAAGATACTAACAAAATCAAAGCAAATTCTCATCATCTATCTTAACTTCTATATTACGCAAGTCTAGTAAAATAGAATTTAGTCGGTCAAGATGTTCCTTAAGAGACGTACCTTCTTGCATACGAAGACCGAACAAACGTTGCTTAAGAAGCAACTTGTTGGTTAGAGTCTTAGTCATGTACAAAGACTCCAACTTCAACCACAAACCTGCGGCAGTTTCCTCATCGGCAACTTCAATAATCACATCATCAGATAAACACAACAGAATCAAAGAATGAGCCTTCTCCTCTAAGACTACCTCTGCTTCTGTCTTAGCCGTTTCTTGTGATTTTTCTTTTACCTTTGACAAAACAGACCAGACACCTTGCTGTCTAAGCAAAGCTCTCATCTTTAACTGCCATAACCCAAAACTATTACTCCCAGTGAACTTATCAACATTCAAAACTGTTGCTCCAGACATCTTCTCACCAAAAAATTATCAAACCCAAAATACGCCTAAAATCGATAGCGGAAGCTAAAACCCTAGGTCAGAACCTGGCTCTGATGCCAGTTTGCTATAACGGAGGCGTCCCGTTACCAACAGTTTGATAATAACGCAAGAAGAATAAATAAAATAGCAAACAATAATAAAATGACAAGCAAATTACGTGGTTCGCCGGCAAAATCACCGACTACGTCCACACCAACAAGGAGACCAAATTTCACTATTATGGAGATAATAGTACACTTTTATGAGCTCTCTTTGTCAATACATAAGAGACTCAAATATTTTTGGGATGAATACAAAAGACTAAGGAGCATCCTATATATAAGAATAGAAAGGCTTAAACTCTTAATACTCCGTCGATGTGGGACATTGATATTAACTTATACTAATCACAATGCCCAAACTTACATGCACCATCGATGTGGAACAAACCACATTCTAATGCTAGTTCAAAATTTAACCCAAATCACAAATATGGACAATTGCTAGTCACTTTTCCTAACAAATCTCCACCTTGACTTGAATTGTCCAACATGAACCCAGCTCCAAAAGGTGCAACCAAATCAGCTTCAAACACATAGTCGATTCTCAAGTCACTAGTTGTCCCAGTAGTCTCCACATTGACTTGAACTCAACAAACAAAACGGACAACGAACCAAGTGTGCAACAACGTGACCAAATGTACTAAGTACCAAATGTAGCAAGCTGAAGCTACCAAACGTACCAAGCACCCACATATCAACATACCGACTTGGCCAAATGTAGCATGATTAATACCAATACCAAAACAGATGTATGTGATATCAACGTCACCAATGATGGAATGGTGTACCAAACAACACACACAAGACTCCAAACCAAAAATCTCCTCCATAATAAATATCATGGCCAAATGTACCGTCGTACCAAATTGCCCAAAAGGACACCAGCGCCATGAACAAAACAACGTCTCACTCGAGTAAACAACGGTGTCATGACCACCACAAAATTTGCCTACACCAAAGCACAACTACTCAAGTCGAAACCAAGCAACATTCTTAGCGAGCCAAATCACCCCATCATAAGACGCCAACATTAGACTAACTAGTCTAATCAAAATGCTCCAAAGAACGAACCCCCGTTGAAGTTCCAAATGACCACTCTCGCGATCCCAACGGCTCTCTTTCAAGAACCAAAAAACGGCTCCACCTTAAGCCCCAAATCGCCCCACCACATGGGGCGCAAACTGCCTCATTGAGGCGTAGAAACAACAGTGGAAAGCTTGTCTTGAGAACTAGGGCTGAGCAAAATGATACGATACGGTTTTAAAATACGAATACGATACGATATACGGTTTTAAATATACGAAATTTCGTATCAGGCCGATTTCGTATATACGGTTCAAACCGTATCGTATTCGTATCTGTATTTTTTAAAATTCGTATATACGGTTTGATACGGTTTAAAAAAAAAAAAAAAAAAAAAAAAAACCCTAAAATTTTCACAAAAAAAAAAACGCAGGTGAGAGAGTGAGCCAGCCTTAGGCCCTTAGCCACACAATTGACAATACACGACTCACATTAGTCACATACACAATTTACACAAAACCCTAAAATTTTCTCTCCCCATTTTTGAGATCTAAAAAAACTTACATTTTTAGATCTTCTACCATTTTAATCTCTACTAATCTTTCTTCCTCATCAATACTTTAATTAAATCCACCATTTTAATTCAACCATCTCAAATCTCAAGATTTGGTTGTGGAGCAACCTACAATCATGATAGATGAAGTGGATGCTTTAACGACTTGAAGGCGTTGATAATTAATTATTCATTTTCTTTGATCTTTGAAGACGATAACTTGTATTGGGAAACATTTAGTTTTTGTTTTGAACGACTTTTTTATGTTTTGTACTTGGTATTTTGGACATTTTGTAATGTCGGATTATTTCGTAGACATTGGTATTTGTCTATTTGGTAACAATAAATTTGGAAATTTAAAAAAATAAAAAAATAAAAAAAAAAATTAAACAGATATCAGTATATACGGTTTCAGATATATCTGAAAAATCAGATATACGAAAAACCGTATATACGGTTTGTTTCGTATCGTATCCGTATCAATTTTTTTTTTTGAAAACCGTATATACAGAAACCGTATCGTATCCGTATCCGTATCGTATATACGGTTTTGCTCAGCCCTATTGAGAACCACGCAGCTCAACCCATATAGGAGAAGACTCCACCTTACTGTAAACACTACCATCGTCATACAAGCCTCCCAATCCCAAATTATCCATATGATCACCAAATGATCCAAATTGGATGTGCCTCAAAGTATCGTCCAAATATCCAAGTTGCGTATGCCCTAACATAGTCTCAAGTCGAGCAGTAGAACGACCACTCATCGCACTAATAGCGAAAGACGGTGCATGAAGGACATACATAGCACCTTCTTTGATACCATTCCACAAAGCCGTCGAACCTTTACTAATGCACAAAGATCCACTATCACCATGGAAATTGTAGCCTTGCTCTACCAACTTCCCTAGTGACACAAGATTTCTCTTCAATCGTGGAACATGTCTTACGCCCTCTAAGAAGATCACATTACCATCATATGTCTTAACCCGAACATTCCCGACTCCTACTATTTCACACATAGACCGTCACCCATGGTAACCTTGTCCCCTTACGAAAGTTCATAGGACTCGAACAATTCCATAAAAGGACACATATGGTAAACACAACCTGTGTCTAAAATCCAACTATCCACAAAACGTGGAACAACATCAACAACGAGAGCATAATCTTCCTCAGAATCACACTTGACACTTTTATGTGCAACGTTAGCATCCTTCAACTTAGGACACTTATCTTTCCAATGACCAGGTTCTTTACCATAGTTGCAGACACCTTTACGATGACCCTTATTCTTGGCTTTACCCATTTTAGGGCCCTCAACTTTAGCAACAAGCCCCATCGGACTACTGTCTACAAGACTACTAGATGCTACTCGGCGCAAATCCCTAGTGTGAAGCGCTGACCTCACCTCCTCTAGGGTCAAAGAATCTTTACCAACAACGAAAGACTCAACAAAAGTCTCAAAAGAATTTGACAAAGATACTAACAAAATCAAAGCAAATATTCTCATCATCTATCTTAACTTCTATATTACGCAAGTCTAGTAAAATAGAATTTAGTCGGTCAAGATGTTCCTTAAGAGACGTACCTTCTTGCATACGAAGACCGAACAAACGTTGCTTAAGAAGCAACTTGTTGGTTAGAGTCTTAGTCATGTACAAAGACTCCAACTTCAACCACAAACTCGGCGGCTTCCTCATCTAAGAACTTCAATAATCACATCATCGATAAACACAATGTAATCAAAGAATGAGCCTCCTCCTCTAAGGCTCCCTCTCCTTCTGTCTTAGCCGTTTCTTGTGATTTTTCTTTTACCTTTGACAAAACAGACCAGACACCTTGCTGTCTAAGCAAAGCTCTCATCTTTAACTGCCATAACCCAAAACTATTACTCCCAGTGAACTTATCAACATTCAAAACTGTTGCTCCAGACATCTTCTCACCAAAAAATTATCAAACCCAAAATACGCCTAAAATCGATAGCGGAAGCTAAAACCCTAGGTCAGAACACAGCTCGATGCTTGCTATAACGGAGGCGTCCCGTTACCAACAGTTTGATAATAACGCAAGAAGAATAAATAAAATAGCAAACAATAATAAAATGACAAGCAAATTACGTGGTTCGCCGGCAAAATCACCGACTACGTCCACACCAACAAGGAGACCAAATTTCACTATTGTGGAGATAATAGTACACTTTTATGAGCTCTCTTTGTCAATACATAAGAGACTCAAATATTTTTGGGATGATAACAAATGACTAAGGACTGTGTATGTGTTCATTCTAACAACTGTGTATGTGTTTAAGATAATCACTATTGTGGGATGATACCAACAACTGTGTATGTGTTCATTCTAATAGTATAACATTATTCGTTTTGGGCTAAATTCTCACGAATCCACTTTTGAGCTTTTTAGAAGATTAAAAGATCAATATTTTACTTGATAACCTCAAATTTTTAACTGAAAACTTTCACTATTAAAAAGGTTTTTTTTTTTTTTTTTTTTTTTTTTTTTTTTTTTTACTTCTGTTCCCTGCATTGGTGGATGCATGCTGTATGGCCGTATGGGGTTCTAGGACACCGTACCGTGTCGTAAGTTTAGAATGAAATATGGTTGTATTGTTTGAAATATAGGGGAGATCAAGTAGGTGGAGCACAATACTACTAGCATACAAGACACTAGGAGTTGTATTTGGAGGACTTGTGACCTCTCCACTCTATGTGTACCCTTCAATGCCCTTAAAGTATCCTACTGAAGAAGATTATTTGGGCATTTTTAGCATCATGTTTTGGACTCTTAGCCTCATTGGTGTCGTCAAGTATGCCGGCATTACCCTTCGTGCTGATGATCGGGGTGAAGGTAATTCTACTACTGTATGATGGTTCATGTACGCGTACCATAAATAGTCTATGTCTAAAAAGTAAAAACTTACTACACTGAAAGGCTTATTCTACTGTATGTGTGCGTGCGTGCAGGTGGGACGTTTGCATTGTATTCATTACTATGCAGAAGCATGAACATTGGAATACTTCCACCGAAAAACTCATCGTCCTCTCGAGTTTCGAGTTCTAATGTGTATGAGGGTGAATCAAAGCCTAGTAAACTCGGCAAAATCTTTGAGAAAAGTATGGTGGCGAGAAGGGTTTTGCTGTTTATCTCGATTCTTGGCATGTGTATGTTAATTGGTGACGGCATTCTTACTCCTGCTATCTCAGGTCTATATATTTCCCAACAAAATATTTTCCTAGATTGTTGTAAACGTATGGCGGGTTTTGGTTACTAAAATGTTTGTACTCATGACACTAGCCACATTTTAGTCGCAAATACCTTCATACGCATACGACTTTTATCCCTCAATTGTCAGTTCTTTGTTTTTTATTTTTCATTTGACGGTTTTGAATGATTTTTGATTATTTACTCTGCAGTTTTGTCTGCAATTGATGGAGTTAGAGCACCCTTCCCTCAATTCAGCAAATGTAAGCTCAGCTTAGTCTCGACGGTGCTGTCTACCAGTGTATTGACCTAATTCGTTTACGCTAATTTATGCAGCGATGGTTGAGGCAGTTTCAGCAGCAATTCTGATATTTCTGTTTCTCCTACAAAAATACGGAACTTCACGAGTGAGCTTCCTTTTCTCCCCTATCATGGGGATGTGGACCTTGACTACGCCTTTGGTCGGGATTTACAGCATCATTAAGCACTATCCCGGCATTTTCAAGGCGTTATCACCACACCACATCGTCATGTTCTTCCTTCGAAATGGTAAGATCGGTTGGCTGTCACTTGGTGGCACCGTTCTTTGTATAACAGGTGCGTCTACTCTCTGATATCGCAGCACACTTGAAAGTCGCAATTTCTTTCTACTTAGATAATACTCTGCAGTAAAGTTCATCAACTTCAGACATAAGAATTGAGACAACTTAAGACAAAGAAAACACGTCGTTAATTCAAACAATTGAAAGTCGATCTTTGGAGCCTGCAGGTTCTGAAGCACTGTTCGCTGATCTTGGTCATTTTAACAGAAGTTCAATACAGGTGTCGGAAATGAGTATTTTTTTTTACTCAGTCATCTCCTTTTATTTTACGTTAACTGGATCGTTTTATGACGTTCTTTGAATGGGTTTTGTTTCTTTGCAGCTTGCATTTATGTTCACCATATACCCATCTCTCGTTCTAACATACGCTGGACAAACAGCGTATCTTATCAGACACCCAAACGATCACAATGACGGGTTCTACAAATTCATTCCTACTAGAATTTATTGGCCTATGTTTGTCATTGCCACACTTGCTGCTGTAGTTGCCAGTCAATCACTGATATCTGCGACGTTTTCTCTTATCAAGCAATCTGTGACGCTAGATTACTTTCCTCGCGTTAAGGTGGTCCACACTTCCTCGATTAAGGAAGGCGAGGTCTACTCCCCGGAAATCAATTATATCCTCATGATACTTTGCGTTGCCGTCATCCTCATTTTTGGAGATGGGAAAGACATCGGAAACGCTTTTGGTAAGATTATCATCCTTTTTCGAGCTAAATTGAAATTGAACAGAATTGAATGGAGTTGAGCTAGGCTGAACTGAACTGAACGGAATTGAACAGGTGTTGTGGTGAGCATGGTTATGCTAATTACGACTATACTCCTATGTCTAGTCATGATTATCATCTGGAGAACGCCACCCGTGCTCGCGTTTATATTCTTCTTCATATTCTTCACCATGGAAGGAATTTATGTAAGCAGCGTACTAACCAAACTCCTAGAAGGCGGATGGATTCCGTTCATAATTTCCTTCATCCTTGCCTTCATCATGTTCGGGTGGTTCTACGGAAGGCAGCGTAAAATGGACTACGAGTTAACACACAAGATCAACAACGACTGTCTCCAACTCATGTTGTCGGACCCTGTCCTCCACCGGGTCCCGGGAATATGCTTCTTTTACACCAATACTCAAGACGGGTTCACACCCGTCCTCGGTCATTACCTCAACAGCACCAAATCCTTACAAAAGGTCGCGATTTTCACGACCCTTCGCTATCTGTTAGTCCCAAAGGTCGACCCGGACGAGAGAATACTCGTGACCAAGCTCGGGTTTAGGGGGATTTACGGGTGTACAGTTCAATACGGGTACGCAGAGAATTTGAATTTCGAAGGGTTGAACTTTGTAGATAAAGTGTGTGATTGTTTGGAGGTGTATTTGAGGGAGACCTCGGCCCAGGAAGAGATTTCGGAGTTGGAGGAGGCGAAGAATGCCGGTCACGTGCACGTCCGAGGGAAGACGAGGTTTCATATCGGTCAGAATTCGAGCTGGTTCAACAGAACCATGCTGGCGTTTTATGAAGTTATGCACACCAACTGCAGGTCTGCGTTGCCTGCTCTCGGTGTGCCACTTCCTCAGCGTTTGGAAGTCGGTATGCTCTATGAAGCCTGAATCTAACCCACCCCACCCGTTTGACAAGTCTACTTGAGTACTACCATTTGATCCGCAGGTTAGCTGATTAAATGGCGATATTTGGTTTGTTAAAACGGGAGTCGGGTGGGTTGGATGCTCTTGGGCCAAAGAAGTATGTGTATCACTATATAATATACTCCGTATGTACAAAGAGTGTGTTTCCGAATAAATTTTCCGTACATTTCAAGTATGCGGAGGTACGATCCTGTAAGATTGATCCTTATGAATGTTATCTGAGTAACGTTTAGTTCTCTCTTTTCATATGATTAAGCGTATTTTGGTTTCTTTTCCTTCTGCATCAATTCACCGAATCCTGCATGAAGCGTAAGAGATTTCAAAATTGTTAGGGGTTATCGACTTATCGTGAAACACCTAGAACGTCGAATTTTAGTTTGATCCCAAAATAAGTTTTGCGCAGAATCGTTTCAAAATAACATAAGACATTTTTTTATTTATTTTTTTAGCATTCAGAGTATTTTTTACAAATTTTCGCCGACAAATGTTTCATACTGCGAACAAAACTTGTTATGTTGAGGTAGTGTTGAAACTCAATCATATAGAGTATTTAATTTGTTGAGGTAGTGTTTATCAACTTGTTGCGACGATTATTAATTAAATACCGATAGATAGATATCGTATATTTTAAACAAATACGAACATAAATTTCGATGAATAAAATTGAAGTCTATAACTCCGATTTCAAGATATATTCTAAACCGTATCAAATCAAATCAAATCAAATGTCTATGTAAAACAAGAGGAATCATTACTATCATGAACAAAATTCAAAAGTGAGGCAAACATAATCATAAAAGTTGAACACGTATAATGTTACAACCACCCCACTAATAAATCTAATTTTCACTTCCACTAACAAAAAAAAAAAAAACACACTTTAATCTCCCTTTTACAAAATCTATATAATAAACTCAAGCAAAATCTACTTAATTTTCAAACAATAACAAACATTATACGGAGTATCATTTATTTCTTAGTTTAAAATGATGAGACCTATACACATTGCTATAGTACTAGTAGCATGTCTAGTGGCATCAAATGCATGGGTAAAGCTAGGCCAGGCCGCGGGCGAGTGCGGAAAGACGTCTATACCGGTGGCGGCAACGAGCATGAGCCCTTGCCTAGGGGCGGCCCAAAACATGAAGGCCAAGGTTACGCCCCCTTGTTGTGCTAAGGTCGCGGCCCTTATTAGGACCGCTCCTCGCTGTCTGTGTGCTGTCATATTGTCCCCTCTGGCTAGCCAGGCTGGGCTTAAGCCCGGCATTGCAATTACCATTCCTAAGCGATGTAACATTCGAAATCGCCCTGTTGGAAAGAAGTGCGGACGTAAGAATCTCTTGAAATATATACTCAATGAAAATATGAAATATTCTTATGAATACAAAGTTTTTCGTAAAAAAGTATTTTATTAAAAGAGTTTCAAACGACGCTTTTAAAATGATATCAGAACTTAAGTACACATTGAATTATTAAATTGTAAACTTTAATAGAATTATTAAGGGCCTAATTTTAATTTTCATAATCATTAATTTTGCAGGTTACATTGTTCCTTGAGGCTTTTAAGTGATCACTAGCTCAGTGACCCGTGATTTTCACGGGTTCTCTTAATAATTTTCGTATTTGTATCGTTTTTATTTATCTAATAAAACGTATTTATTGTTAGTGTTTTTAATTTTCAGCTTGCATATATTTCATTAACCGTTTTTATTAGTTAGTACATATTATTTGATTCAATCGAAATATTATATGTACCATATTGTAAACGTTTAATTTCAAATAATATACACTATACAATATGTACCCAACATTACAAATATTGTTTCATTGTTTGGATTTTGAGATAATAATGAAAAAAAGGTAATCTCGATAGTTCAAAAAAATACATAAAACACCCTCAAATCTTTTCCAATATGCTTAAGTTAATTTAATAGAAAAAGGAATATCTTTCAAAAAAAAGGAATAAACCAATTAAACTATAAATCATGTAACAATTCTTCTCTGTTTTTTCCCCCAACATGAATGGATAAAGAACAAATCTTCTTGCTAAAAAAACTATACCACTTCGATCATCTTCATTTTTTGTTGTTTTTATATTCATCTTGCACACATATAAAAAAATTTTGTATGATAAGATTAATTAGGAAAAGAAAATATGAAATTAAAAACCCAAAAATTAAAATATAAAATGAGGAGAATTAATGAGTTTATTAATACATGACTTGCAACTTTTTTTTATATTGTACTAATAAAAATAATGCATTAATTTTTCCTCTAAAAATTAAATCCATTAACTTTATAAGTAGTAGTTCATCTATTTTTGTTCTTTTATATTAAATAGTTTGTTAAAATAAATTAGCATGAAAATTAACATGAGAATTATGAAAAAAAAAAAGTTAGACACAAAATTTATCTACTCCATATTACTTAAAAAAAAGGTCTATCCATTACTTTATAGTAGAGCTGTTCATGGACGGGCTAGCCCATTTAGCCCGTCCATTTGGCCCGCCAAACAAGCGGGTTTGGTCACTAAAATATAAAAATATGACGGTTATCGGACAAAAAAAATTAGGCCCGCTAAATTAACGGGCGGACACGGACTAAATTTAAATGTCCATGGCAGGCCCGCCAAGCCCGTTAAATCAAAAATTAGTAAGTTACTAAATAGCACTAAATTATTTATAAAATGAAATATAAATGTAAAAATATTATTAATACATTACGTTACCCAATAAAAATAAAACATAAAAGGAAAATATATTAAAAATTTGTACATGTAATTACAATTATGTGGTGAAACCGTGAAATATATTGAGTGGTGATTTTTGTTATGTATAAGAATATTTAATTCATGTCAAATTTATCGTTTAATTTGTCCATGTTCTCGCTTATGGTTCTCGCCAAACCACTATAAAGGTGGATATGGCAAGACATTAAGCTCCATATAATGACATGGACACAAAGTTTAGGCCCGCTGGACAGATTTTGGTACAATGAGCCCGGCCCATGTCCATCCCAAGCCCGCTAACGATCAGCTCAACTTTATAGGTTTTTTTTTTTCATTTAATGATAACTTAAAAAAATTAATGATATAAAATTAAAAAAATAACTGAATCAATTAAAATAATGAGAATGATTTACTTGTTTCATATGTAAGTATACCATAATAGAAATATAATTGTTTTTAATTATATACAATAAAAAGTATATCAAATTAAAACAAATTTTTGTTTGATTTTTGAGTCAATGAAAAAATACCAATTCTACCTTATTCATTTTCTCGCAAATTTAAGAATTATATATAACATTTTAGGTCCTCTTAAACATCAAATTGGTATATCAAGTTTAAAAAAATAATGAACCATGAAATAAAAATAAATAATTGAACTTGTTCTTGTCCCTATAGTTCTAATACGCTTAGATTTTTGATCAAATATGTTATACCTTGAAAACCATCCATTTTTTTTTGTGAATTTCAAATTTAATCCTGCACACATATAAAAAGTTAGTTAATATTAGAGAATTAAAAATAAAAGGTAATTAAATATCCAGGCATGAGTGTTCTTCAAAAAAAAAAAAAAAATCATGACATAAGAATTAATAATTTGATCAATACATGACTTGTGTTTTTGTACCTTTTATAATAGTGTAATAATGCATTGATTTTATAAAGTAATAATTTATGTCTTTTCATTATCCTATATTAATAAGTTGGTTCGCAATAATTAATTCAAATAAATATGGATGTTATATGAATTTTAAGATAGAGAAGATGAAAGGTTTGTCCTTTTTTTTTATTAGTTCTTTCTTTTAGATAGTGATTGAAAAATAAAAATATACAATCTAAGCAAAAACAAAACTAATTAAATTAAAAATAATGAGAATTTGTTACTTGACTGATAAATGACTTCTGAAATTTATACTTTTGTAGGGAGAAACCCATAAATAATATAAATTTAAGTAAACTTATAAAATAATCCGTAATATTTTGTGTATTATGATTCTATTATTTTAATTGATTAACTGATGAAATGTCTAATTTTTTTTTTTAAAAGATTATAATAATGATTAAAAGATTTATACGTAAGAAGTTTCTAAAAATTGACATGTGACTTTTACGACTTAAAATAAAAATATACAATTTAAGCAAAAAAAAAAAAAAAAAAAACTAATTAAATTAAAAATAATGAGAATTTTTACTTGACTGATAAATGACTTCTGAAATTTGTACTTTTGTAGGGAGAAACCCATAAATAATATAAATTTAAGTAAACTTATAAAATAATCCGTAATATTTTGTGTATTATGTATGATTCTATTATTTTAATTGATTAGCTGGTGAAATGTCTAAATTTTTTTTTTTTTTTAAAAGATTTATACGTAAGAAGTTTCCAAAAATTGACATATGACTTTAATGACTTAATTTTATTTTGATGGTAATATAATCAAAAATCTAACTTATGCATTGTAAATTAAATATGTTATTTATTCAATATTTTGCTTTATAGAATTTCCATATACTACTAATTAAAAAAACCAACGGTATGAGATTTTGAAAATGTTTGGCAAATATGAAATTATGAAAATTATACGGAGTATGATTTAAGATATGGATTTTAAAATTTTAAACCTCGAATTATTTATATATTTGAAGTCATTAGTTTTATAATTTAATAGTTTAAGTTAATCTTGTTTTTGTTTTTTTTTTAATTAATAATTTTTATTAATGAATAAATTGTGCACTTAATTAGGAATAAGGTAGATGAAAAGCTTAATTATTTTTGTTTCATAAATTATTTTATATAAATGACGTAGGTGGTTAGTGTACGAATAATCCATTGACATGTGGCATCTGATGTGGCGTAATAAGAAGTTAAAAATGCTTAAATGTCGCTTTATTATGAAGACTTAGTTGATGTTTTAGGTTTGATAATCATTCAACTTGCTTTTTAATATATTATATAGATGTCTTCGAAGTGGCAATGACGAAGAGGGTATAATAAAAACTACTCCGTACTTTGTAGTTTGTACTTAAATAGTGCTCACTCGATTTCAGTTAATAGTTTATCGTTATTATTTGAAATCGTAATAGAGTCACTAATACGGGGTACACCTGTTTTCTTCATCATGATATATAAGATGGCTTAAACGTGTTTAGTTCGAATTTAATTTTCTTGAAAAGATTATTTTTATTTCTGGAAATTATTACATAATCAGACACAACATAATGACTTAAAAATTATTCTATACGAAATTTTTCAACATCTTGTGCTTATACTTCATGGCACATAAAACGTACACTAAAAAGTTTACAAACGTAAAACCAGCCCAAAACCCGAAATAATAATCCAGATGACCCTTGTTTAGGTTATCCGAATATCCGGTATCCATCCTACCTTTCCACCAGCAGTAGTAACCGCGTTCAAAACAGTTACGACGAAAGAGTTAAAATAACACGATAGTGAAATAACAAGAAGCGCAAACGCGTTACACTATTTTTTCATACTACCAGGCAACTGATCATTGACAAACTCAAACCGTCCAACGTAAGTAAACACATCTGAAATTCCAAAGATGACATACTGCGGAACTTGCCAAAGAATACACATAGGAACTGCACCATCATATTCATCGGTCAAACCGAGTTCCTTGGCTAGCTGTAACCGTCTCCACTCAACCAACATAGCACAAACCATGGCTACGATGGTGAGGAAATATCCGATACCCATTCTTTGTAACTCGGAGATTCCCCTCTCTTTACCCGTAAACTTTCTTGCAAGGGGAACAAAGGCCTTTTCATAAATCGGTACCCCAACCACCGCACTGAGTGTAGCACATGTCGCTAAAGATGCTGCAGGAATCGTGAAGGATCCGACTGTTCTGGGTTCATTACCATTCCCTGCTCAATGAACGTTGTCGATCTCTGAGCTTGAGCATACAAATCGATAGTTCCTGGCATTAGTATAGGGGAAAATCGGATCAAAATCTTTAACCCTTCGATTTGTGTTAGGGTACATGTTGTAGCACGCGAATTACAGGCTACAATTCCGAAATCCAATTGAAGAGGAGCCGAGCTCAACTCTATGACCTGAAATTAAGCTCGGAACTATTAGAGTTATGGAAGAGTAAATGAATGGTTTTTAATACTCCGTATTAAGAATTGCATTGTATTATGACAATAATACAACGATATATATATATATAGTGCAGGATGAAGTATTGGCTAAGATATAGTTTTAATTACAAATATATAATTGCCTAATTTACCGTGTGGATACAATAATAACGAGAGTATAATTTTCTTGATTGAGAGGCTGAGAATATTTCCTTATGTAGCTTTGATATGGTTAATAGGAACTTACTCAAGGCCTTCGGTGTGGTATTTTGTTAAAATGGTATATATTAGTCAGGTAAAAGTGTCTATTACAAAAAGTTGATATGAATAAAATTAGGGGTTTTTTTGTCAGATAGTACTTTTTATTTAGGGTCATTTGTGAGATAGTACCTTTTATTTTATTTTTTGTTTTCTAGTACCTTTTATTTTTCGATTTTGTTAAAAAATACCAAATAACGGAATCCGGTAAGTAAAGTCAACTTTCCGGTTGTTGACCTTCAATTTTCTTCATTTTGTTCTTTTTATTTGTTAAATCATACCTTTAATTAGTTTATTTTGTTAACATAAACTTAATTTGTTAAATTCTTTCATCAATTCCATAATTATCATTAAACTAATCTAATTTGACATTTCTTCTTCTTCTTCTTTAATTTAACCATCTCTTTTACCCTCTTTCAATTAAAGTCTTCCAAATTAGCCAACATTAATTCTCTCACCACCTTTCTCAATTTAGCACATAACAAGACACCATTAGCCAACTCTTTCATTACTTCCTTAAACTTCTCATCATCATCCTCATTTAAGATCTCTTCAATGACTACTTTAACTTGACAACTTTAATTTTGGGTTAGAAAGAGTTGAAGAAAAATATTTAATTTTGGGGGTGAAGAGTGAATTTAGAGGGAACAATTTTAGGTGTGTTATATTTTGGGTAAACTAGAATTAGAATTAGGTAAGATTTAACAAATAAGGCAAAAATTTATTAGGCTTAAGTGCCAAACAAGAATTCTCACCGGAAAAATGACTTTTTTCCCCGGAAAATTGACTTTTTCACCGGAATTTATAATTTGGTACTTTTTCACAAATTTGAAAAATAAAAGGTACTAAAAAACAAAAAATAAAATAAAAGGTACTATCTCACAGATGACCCTAAATAAAAGGTACTATCTGACAAAAAAACGATAAAAACAATGAATTTGTGCATCATTATGCTGTTCTTGAGCGATTTCGACTTGAGACCAATTATTTATATATCGGTCTTGAGTCTTAATCACTACTCCGTATATATACTAGGACGTCTTTTTTGGGAAGTTGCGGGGTTTTAGACGAGGGAGTGATTCTTCGGTTGAAACTTTTGTATACGTTTTGGTTTCAAATGTGGCGCGGACATACCCTAAAATGATTATTGTGATAAATTATTAGATAAATTATACGTAGTAACCATTTTCAAATGCCTAATAATGGAGACAATTTGTTACATAATCGAAAAATTGATGTAGGATGATATATATTCTCTCGTTCTAACGGGTTTTATGTGCATTTAGTCCTTTAATTATGATAACCAGGATTGGCCTCCCGTGTTCCCGACCAAAACTAATTAGAATCGCATTTGGTTTGATGCTCTTGCTGACGGGAATTGAAAGTTTTAAAATAAATTTATCTTTCACTTTAGACTGATTGCGACAAATATTGAGTATAAATGTGATCACATTTAGTCAATAATGATCATGCTAGCCTAATCACGGTCACATTTAATTTTATGCATTATAAAAACGATCTTAAGACGTAAATAATTCATCCAAAAGGGAACATATAAAGGAAACGGTTGAGACCGAATAAAAACTTTTGTTTGAAAATGGCAAGAAAAATGTTGTATTGGAAAGGACTAATGAGAGTATAAGTGCATGAATATATTACAAAATAAGAAAATAAATTAGATGAATGCAACTTCTATGTCACAATCAATTACTTTAAATAGAATAAATCAATAATCAACCAATGAAATTCATTTTCTTAGGAATGAAAAATTAAGCCATGAAGTCAGAATTAAGAAGTTAAGTTGAAAAGCTTTATGTAGAAGTATAACATTCAATTGAATTTTAAGTTGCAAGTATTATGAGTATAGATGCATCAGTTGATCAACACTTGCTTTCACATGACTCATTATCACAGGTTTTTAATGGGTTTTGGTTTTTTGGCATGACAATTTGTTTAGACAAAAGATTGTTGATTTTTTGGTTTTGTTTTGTGATTTTTTGGTGAACTTTGCAAATTAAGCTTGTGAGTATTGTCGAAGGAGGCCTTCAATATTGTGTCTCGTGTCTCAGATTGCGTAGTTTTTTTTCTTTTGCAAAGAATCCGTTAAAGCGTTGAATAATATTGCGTACTGTGATTGCATAGTGATGGATTATATCATTGTTGTGAAGTGCAAAGAATCCGTTAAAGCGTTGAATATGATCTGTGATACCGTACATTACGCATGTCTCGGTTTCTTTGTTGATGAAACATGTGAACTTGCAAAAGTTTTGACAAAAAAAGTACGACAACCTCTTCGCAAAATTATGAATCTAAGAACTATTGTACATCTATTGTAAATGTTTTCAATTTTACGCGAAAAATTTTCAGCAGAATAATGAAGCTTATACCGGAGATGGATCTGTTGATTTCCAAGGGAATCCTGTTGTTAAAAGGAATACTGGAAATTGTCATGCTTGCCTTTTCATTCTCGGTATAGTTCAACGCTATTTTGTTTTAAGCTTCCAGTTCCACGCATAAAGATTTTGGAAGTATTTACCCTCTGGTCAACTTTTCTGTAACAGGTAACGAGTTCTGTGAGCGCATTGCCTTTATTAGTGTCGATACAAACCTCGTCAATTATCTGCGAAACAAACTGCATTTGGGAAATGTGTCTGCCGCAAGAACTGTTACCACTTGGTCAGGCACCTGTTATCTTACTCCTCTCATTGGCGCCTTTTTAGCGGATGCTTATTGGGGGAAATATTGGACCATTGCTGTGTTCTCCGTGATCCACTTCACTGTAAAAATTTAAATATATTTCACTTTATAATTCAATCTCTACTACAGTGTTCACTGTTCACCTGCCTTTGATTCCGTCTTATCACACGTTATCTCTTGTTTTTGTATAGAGTCGATATTTTCATCTTAATTGGGTGTGTTGATCTTATGGATGTCATATTAACTTCGTTTTCTGACTCACTCATTCTTATTTACGATAGGGGATGTCGGCTTTGACTCAGTCTGCATCAGTTCCTGCACTTAAGCCTGCTGAATGTGTAGGTTCGATATGCCCTTCTGCTACTTCATCACAGTACGCAATATTTTTCGTGGGACTTTATCTAGTTGCACTTGGAGCTGGAGGAATCAAACCATGTATATCCTCTTTCGGTGCTGATCAGTTTGACGACACTGACCCTCGTGAAAGAGCAGCGAAAGTATCATTCTTCAATTGGTTTTATTTTTCTATTAGCAGTGGTTGTCTTGTATCGAGTATCTTTGTTGTTTGGATACAAGAAAATGTTGGATGGGGACTTGGGTTCGGTATTCCTGCGCTATTCATGGGAATATCGGTAGCAATTTTCTTGTGCGGGACTCGTGTTTTTAGGTTTCAAAAACCTGGTGGAAGCCCATTACAGAGAATTTGTCAGGTCGTTGTCGCTTCACTTCAGAAGTGGAATTTGGAGGTTCCTGAAGATGTAAGGCTGTTGTATGAAACGACCGACAATGCTTCGGTTATTACTGGAAGTCGAAAATTGGAGCACACTGAAGAACTCAAGTAAGAACATCATCTTCTTGATCATCTTGACTTCTCGTGTTAACTATCTAAATTTATGATTTATGGATGATGTTCGTAAAACCATGGAACAGGTTCTTGGATAAGGCAGCTGTTATGTCAGATTCTGAAACCAACAGTCGACAATTCAGCAACTGGAGTTTGTGCACCGTAACACAAGTTGAAGAATTGAAAATCTTGATACGCATGTTCCCAATATGGGCTACATCTATCATCTTTTCTTCTGTTTACGCGCAGATGTTAACAATGTTTATCGAGCAAGGAATGGTCATGGAAAGAAAATTTGGCCCTTACAACATCCCTGCCGCTTCCTTATCGGCGTTTGAAATCACCAGTGCTCTTTTGTGGATTATAATATATGAGAAGGTTATCTTGCGTATAGCTAGGAAGTTTACATCAAACGAAACGGGGTTTACAAACCTTCAGAGGATGGGTATCGGCCTTTTTTTGTCCATGCTTCCTGTGGTATCTGCCGCTTTGTTGGAGATCAAACGTCTGCGTGTTGCAGAAAAATTCGGCCTAATTAATCAAAATGTTGCAGTTCCACTGAGCATCTTGTGGCAATTTCCGCAGTACTTTTTGCTTGGACCTGCACAGATATTCTTTTACATTGCAAAGATGGAGTTCTTCTACGTTGAAGCACCTGACGCAATGCGCAGTTTTTGCACAGCACTGTCGCTGTTAACAACAGCGTTGGGGTACTACTTGAACTCTCTGATGTTAACTGTTGTATCGGTTATTACGTCTTCTGGAGGGAGGCCTGGATGGATACCAGATAATTTGAACGAGGGTCGGCTTTATAATTATTTCTTGCTTTGGGCTGGTCTGAGCTTTTTGAATCTTTTGGTGTTTGTTTACTGTGCTATGAGGTACAAGCAAAAGAAAACTTCGTAAAATTGCATATGCACCTTCGCTGGTTTTTAAAAGGAATCTGAATCAAAGTCGGTAAATCGTCTGCTTCATTTTCATGTCTGTGAAACATTGCATATTCTATTTCTGCTTCTTATATTACTTCATGCAAAGGTCTATAAACAACTCGATGATGCCTGGTATTGTGTATGAATTTCCACAGGAACAAATTCATCAAAGATTTTCTGTTTTGTTTGCCATTTCCATGGCTGCTGATTCACATGTTCGCTTAGTACAGAGTATAAATAGATAACTTCGTAAACGATGTATAGTTTTTTACGTTCTCGATCATCTGCAATGTATATATCTTAGATTGCTTCTTTCGCGTGTATTATGTGCTTCTTCCTATGTGCAGGTCGCACCTTACCTGGTTTTAAACGATGCTGAATCAAAATAGGTGAAATCTTCGGAATTCATTTGCACGTCTGAGAAATCTTCTGCTTTTCCAATTTATACATTCTGCACAACATGATGACTTTAAAATTATGCTATGCTACAGTTTTCAACGTCTTCTGCTTATACTTCATAGCAAATAAAACATACACTAAAAAGTTTACGAAAGTAAAACCAGCCCAAAACCCAAAGAAATAATCGAGATGACCCTTGTTAGGTTATCCGGTATCCACCCTGCCTTTCCACCAGCGGTAGTAACAGCAGTCACAACAACAGTTACGACGAAAGAGTTCAAATAACATGATAGTGCAGTAACGAGAAGCGCAAAGTTTTCATACTATCAGGTGACTGATTATTGACAAACTCCAACAGTCCAACGTTAGAAAACAGATTCGAAATCCCCAGGATGATGTACTGTGGAACTTGCCAAAAAATGCTCAAAGGGACAGTCTCATCGTTTCTATCGGTCAAACCGAGTTCCTTTGCTAGCTGCAACCGTCTCGTCTCGACCAACGTAGCACAAACCATGGCTAAGATGGTGAGGCAATAACCAATACCCATTTTTTGTAACTCGGAGATTCCCCTATCTTTTCGGGTAAATTTTCGTGCGAGGGGAATGAAGGCCTTCTCGTGTATCGGCACCCAAACCATAGCACTTAATATACCGCATGTCGCTAAGGACGCTGCAAGAATGGTGAAGGCCCCTACTGTTCGGTTCATTACCATTCCCTGCTCAACGAAAGTTGTCGATCTTTAGATTGTACTCCATAATCGATGATTCCTGTCACCAGTATAGGGAAAAATCGGATTAAAATATTTAATTCTCCGACCTGTGTCACGGTACATAATGTCCAAGGGTTCAATGATCCCCCTCATTCCGATTCAAGATCTGTTGGTATAACAGCGGCTTTATTCAAGAACCTGCATATAGCCAAATTGGACAGTAAACCCGTTGGACTTCGATAGTACTTTTCTCCGCAGCAAAACTGCTATTTATAAAAGATTAAGCACGGATTTAAAAAGGTATGTTCTCTTCGTCTTAAGTTGTTTAAAGTTTTTTTTCTAAAGTTTAATACTATTTCTAAGTATCCCGTATTTTAGTTTCACCTAAAGTTTCAGAAGTTCTATGAAGTGTTTGATAAATCATGAAAATCAAGAAAAGTAAGATGAGAAGAACACGTCGTTATTAGTCATATTACTCTAATTAAGGAAATATTACTTACCTCTCAATCAAGCAATTAAGTCATCAATATTATTGTGTTCACATTGTAATTAGGAAGTAAATAAAATCATATCTTTGTAATTAGAGATTTTATTCTAGCTAAGATTTATCATGTACACCTATATATATATGTATCATCTGTTGATATTGTAACCATGCAATTCTGAATTTAATAAAACCTTTCTTACTCTTCCATAATTCTTTTTTTTTTTTTTTTTTTTTTTTTGCCAGCTGGAGAAGGAGTGTTTAACGACTAAATGTACGGCACTCCAATCCGTACTTACAAACTACTAATACAAATACAAAAGCAAACATAGAAATAGAACTACTATAAGAGCTTCGGTTATAGGAGATGTGTTGGTGGAGTACGGCAGAATGGGCACGAGCATCATCTTCTAACTCCTTGTCATAACGTGAAAACCTCATAGACCAGCTAACCACTTGAACTATTGAGCGACAAGAACAAGTTGCACTTACGCTTGGAAAGCGTAGAAAGAGCATGGTGAAAGCAAACCAATAGAGTCTGCCTCGAGGGGAGAAACATCTCCTACAACTTGGTGATCGAGCTGTGTAGACAGTAGTAGACAAGCCAAAGGCAATCCGGAAGCACAAAGGAGGGAACAAATCACGCCCCTCGACCAATCCCCTGGCCACAACCACCACAAGAAACCTATCTTGGGCGTAACCAACACGAACCGGAGGCCTATACCCTACGACTCTAACATAGGGGAACCACCACAAAAAGAGGGACAGGACACCCTGCTTCTTGGTGTAGATTATTATTATACCGGTAACGACAATATAAAGTAAAAGACTACTAGAAAAGGGACAGGACACCCTTGTCGACCTTAGCGAGTTCATCCCAACAAGGACAAAGGGAGCTTGTGAGAATTGGGACAGGACACCCAAACTCCATAGAGCGATTATTATTAGGGGTGAGCAAAACCGGTTACCCGCTCCGGTTTTCAAGTTCGGTTCGGTTACCCGGTTTTAAAATGAGTGAAATTGTCAATCCATATCCAACCCGGTTAATTCGGTTATCCGGTTTTCGGTATCCAAAAAAAATCGGTATCCAAAATTCGGTTAACCATATATCCACTTTATTGTCAAATATGATTTTTTTGGTCAAATTTACAAAAAAATTGCGCTTTTAAATATTCTTATATATCGTCCATAGTACACCAAAAGTTAAAAAAAAAATTGTTCACAATCTAATTGACAAACAATGTCTAAATATAGATGGAATTGGGAAAATAAAAATGCCTCTACAAGAGTAGAGGCCAAGGGTGAGTAGACGTAGGAAATTACTTAATTCAGAGTGAGTAGTAGATTAGTCTACCGTCTAAGTAGTAAGTACAATGTATAATTGTACATCACCACAAACAATGTATACCGTAATTAATTTAATTTTTTTGATAATTTTTTTAAAGTAATTTTTAAAATTTTAATATTAGTTTTAATAAAAACCGGTTTAAAATCGGTTATCCGTTTTACAAATTTTAATATCCATATCCGCTCCGGTTTTAAACTGGATATTCGGATTCGGAACCCGGATTTGAAAAAAACCCGGATTTTCGGGTTTTTCCGGATCGGTTTCGGTTCGGTTTCGGATATAAAAATCTGATCGGTTTTTTTTGCTCACCCCTAATTATTATTAAAGACTCACCCAACAGATACATAAAAAGGGGGTTAAAACCACCGCTACCGAGCCAACCACAACCGCCAATCAAACAAAATCATTACAGCCCAGACAATCCACGAAGCTTAGACGATACTAGAAACCGCATGCAATCGCAAAAAAAGCCCAACAGAAACACGATCCAACATCTCCCAACAACCAGAAGGTACCCACATCCACCTCAAGACTGACGTCGATTACTATAGACCATGATAATAAGAGCCCAAAACATATGAACCAGAATACAAAAGATGACCAAAAACCAAGAGCCAACGGAAGAATCACCAAGACCACCTATATCTAAGGACGAAACGATTTTTTTTTTTTTCAAGATTCATTTAACAACCATTTATAATTTAAGATTCATTAAAAACACCATTTTTGTTTGAAGGGTAGATTCATTAGGATTAAAACCCACTTAACATTTCAACTTTTACTTGAGGAATTGTTTCAATTATGAAAAACATTTCTGATTAAATTCTTGAAAGTCATGACCCCAGTGGCGTTTTCAATTCTCTTTTTTTTTTTAAAAAACGTGAAACACCATTACTGGATGCATTTTATCTATACTGAAACAATTTTTAACTTTAAGAAAATCATTTTTGACATAAAATCATTTTTGACAGAAAAAAGGGAAAAAGGAAGAAAGATAAAGAGGTTACCGGGTAAAGAACGCCCAAATAAAGGGACAAGCGGTCTGGTGATCTTCAGAAATCAGCTGCCATCTTGAGGCTCAAAACACCTTCATCGACATCTATAAATCTACCACTCCCTCTACTTCTTCAACAACACCGGATTGAATCACCTCACCGGTACTCACAGAACGCTGACAGAACAGGAGTGCGAAGCTTAAGGCAACCGGAGCATGGCTGACAGAACAGGAGTGCGAAGCCTAAGGCAACCGGAGCATGACGGATCGAGAAGAAGGATCAGGCATGGTGAGGCTTGCATGCATACCCAAAACCCAAAGAGAGGGTTTATGATGCTTCGAGGATTGATCCGCCGGAGATAGGCCAATAAAAATGGCCAAATCTCCGGCGGAGAATGGCCTGAAAATGATAGAGGGTTAGACGGGGGTGGGGCGGCAGCGGCGGTTGGCAGAAGACAAGTGAAGTTTTAGGGTTTTCTTTTAGAGAGAAGGAGGAGCCTTTTTTTAAGAGAGAGAAGGAGCTTCTAATCTCTTCCATAATTCTATCATGGTATAAACCTACATTTTTTCCGCTTCCACCAACCAAGAATTGCGGCCAAACCACTCAACCAAAAACCAAATTTTCCTTGGCCTAAACCTACACCTTTTAATTTTTCGCTACCACCAACCCAAAATTGCATCAAACCCACAACCAAAATTATAGCCAAAACCATCTTGGCACAAACCCACAACCAAAATTTACTTATTCCAACCCATAATATTGTTCAGATAATAGAACAATCTCACCCATAAAATTCTATGGTACACCACCAACATGACCATAAAATTAAATTTATTTAAAAAAAAAAAAAAAAAAAAAAAACCTAGTAATATAATCTAATATATATATATATATAAAGTCGAAACCATGGTCTCTATAGTCGACATTTGTCCTAACATGATTGGTTGATAATAATCTAAGTAATTATATTAATATATAATAAAACTTATTAATCTTAATATAATTGGATATTTTAATATTATTAGCATTCTAAAATAAAACAAGATTTTTTTAATAAAGCATTTAAAAAAAAATTACCTTAAACAAAATCAAATATCCTTAAAAATATCAAATCAAATATTGTAACAAACACTTTATATTTCCAAATTATTTTTGAAAGTAATTTATTTTTTAATGAAAATTAAATTAGTTAGATTACATTAGAAATATTTAGTATTTAATTCTTAGTGTTATTTAAAACAACTAATTCTCTATCATATTTAAATAAAAACCTACTTAAAAAATATTATGACTCACATTAGGAAAAATTTAGTATTTGTGAGTTTATATTTGAAATAAAACACCAAGAAAAAATCATAGGTTTAATATCATTAATTTTATATCAAAATAAATATAATGCAAATTTATATAAAATTAAAATTTTAATGTAAATATAGTTAGCCCGGGCGGGGCCGGGCATGCAAACTAGTTTACTTAAGAAAATCAAAACCAACCTTAAGGTCACCACCTTTCATTCAACCTCAAAACCCCAGTCAACCACCCAACCACCACCGCCTTTAATGACCCTAAAATCCTCTTGTTAAAATACAGACACAGGTCCCTATGCGCTCCATCTCGATCGTTCATCGTCTACTCATCAAGATTGGTCAAGATTGGTCTTACCCTTCGGCCGTCCATCTTGCGGGGGCGTATTAGTCATATTACTCTAATTAAGGAAATATTACTTACCTCTCAATCAAGCAATTAAGTCATCAATATTATTGTGTTCACATTGTAATTAGGAAGTAAATAAAATCATATCTTTGTAATTAGAGATTTTATTCTAGCTAAGATTTATCATGTACACCTATATATATATATGTATCATCTGTTGATATTGTAACCATGCAATTCTGAATTTAATAAAACCTTTCTTACTCTTCCATAATTCTATCAGTCGTAAAGTCGTGAATTTAAGCTCGGAACTTACTCAAATCCTTCAGTGTGCTCTAGTGTTTGACAACCTGCGTCGCAACTTTCATACAGCATATCTCGAGGAGCATCCAGTTTGCACTTCCAAACTGCTGCGATAATAACCTGACAGATTCGCGTGAAAGGGCGTCCTTTTGGATTACGAACCCTATAGAAAGGAGTTCCACAAAAGAAACAAGCGGCAGCGAGACCCATACATAACGTAGGAATACCGTACCCTACACCCCATCCAACGTTCTCTTGTATCCAAACAACTAGACTGCTTGATACAAGGGTGCCAACAGATACACAGATGAAAAAACAATTGAAAAACGATGCCTTTGTCGTTCTTTCACGTGTGTCGGAATCGTCAAACTGATCTGCACCAAGAGCTGGTACACACGGCTTAATTCCCCCAGTACCTAGTGCAATAATATAAAGTCCCACGAAGAATACGACATTTTTCGCAGGAGTTGAACTGCTGAGTAAATCCTTAAATTCAGGAGGTTCACGTGTTGGAAGATATACAGATAGAGTCATCGCGGACAGCCCCTACAGAAAATGAAACAATGTTTACGGAATGAAGGATGTAATGATAGAGGTGTTTGTGGCACCGAGGTAATGCTAATCAGTCAATATTGATAATGTCTAGGAATTTTTTGTATGAACTTATCAAACACTTCAGTTGGCCACCTCTAATTGGGGGACTCAGAGAGTAATTAAAGCAAGTTAGCATGGGAGAACTACAATGATGTAAATGATGGAGAACACGGAAATCATGCGATATCTTCCCCAAAAAGAGTCCGCTACGAAAGCGCCAAGTACCGGTGTAACCGTGTAAGGTAACATGTTCCCAACCATGCGCTCACAGTTCTTGTGGCAGAAACGTTTCCTAGATGCATTTGTCGAGTGAGATACATCGTAAGGTTTGCCTCAATACCGCCAAATGCAAGACGTTCACAACATTCAGTACCTGCACAGGCACACACAGCAAAAATCAGGAGTCGACAGTTACTATATTATCTTCAAAATTGTGACATTGCACGATACTTGGACACTTGGAGTAATACCAAGAATGAAACTGCACGCTTTCCAATTTCTGGTGTTGCTCTTAAGGACACGTCTCTCGTGAAGATCAACGGTGCCATCACCGGTATATGCTTCATCGCCCTTACAATTACGTCCAGGAAAACGAAATATCAGATCAATTATATTTCATATTATAGAACACGAAAAAAAAAAAACAAAGACCTGCTGCAGAAGTTCGTCGCGCAGATTCGACAAGTGATCATCATGAGTACTCATTTTAGCTGCACAGTGAATACAACACTTCAATTTAACAGGTTTTCGAGAATTTCACGTGAAACAAGGTTTATTCAAAGTTACTCCCTCCATTTTTTTCCATCAATAAGTCTTACGTAAAGACGGGTTATCTGTTTTAAGTTTAAGAAAGGTCAAGTACTTTTTCACTTGCTCGTGAAAAACAAATCTATTATATCTTTTCTATCCGCTTATCTTTTGTCTTATTTGTAATACTTGACCTAAGACGGATACACCCGTCTTAATTTAAGACGGATACACCCGTCTTAAATAAAAATTTGTGTTTTTTCATTTAGCCCCAAGGGTCCACTTGTATCCTCACAAAAAGTGAACTAATGGGGCTAAATGAAATCACAAATTCTCATATGAAACGGGTAACCCGTTTCTTGTGAGAAACGGGTCAAATATTAAGCAAAAAGACAAAAGACAAGTGGGAAGAAAGATGTTCTTCCCCACTTGTCCTTTGTCTTTAACTAATATTGACCGTTCAAGAAACAAGTTACTGCTTCACACAAGACTTACACAAATGAAATACAGAGTAATAGATGAAGTAGTTGTCAAGTCATTACCTTATTATTATGAAATTATGAATCTATGATTGATTATGTAAACTTTGGTACGAAGTACTCCCTCCATTCATATCCACACTACAACTATACCTTTTATATCCATTCAAATCCACACTACTACTTTCTATTTTCATCCATATGGCCCATTTGTCTCATCCCTTAAAACCCACCCAAAACCAATATTTAAATCCATTAAACTCTTTAATTAATCCATATGGCCCACTTTACTCCTCCCTTTTTTATCCTTTTATTATTATTTTAATATTTTCTTAAAACAAGTGCTAAAAGCATACTTGCATTGTTGATTTGAATGGAGGGAGTATTAAATTAAATTATCTGTGATGCAATCCTACTTTTAATTGCAACTACCAAAGGAATAATTGCAACTACCAATGATGCAATCCTACTTTTCAGTCTTATTTAATTGCAACTACCAAGGAATAATTGTCGATCTAGCCATAATGCCATCTTTTTTTTAAAGGGTTAATTGCCAAACATCACCTTTAAAAAACGCATTTTGTCAAACACCACCTTTAAAAAAAAAACTTGTTAATTACCACCTTTAAAAAATATTTTTTGTCAAACACCACCTTTTGGTCGGAGTTGACCAAATTCCGACGTTGACTTACCGGAATTAACATTTTTTATTCATTTTCATCTTTTTACTTCCCTCAAATTCGAATTATCATCCTTCAAACCCAAAATACACCATCTCTTTCCAAAAATTTAACCACTAAAACTAAGAAATTCGTCTTTTCAACTTAAAAAAAGTGCTCCGGTGACCAAAAATGTCAGAATTTAGTTGACCTAAGTCAAACTCAGGCCAAAAGGTGGTGTTTGACAAAAAATATTTTTTAAAGGTGGTAATTGACAAGTTTTTTTTTTAAAGGTGGTGTTTGACAAAATGCGTTTTTTTAAAGGTGGTGTTTGGCAATTAATCCTTTTTTAAAATGCTAGGGCGAATTGGCGAAATGATGGGTGCCCACAACTAGAGTCGACAAGTCTGACCCGACCTAAATCGAGTAAAACTAGACCCAATAGACCTGAATATATTGTGACCTGAAACCGACTCGACTTGATCTGATGATGACCTATAACTTAAAACGACCCGATAGTCAGTGACCTGAACTCGACTCAGACCCGACCCGGTATTGGCCCGACTAAATTGATGACATGATAATTACTAAACTTAAAATTGATTAGATTGTGAGTAAATTAATGTTTTGTTTGACACTTTTGACTTAATAGTAATGGTCGAAATCCAAAATGATCCAAAATGATTAGATTGTGAGTAAATTAATGTTTTGTTTGATACTTTTGACTTAATAGTATTGGCCCGACTAAATTGATGACATGATAATTACTTTTGACTTAAAGTTGAAATATTCCGATAAAATCGAGCAGACCCTAAAATGACCCGACCCGATACACTATTTAACCCAAAATGACCCGACCTGATAACAACCTGAACCAAATCCAACTCACCCGAAAGGACATTTTGACCTGATACAACCCGAACCCGACATGGCCTCACCCGACCCAATCCCGACTTGATCGACCTGATTGCCACCTCAACTCAAAACATTAGAAAATGGATTTCATGCCTCATTTCATGTCTCACTTTGTGTCTCACGTACCTAAAATATTAACACACTAACAATTAATATTATAAGGATACTATGTACTCCGTAGATTTTTTTTAATCATATTATGCAGGTAGACCTGTCAAACGGGTTGGGCGGGTTGGGTTCGGGTTATACGGGTCGGGTCAAAATACAGGTCGGGACAATACGGGTTCGGCTCAAATACGGGTCAGGTCGGTTCGGATCGGGTCAGTCTCGGGTCAAAATACGAGTCAAAAATACGTGTTTTGCGCCTTTTTATTTATTATTATTTTTAATTAAAATAATTATTTTATTGTTATTTTACAGTGTCTACATATTTTATTGGTAGATATGTAATATTAAAATTCATATTTATTCATTCTTGTGATTTATAAAATTAAAATAGTCTATTTATGAATATAATCATAATATTTCAATCTTAATTTTCAATATCATTTTGATATTCCAACTTATAATACCGAGGTTGTAATAATTATTAATATTAAATTATTTTTTTCATGAAATATTAATTTATAGGTTTAAAAAGTATTTTTACACAAAATTACACTTGACCCATCGGGTCGAAGGGGTCGGGTCGGGTCTTGACCCTAAATTAACGGGTCATTTCGGTTTCGGGTCATGGGTCAAAATTTACGGGTTTTGACCCTAAAAAACCAGTCGGTTCTGGTCGGGTCGAGTTTTGACAGGTCTATATGCATGCAAGATCTATGTCTTTCCCACCAACTATTTTTTTTTTGGTCCAATATGAGCCACAAGGGCAATACAACGGGGGAGGGGGGAATCAAACCTGTGACATATCGTCACGGGTGCCTCAATCTTAACCGCTAGGCCAAGTCATCCTCGGTTCTTTCCCACCAACTATGGTGAGTACAGTTTAAATATACATAAGCGTCTTACCTTCCGCCTAACTTGTAATCCATCCTCACCCTAACTGAGGTGATGCAGGGTGATATATGCTTGTACCTAGACCTGTCAAAACACAACTCGACCCCAAACCCAACTCGACTCGACCCGATTTTTTAGGGTCAAGACCCGCAAATTTTGACCCATGACCTGAAACGTAAAGGAGCCGCCAATTTAGGGTTAAGATCTGACCCACACTTTCAACCTAAAAATGAATATATCATAGAAAAATAATAATTAAATATTAATAATTATCGAATTATAATCTTATTAGTTGAAATATTAAAAAGATATTGAATATCAAAGATAAAAATTTGTAATGATATTCGTAAATATATTATTTTATTATATACTCGTAGTTATTTTTAGATAATACTCCCTCCATCCACAATTAAAGCTCCTACTTCCCATTTTTATCCATCCATATTTAAAGTTCCTACCCCATTTTTGTCAACAATATGTGGTTATTATTAACTGTGACCCCACAAATTTTCTCAACTTTCATTTTCCACCTCAAATCTCACATTTGTCTTAATAATTGTGCTACTCCCCCCATGAACTTTAATTTTGGATGGAGGGAGTAAGTGGTCAAAGAAAAGCGCGAAAAAATATTTTTAACTCGTATTTTGATCTGAATCCAACCTGACCAGCCCATATTCTAGCTGAATTCATATTGCCCCGACCCGTAGTCAAACTTGACCCATATAACTCAAACCCAAACCCGAACCCAAATTTGAACCCGATAACCCCTCGACCCATTTAATTTGATTGGTCTACTCTTACCCGCCCCCATTGACGAAACCGCAAATGTGGCAATTAACCCCCTTAACTTTGATCAATTGTGAAATTAAGCCCCATAACTTGCAAATGTAGCAATTAGGCCCCGTAACTTTGACGAAAGGTGATATCCAACCATGTTCTTAATTTTAACATTAAATACATAATTAAATTATTTATTATTTAGAGTAATAGTACACTAAATAATTTTTAAAATTTTATAAGTATTTAAATAATTTATTAATTATCCTATTATTTAGATAGAATATTTTCAATGTTTTCAGTAGTTTTAATATCATTGATATACATGTGGAATTAATATCAAGTGGTGGTTGCCCAGGTGGAATTTGGGTTAACCTGGAAGTGTGCAACAAATTGTGAGGTCCCAGGCTCAAATCTTGGCCACCGCAGCCCTCGTCGGGGCTGGCTTACATGGTACATGTGGTGGTGCCGGAATGCATGTACCCGGGGGGACTCAACCCCTCGTCATCAAAAAAAAATATTTAAAATTTTATAAGTATTTAAATAATTTATTAATTATCCTATTATTTAGATAGAATATTTTCAATGTTTTCAGTAGTTTTAATATCATTGATATACATGTGGAATTAATTTACAAATTCCAAAATTTATATTATTTATTTAAATATTATTATTTTTACCAAAATCTACGTAATAAATTTCATGGAAATTATAAATGTATAATAAATTTTATTAAATTAATAAATTATATAAATGAATAAAATTGATATTTGGTGTAATTTTGGTTAAAAATTAAAAAATTGGATTCAATTTCACGGTAACTCAAAGTAATGGGGCCTAATCACTACATTTGAAACCTAAGGAAGTTAATTTCACAATTCATGAAACTAATGGGGGCAAATTACTACTTTTCCGATTGACGAAACTGTTAAACTGAAAATTTTCAAAAAATCAAAAGTTAAGCTCAAAAATTGAAGAAATACCCAGCAAATAAATGGGTACAACAGAGCTGTTGTGGTTAAGGATGCACCTCTGCAGGTTTTGCACACTTTGTTTTGGTCAATTGTCCTTTCTATTTTTTTTTTTTTTTTTTTTTGATAATATTGTTACACCTACATATTGCCAATTTGCCATGCTAACCTACTTGGAAGTTGGAAATTGTGCAGCTTTGTATTGTTCTTGACTGATATGGATTTCAGACCAATTATTGTCGGAATTCGATCACTATACGATGATATGGATTTCAGACCAATTATTGTCGGAAATCGATCACAATACGATGACATCTTTTTTTTATTTTTTTTTTTTCTCGGACCAGTTCAGATTATTTTTGACAATATACTTACAATTTTTTATATTTACAGTTGTAAATATTGAGATGGAAATTGAGTCAATTCAAACTCCTTCCATCCCTCAAACATTAAAATTAATTGGATATTGATTTTCCGTATATGAATTTTATACCCGTTATATACTTTTTTCACTTGATTTTCCAACTATACCCTTTTTACTCTTACAATATACAAAAAATAATTTTAAAAAAGAAAAACAACAATGAATCAACAAGTTACTCCGACCACCATCACCTCCGGTCACCACCGAGTTCGACCACCACTATACCGGTCGCCCACCACGCCGGAGTTCACCGTCGGCTACACATGGCGGTCCCACCCTCGCCGGTGACCGGTCTTACTTAATTACCCACAAAACTCACAAACTAATACAATTTATTACACCGCCATATTGACCACCAAGCCCACCCACGTCGGTGCCGCCACCTCCGACCACCCTCTCCGGCCGCCGCTACCGCCTCATGCCACCCTTAGTCGGTGCCTACCGCCGCTCCGAGTTCTTCCTTATGCAAACCCTAATTTTGATTTTAAATTAAATCTATTTAGAATTAATAAAAATTGATAATTTAATGACAATAATTGAAATTGAAAGTGATTAATACTTCATTGAATTGTTTATTGAAATTAATAATTGAATAATTGAACAATTGATTGAATTTGATTAAGAAAAATTTGAGGGAAAAAAAGAGAGAATTTGTATACCATGGGAGTAAAAAAGGGTAGAGTTTGGAAACTAAATGAAAAAAGTACAGTATATAACAGGAGTAAAATCCGTATACGGAAAATCAATTACGAATTAATTAATTTATTTTTAAAATTTGATTTCAATTTCGTGTTTTATTAGGGAACTGTTTTTCTTTTTCGTCTTTTCTATACTAATACTCCCTGCGCTTAAATCTAACTTCCCGTGATGTCGTCGACTATTTGTCGAGACGTATTTTGCAATGATATTATCTATGACACTACGTTACAAAAAAAACTATAAAAAATTTAATATTAATATTTTATATAACGACATTCAAATGTGTGATGTAAATAAATTGTAAGAAGATGAGTGCAGCTTATTATTTGTCACAGTCAATGATTTTAAATAGAATAAATCAACCAATGAAATTCATTTCCTTAAGAAGAGTACAATAATAAGCAACATAAGCAATGGAGATAAAATTTAGAGGTTAAAGTAAAGTAAGTGAAAAAATTATGGATGCATCAGTTGATCAACACTTGCTTTCACATGATTCTTTATCACAGGTCTCTCTTTTTCTTTGCTTTTCTTCTTTGGGTTTGTTGACAATTTTTATTAATGTTTTTTTTTAAACCCGATAATTCGATTAGACAAATGATCGTTGATTAATTGGTTTGCTTAAGTACAAAATCGATCATACCGAGGATGTCATGGCCTAGTGGTTAAGGTTGAGTTACCCGTGACAATAGGTCACAGGTTCGATTTCCCTCTCCCCCGTTGTAGAGTCATGTGACCAGAAGTCACGGGTTCAAATCTTACTGCCGCAACCACGACCACGACCACACCCACGATCGAGATTTAAAACCCTGGTAGTAATGATTGTTTGGTTTGCTTTTGGAGAGAAGATTGGTGGGACATTGAATTTATAAAATTACTTGAATGGGTATTTGTTATATCAATTAGAGGGATGAATATCGATAATATATCGTCGCGATGAAGTGCAAAGAATTCGTTAAAGCATTGAATATGATCTGCGGTGTCTTATTTTTCCGACGAAACATTTGAACTTGCAAATGTTTTGACAAAAAAGTGGGACAACTTATTTTTTAAATTATGAATCTAAAAGCTATTATGCATCTATTGTTAGTGTTTTTAATTTTACTCGGAAAATTTTCAGGAGGAAAATAATGAACTTTATACTGGCGATGGATCTGTCGATTTCCAAGGGAATTCTGTCCTTAGAAGGAAAACTGGAAATTGGCGTGCCTGCCCTTTCATTCTCGGTAAATTCAACGCTATTTCGTTTTTAAGCTTTTAGCTTCGCTTATTATAGAATTTTAAAGTAATTACTATTTACCCTCTCGTCAACTTTTCTGTACAGTTAATGAGGTATGTGAGCGCATTGCCTTTCATGGTATCGATATGAACCTCGTCAATTATCTCAGAAACAAACTGCACATGGGAAATGTGTCTGCCGCAAGAACTGTTACCACTTGGTCAGGCACCTGTTATCTTACTCCTCTTATTGGCGCCTTTTTAGCGGATGCTTACTGGGGAAAATATTGGACAATTTCTGCGTTCTCCGTGATCCACTTCACTGTAAAATATGACAATTCTCTCTGATTCTCTTTTTGCTTAAATATTTCGCTTTCTATTCAACTTCTACTACAGTGTTCACCTGCCTGTGATGCTGGCTTATAAGAAGTTTTCTTGTTTTTGCATTGAGTCGACGTTTTCAGTTAACACTGTTAGGACCTGCTCTTTTCATCTTACATTGTAATCTAAAGTATACTTGAAGTTGTCTAAAGTCTTGTACAATTTTCGAAAGTTGATTGATAAGTTAGGGGTAAATAAGATGAGGAGAATAGGTCTTTAGTACGTCTATAAGTGGCCTATCTATTAATTTTGCTCATGTGGAAGTCATATTAATGTCGTTTTCTGAATTACTCTTGTTTATGCCATTCTTATTTACGATAGGGAATGTCTGCTTTGCTTCTATCTGCGGTTGTTCCCGCACTTAAGCCTGCTGAATGTGTAGGTTCGATATGTCCTTCTGCTACTTCATTACAGTACGCAATATTATTCGTCGGACTTTACCTAGTTGCGCTAGGGGCTGGAGGAATCAAACCATGTGTCTCCTCTTTCGGTGCTGATCAGTTTGACGATACTGATCCACGTGAAAGGGTAGGAAAAGTATCATTCTTTAATTGGTTCTATTTTGTTATTACCATTGGTTGTCTTGTATCGAGTATCTTTATTGTTTGGATACAAGAAAATGTCGGTTGGGGACTTGGGTTCGGTATTCCTGCATGTTTCATGGGAATATCAGTAGCGATTTTCTTCTGTGGAACTCCAGTTTTTCGGTTTCAAAAACCTGGTGGAAGCCCATTAAAGAGAATTTGTCAGGTCATTGTCGCTTCACTTCAGAAGTGCAATCTGGAGGTTCCAGAAGATGTAAGGTTCTTGTACGAAATGACAGACAATGCTTCGGCTATTACTGGAAGTCGAAAATTGGAGCACACCGAAGGACTCAAGTGATCTTCTTGCCCATCTTTAGATATAGCACCACAGTCTCTTTGTATTTGATACGATAATTAGGCTGCGTAATAATGTTATTGTGTAACAGGTTCTTGGATAAGGCAGCTGTGATGTCAGATTCTGAAAAGAACGGTCGAAAATTCAGCAACTGGAGACTGTGCACCGTAACCCAAGTTGAAGAATTGAAGATCTTGATACGAATGTTCCCAATATGGGCTACGTCGATCATCTTTTCTTCTGTTTACGCGCAGATGTCAACAATGTTTGTCGAGCAAGGAATGGTCATGGACCGAAAACTTGGTTCCTACTCCATCCCAGCCGCTTCCTTATCAACGTTTGATATCACCAGCATTCTTTTGTGGATAATAATATATGAGAAGGTTATCGTGCGTATAGCTAGGAAGTTTACGTCAAAAGAAACCGGGTTTACAAACCTTCAGAGGATGGGTATCGGCCTTTTCTTGTCCATGCTTCCCATGGTATCTGCCGCTTTGTTGGAGATCAAACGTCTACGTGTTGCAGAAAAATTCGGCCTGATTAAACAAAATGCTGCAGTTCCACTAAGCATCTTCTGGCAATTTCCGCAGTACTTTTTAGTTGGACTTGCAGAGATATTCTTTTACATTGCAAAGATGGAGTTCTTCTACGATGAATCACCTGACGCAATGCGCAGTTTTTGCACCGCACTGTCGCTGCTAACGACGGCGTTGGGGTACTACTTGAACTCTCTGATGTTAACTGTTGTATCGGTTATTACCTCTTCTGGAGGGAGGCATGGATGGATACCGGATAATTTGAACGAGGGTCGGCTTTATAATTATTTCTGGCTTTGGTCTGGCCTTAGCTTTTTGAATTTTTTGGTGTTTGTTTACTGTGCTATGAGGTACAAACAAAAGAAAACTTCTTAATATTGCTTCTGATAGAACATTTGTATGGAGTCGTTATTGCCGGAATATCACCTCCAGCTTTCAAATTCAAAATGCTAGAGTTTGTCATCAGACTTCATTTTCCTGGTAGCTTAATTGATGTGGAGTGTTTGCACGAGTAATCGTTCGTTCACAATGAATACTTCTGTACCTGTAGGCTATATAGTACAGTATATACAATAGATACTTCGTGAAAGAAGAATCGTTTATGCTAAAAGTTTTCCTGTCAGAAGTGCTCTTTACTGTAATCACTTAGTTCTGGATAGAATTCGACGTAAAGGTAAAACGAGTTGAATTGACTTATATATGAAGAGATCAGTCCGATTTTACTGTAATCACTTAATTTGGAAGACTTCTGCCAAATGCACTGTGACTCTGTGAGTGAAAAACTGAAATCAATGAAGCAGCGCTTATTTTCGTACACCAGCTGAGTACCTTTTAAAATGTATTCCGTATTACCACGTGTTACTTGGAAAGCAAAATATCTGCAATGTTCTGCCAGGAAAACAGAAGAAAGAATACAAGAAGAGGAAATCTCTTGTCTGCAAGAGCTTTACGACTTGGGAAGGCGTTTTAAGTTGCAATACATCTGATGTCAGTTTGGAGCTTTCTAATTGATGCATGTTGCGGAAGATACTCGTGCAGGTATCCGGCTTTACTGTATAATTAGTTTTTCTCTCGACCATTTATAGTGCATACATCTAAGCTGCTCCTTTCACATGTATGATGCAACCTGCACATTGAAATTTTGAACTCGTTGAATAACCTCAACGAAGTTGCGCAGGACCGTCAGCAACGACTTCTTGTTTTGTTTGCCCTTTTCATGGTTGCAGATTCACATGTCAGTTAAAATTGACACTGTTCTTTTTTCTTATTTGTGAGGTTCTTTATTATTTCGTACATGAGTGCTTTAGTTCAATAAAAAAATCACATTATCACAGTTGCCACTACCGCTCGTACCAATAAAAAAAGATTGGACTTTGTCCTGTTATTCTCTAGTTACATAAGCTAATTTGATCTTGGCGATATAATTTATTATAAAACCGTTTTCAGAAAATTAAAATAATATCAAACGCTATTAGAACATTTTGATTCTTTTCCTGAAGTTTAGATCGTCAACTAAAATAATTGAGCGATAAGGACTTGGCAACCAGGAAATTTTTCACGTGTCGATTTTCATGAAAATGTTTGTTTTATTCTTTGGCTGACCCCTTAAAGTCGAGTGTTGTGTTCGCTGTGCAATTACAACCTCTCGCTGGCTAAAATGAGTACTCGTGATGATCACCTGTTGAATCTGCAGGATGAACTTCTGCAGCAGGTCTGTTTTCAACCATCTTTTAAATTCATTCTTTTTTTTTTTTTTATGTGAGTTTAATGGATGAAACTGATTCCTGTTAATTTACTCAAATCCGAGTTTTTTTTTTTTTTTTTTTTTTAACTGTAGTAACTAATCTGATCACATATGAATTCATAGCTTTCTTGGAGAATTCTACTATTTTAACCTCAGTAGATTCAGTTTAGTTCGAAAAATTGTTTTTCATAGAACAAAACTTTACTAAAGGTGGCTAATATTTGATATAGTATATTTCATGACGTAATTGTTAGGGCAATGAACTATACACTGGAGATGGCTCTGTTGACCGTAATGGGAGACCCGTTCTGAAGAGTCAAACTGGAAACTGGAAAGCATGCCGTTTCATTCTCGGTAATATCAGATTACTAGTTTGAAGAGTGTCGAAGTATCGTGTAGTGCCAAATGTCGAACAACCATAACTTCTGACCTTTATTTATGCAGGTACTGAATGTTGTGAACGTCTTGCATACAGCGGTATTGATTCAAACCTCATAACATATCTCACTCGACAAATGCATCTAGGAAACGCATCTGCTGCAAAAATTGCTAGTACATGGTCAGGAACATGTTACCTTACACCTCTTCTTGGAGCTTTCATAGCCGACTCTTTTTGGGGAAGATTTCGGACGATTTCTGTGTTTTCCATCGTTTACATCACTGTAATGTCTCTCTCCCATGCTTTGTTGCTTTGATTACTCTATCAGTCCGTCGTTTACAGGCTAAGCATTTATTTGAAGTCTTGTGAACTCGTCTGAAATTATCTGAAGTATCTGTGAAGTGTTTGATTGGTCAAGGAATAAATACGATGAAAAAATGTCCTAACACTCGATATTTACTTCCTGCATTCCGTTAACAATGTTTTAATTTCTGTAGGGGTTGTCCGCTTTGACTCTATCTGTATTACTTCCAGCATTCCAACCTACTGAATTTCTCAATTCAGTTCGAACTTCATCAACTCCTGCAAAAAATATCGTATTCTTCGTAGGACTTTATCTTGTTGCACTAGGAACAGGAGGGATCAAGCCGTGTGTCCCAGCTTTTGGCTCAGATCAGTTTGACGATACTGACACTCACGAAAGAACAATAAAGGGGTCTTTTTTCAATTGGTTTTTCTTCGCTATATGCGTCGGTGCCCTTGTATCGAGTAGTCTTCTTGTTTGGATACAAGAGAATGTTGGATGGGGTGTAGGTTACGGTATTCCTACGTTATGTATGGGAGTTGCTGCCGCTTGTTTCTTCTGCGGAACTCCTTTCTACAGGTTTCAAAGTCCCGAAGGAAGCCCTTTTATGGAAATTTGCCAGGTTATAGTTGCAGCAGTTCGGAAGTGCAAACTGAATGCTCCAAAGGATAGCGGTCTGCTATATGAAAGTTCCGACATAGGATGTCATAAACTGGAGCACACTGAAGGGCTTGAGTAAGTTCCGAGCCTAATTTCACTACTTGTAGGGTTGAATCGTGCTTGTTTTCGGATTAATTCATATTTTCCATACAATATCAGTTTTGCCTTAAAAAAAAGGTAATTGAGACATATTTCATCATCTTAAATTGCCTGAACTCTGAAGTATGAAGTTATATGTCTGAAATTTTCTGAACGATTCTTAAGTATTCTAAAACTTGGTGTCGTTTTAGTCACTTGAAGTTTTCTTTAAGTGTTTGATAAATTAAAGAAAAAATAAAGGAAGACGAACAACTCCTAAATTTATCTCGGGTTTTCTGCACAATTTGGCTATTTGCAGGTTCTTGAATAAAGCCGCTGTCATAACAACAGATCTTGAATCGGAAAGCGGGAACTTAATCAACCCTTGGAAATTATGTACTATAACACAGGTCGAAGAATTAAAGATTTTGATACGACTTTTCCCATTATGGTTGACAGGAATAATCGATTATGGTGCACATGCTCAGAGATCAACAACGTTCATTGAGCAGGGAATGGTAATGGACAGAAGGGTCCTCGGATCCTTCACCATTCCTGCAGCGTCCTTAGGAACGTGTGCTATTCTCGGTTCTTTAGTTTGGGTGCCAATTTATGAAAAGGCCTTCGTTCCCTTTGCAAGAAAATTTACGGGTAAGGAGAGGGGAATCTCCGAGTTACAAAGAATGGGTATCGGTCATTGCCTCACCATCGTAGCCATGGTTTGTGCTACGTTGGTCGAGACGAGACGGTTGCAGCTAGCAAAGGAACTCGGTTTGACCGATGGAAACGATGGGACTGTCCCTTTGAGCATTTTGTGGCAAATTCCGCAGTACGTACTCTTAGGAATTGCGGATGTATTTACTTACGTTGGGCGGCTGGAGTTTATCAATGATCAGTCGCCTGATAGCATGAAAACTTTATGTAATGCTTCCGTGCTTCTGATCATTGCGGTGGCGTGTTATTTGAGCTCTTTCGTAGTGACTATTGTGACGATCGTGACTACAGCCGGAGGAAAGGCAGGGTGGATACCGGATAACCTAAACATGGGTCATCTGGATTATTACTTCGGGTTTTGGGCTGGTTTTACGTTCGTAAACTTCTTAGTGTATGTTTTATGTGCCATGAAATACAAGCAAAAGATGTTGAAGAGTATAGTGTAGATTTGCATTTTGCATTTTGTCATATGAATTGTACAATAATTTGAAGATGTTATTTGCTGATTTTGATGGTTGAGTCATTACGTCCTCATAGAATCGAAAATTGCTGCAAAAAGTGACAGAAAATTGTACACGAAACCGTGCAGTATCATTCGTTGAAACATATCACCGAACACAAAACGAACACGAGAAGGCTAAAGTTTCAATAAGTTTTTACCAGCCTGCGACCACAAATCATCGTTGAGGGGCCGTCACCTCATAAATCGAAGAGAATTCAACCAAGTGAGACATGCCAATATAAAACAAAGACTTGACGAGGCTACGACATCAAACAGCACAGAAGCTAAAAAAGGTGCATATAAAGAGAGTATCTCATCATCTGAAACAAGATCAGTCATTCTTCCATAGGTGCAGCGCCCTCGTCAGTTGCAGCTGGAGGAGCGCCTTCAGGTTCAGGAGGAGCAGCAGCTGCTTCTTCTTGGGCGACAGGGGCTTCTTCCTCAACAATCTCGAACGAGTCGATCAATTCTTGGACGGTTTGCTGATCAAGGGTGTAGAACGGTTCACCAACTCCAAGCACGGCAACTGTGCAAACCGAGCTCTTGAGCTTCTCTCCCTGTAATGTCTCCTTAATAGCAAAGAGTGCGTGCTTGATCAACTCGTCCTTTGAGGCGTTATCAAATGTCTCAAATTTGCGTTCCAAGTACGTCTTTGCAGCTTGTGAGCGGGACCCAATAGCGAAGGCTTGGTACTCAAAGTAGTTTCCGCTTGGGCAGTTGTAGTAGAGATGTGCTCCCGATTCATCCAAGCCACCTACTAATAAGCCGACACCATAAGGCCGCTTCCATGAACGTTGCGTACAGACCTGTTAAAAAACATTAACATGGTTAACAACGAGGGAGGCGACTAACTGCCAAGAATCGACAAATTAAAACCCGAAAGAATTTAATTAAACCTGAGCTTTATCAGCGAGTTGAACGACGAGGCGACCAACAGGAAGAGGAGACTCATAAGTAAACTCATAATTAATACATTCATTCCTCATGTAACGCGACAAAACACGGCCGTCAGCGGTGAGTCCAGCGATGGCCACGGCAATGTGGTCGTCCACTTTGAAGATCTTTTTCTGGTGAGAAGAAAGATCACTTTGAGATTTGTTCACTGATGCAAGAACGATGTGGGATTTTGATCGAAGACCTAAAGCGGCGGACCCTTGTTTGACGGCTTCCATGGCGTACTCTACTTGGAATAGTCGCCCCGCCGGCGACCAGGTGGTTACGTCGGTGTCGTACTGGTTTCTGAACATCTTTGCGGTGGTTGTTGCGGTGGAGAATGGTGGTTGAAGAAGAGGGAAAGTGATGACTGATGAGGTTTTTGTAGGGGAGATTTGGGTTTCTTTTGTAGCAAGGCAACCAAAGACTGATGACTCTGTTTTTTTTTTTTTTTTTTCCTACTTTATGGCTTTTACCTTTTTGTTTTTCTTTTTTAAAGTTTTGGCTTTGATAGTAACTTTAATGTGGGTTTTGGCAAAACACTTGTGTTTTTTTGCTGAAAATTAATATTTGTGTTTTGGCATCAAGTAAAGTTTTAATCTTGATGACAAATTAAAACCCGACCCGATAAATCGCCCGAAACCGACCTGTAAATGACCCGAAGTAAACCTGTTTTTTTCGACCCGAACCCAAAATCTACCCGAACCCGAAATGACCCGAAAACAATGGGTCAAAACCCGACCCGTAGCGGGTTAACCCGTTGAGTAAAAAAACTTACGTTCCTATATATAAAATGTCTTTATCAGTCTCAATTTACATGTAAAATTTCTACAACACACTAATTTTAAACATTTCACACCTAATAAATTTTTCATAACTGAAAATTTTCACTTAAATAATACTCCGTAATCTTTATTATTCAATAATTATAGAATCAATCATTTTAATAGTGTTTGTTAGTTACATTTGACATTTATGAATTTGAGGCATCTGAATCATTATTATTAAATTTGAAACAAAATATATGTGGAGAATAAATGAGAAAAATGAGAAAAAGAAAATGATATATTTTTAAGTCGGTAGTTCGAGGTAACATTTTAAATTTGAATATACAACTTGGAAACTACATACATGGATCTAATATTATAAATATCGATTTAATAGACACACACGCATCTCTAAACTTATTTTAAAGTTTTTAGTTTTGGAACTTATAATTAAAAAAAAAAAAAAATTCAATAATATATCAATTAGAGTTGGTTTTTTGGAGGCACCATATATATGACTATTTCTTTTTTTTTTCTTTTAATATTTTTTTTTGTTAAAGCACCCTAAAAGTGTAAATAGTGCATTTGGAGGGAAACTAAAAAGTTTAAATCTTTTGATTTGGTGGGATGTAAAATTAAGGAATAAATTTGGGGAGAAGATAAGTGCTTCTACATTCTAAATTTGGGAGGAAAATAGTGAAAACGTATCAGTACCACCCAAAGTCTTTACATTAGTAAGTCACCCACTTGTCAGTAATGATTAATGAAGTACAATTACAAAGGACAACTTTCACTAATCTTAATATTTGTGTTTTGGCATCAAGTAAAGTTTGACTATAAAGGAAGAGAGTAATTTTTTTTTGCTGAAAATTAATCCGTTATACAAAAAAAAAAGAAAAAAAAATATGGATAAAAAGAAGTTGATTAACCCGCATTTTGACCCTAACCCGACCTGGAACCTGTGTACACCCGACCCGTATATTACCCGTATAATAGTTACCCGAACCCGAAACCCGCCCGCCCGACCCGTTTGACAGGTATAGTTCCATGTTATGTCTATACTAAGTTCGTTTTTACGGCCAATAGAATTTCTCAACATATTATTGTAAATCTATGTGATAAGATGGATAATTACGGGGTTCGATTATTTTTGAATTATATGACATACGGGTTGGATGTACTTTGGATTTGAATTTGAATTAAACAAATTGAACGGATGATTTACGGGATTTGATTATTTTAAATTTAGGTAACATAAGAATCGGATATATTTTGCATTATTTAGATTAGACATGTTGGAAAAACCCTAGCCTCCCTCTTTTCTCTCTCTAAAAAGAATCCTCAAGAAACCCTCTTAAACTCTCTTCAAGGGGCTATTATCATCACTTGTGATGATAATAAGCCCCAAAATTCATCTTAAATCAACTTTAAATCTATTATAATTACAATAAAATAGTCCTCTCTTTATGAGAGATTCGTTCCCACAATTTTGTGGGTTTGTTCTCTACTTTGTTAGAGTTTTTTTCTTTGTTATTGACTTAATGCAGATGATAATGAGAAAGATTAATGGGGTGTTACGAATTATTTCAAGTTTCCGACAACAATTTACAAAATCCAATGAAATTCGCTCTCCTCAAAACAATATCAGATCCAAAGAGCCCCTCGTGGAAGGCTGCGTCAATAGGCAGCGATGTGATAGAGGCGGGTGTGCAGAAGCGGTATATTTTATTACTAGTGGTCTTTGTTTGAATGAGAAGAAAATCATTGTAATTTTGATAATTTTGTTTTCGGTTAATTTTGCAATCTTTTGTATGAGTGATATAATTTATTATTAATGAAATTAATCTTTCCCGCAAAAAAAGATTAGACATGTTGGATGGATGGTTTATGAGCTTAAGATTTAGGTAACAATGTAACATATAGGTTAGAGTAACTTGAATTTAAATAATGTAAAATCATATATTTACGAGTTTTTCACTGAATTATACAATAGCAAATTTTTTTATTATATATAAGTAAAAATTGTCGATTTAGAAAAGATATCACTTTCAAAATACCGAAATTACCAGTTAAAATTTTTATTTAAATTAGAGGTACATTATCACACGCAAAAAAAAAAAAAAAAAAAAAAAAAAAAAAAAAAAAAAAAAACATATACTCCGCACATGATAGCATGGAGGATATTCGAAATTCTTTTTTTTTAACATATTTGCTTTATCATTCTTTTCACTTTGTGATTCATCACGTTTGTTTATGTATTTGTATTCCTGATGATTCATGTATTCTTTAAAATGCAATATAAAAATTACTTATTACCCACTTGTATATGTTCTTCGATGATCAATGGAAAAGTAAACTAAAGAACTAAGGGTGCGTTTGGTTCACGCAAAGGTATGTGTTTGGAATGAGGAATCATACCTTAGTGGTATGGGGTTGGTACTCCATTCCTGATACCCAGTGTTTGGTTCATTTTCAGGAATGAGAATGAGTTCATTAATTTTAGCTTATAAATTTTGGTATGGTTGTAAAATAACAAAGTAGTTATAGTAAACATGAAAAATAAGTCATCATTTTGATTAAAAAAAAAAATACGAGCATTGTGAAAGATTACTATAATAAATATATTAAAATTAGTTTTATCTTTTTCCTAACAAATAAAATTGTAAATTTGTAATAGTGACAACGTAATACCGAAGTTTTAATATAAACAAAAATTTTCAATGTAAAATATAATTTAAAAATCATGACAATTTTATTTTATTGTTTTTAACATAGAATTTTTTGTTTTGTTTTTTAAAATTTTGATACCTATGAGGGTGGTATAAGCCATACCCACCTCCCCCCTAAGGTATCCGAAACCCATACCTTGGGGGTTTGAGGTATGGGTATCAAATCTTAAAAAACACCAAACAAACATAAGGTATGGGTTTAGGCGATTCCAAACCCATACCTCATTCCAACTTGTGTTCAACCAAACACGCCCTAAAGATGTGGGTTGCTAATAAATTCTACTCCGTAAAAGTTTACGAAAAAAGGTTATTATAAAATTACTCTAAAATTACTCTAAGACGGGTTATCATAAGAACACAATAAACAATCATATAATAAGAAATATATATACGAAGGCGCAGAAAAGTGAGCACGTAATTCAGCGGGAAAAATTATGGCTGATGCAAAACGTAAACTCAAGCATTCTAAGACGGGTTCTTAGATGAAATTACTCAATTTCCATTATTAAAAGGGTTGATGTCTTGCTGATTTTCAATTCCGACGACATTCTTCCCACACCCTTCACAAGTAACGCTAAAGACGATTTATGTTCATATACATGCAATAAATTACTCTGTAACAATAAGATTATTCCAAAACTTATGACCTCAGACGGTCCGAGAAGGGGGTGCAGGGGCCCGAAAACAGCAGGGGGAGAGAGAGAGTAGCAGGGTGGGGTGGAGAGCGCCACCGGAGGGCTTCGTTAAGATAAACGTGGATGCTGGAATCTCGCAAGAGGAAGGTGTGATGACGGGGATGGTGTGTCGGGAAAAGGATGGGTCGGTTTTGTGGGGTGGAGCTACAGGCCGGGACCAGTGCTGGGACCCTCAGCTTTCCGAGGCGGTGGCGGTACTTGATGGAATCAAAGAAGCGGCAAGTCGCGGGCACCGAAGGATAGTGGTTGAAAGTGATTGCTTGATTGTTGTTGAGGCTTTAAAGGAGCAGAAGGAAGGAAGAAGCTGTTTTTTTCAAGTGATTGAGGAAATTCTTAGTTTGTGTGATTGTTTTGATTCTATTGTTTGGTCTTATACCTGTAGGACTAATAATTCGGTAGCTCATGCTTTAGCGCATACTACTCCTAGAGTCGTCGGTAAAACTGTATGGTTGAATGAGCTTCCTCAACAAGCTCAGAATGCTGTTATTTTTGATTTATCATTAATATAATTGTCCCCCTCGGGGTCCTTCAAAAAAAAAAAAAAAACTTATGACCTCAGACCAATATTCAAAACAGTATAAAATTTCAATCTTGGAGCCTAGCTGGCTAGGGTTTAGACATCCGAACCTAGATCTTGACTCAAACTACGACATGATTTACAAATAGTAATCTATGTTAAACCTTCTTATAATCGAAAAGTGTGCCAAATCAAGTCACCTAAGCTAGTCAGGGTAAATTTGCCCGTGTCATAAGCATCGGGCATAAGAGAGTATGACGATGAAAGTTACACCTACAACTGCATTCACGAAAAACAGATGGGGTAGGAATAGATTCCTCACAAAGCGATTCCATCAAAACCCGACAACTTAATGCCTATGAACTGTATGAAGAACGTACGGAGTAATTAACAGACAAAGTTAACTTACTTTAAAAAAAACATAATGAAAATTGAACTAAATAAACTCGAGTTGTCAAATAATAGACTTCCTCGTAGTCATTTCATTGAAGGTCACTGGCATGTTCTTGAAGCAGCGTCTCAACACTACAGCCAACGTGCCTGGCGTAAACTTGATGAACGGCCTTAAATGGCAGCACAAACCTGTTAACGAAACAAGATTCAGAATTTCTCATGACAGTAGTAAGATGGGGGCACTTTTTCAACAACCCTTCTGCTTTCAAGATCTGCAACACGGCATGTCGAGGCAACATCTTCTTCTCGAGGTTGTAATGCAACATCGTATAATTCGATGTCAGAAATGCAGCGTTGAGACCCACATCATTCATTAGAAACCCCAACTTCTTCTTAATGTTTTCATCAGACAACATGAAGCATCTGGGAAACTTCATCATCAACGTCTCAATATCAGTTTGGGTCCAACCAAAGCTCCTAAACACACGACATTTCGAGTCAATGTTCTCCTCGCTGAATGATGAAAACAAGCGAATCCCATTCAAGTACACGGTCGAATTCGGGAGATTCCCTAGCTTTTTTCCAACTTTAATCACAACATCCTTAAACGTGTCGGGATTTCGCAAAAAAGCTCCAGGTTGTTTAGCCAAGTGTTGCCTGATTGATTCAATGGGGACTCCATAACTCCTCAACAACGCAACGTTCGGCGACAAATTATTAATCACGCTGTTAAAACCATCAAAACCCAACCTCTTAATAGCACAAATGACATATTCATCAGAAACCAGAATTTCTCTCAAAACTTGTATTGCAGGCGAAAATGAAGATTCAACATTCTCGTGCAAAATCCGAGGATTTGCAGCAATAACTTCAATTAAGTTAGTCCCAGAAAAACCATGATCAATTAGAAACCCTAATTTAGGTTTGATTGTTTTATCAGCATCATGAGCTAACAATCTAGGGTCTCGCTTGACAGCATTTCTGATTTGGGCATCAGTGAAACCGTGATTTGTGAGCAGATTAACAACATAAACGGCATTTTTACAAGTTTGAGAGTAATTAACCTTCCTTTGATTGTAGAGTTTGGTGGATGTAGTGATAGCTTGTTGGTGGGAAAAACCCAGAGAATTCTGCAAATAATCTGACAAATCATTAGATGAAGACGTAGAAGATGTAGAGTAGTGAGAAATTTGGGGGAAATTGAAATTATGAAAAACATTAAAAGGTGTGTGAAGTAGAGGCGATGAATCTTCTATAAACCCTAACCCTAAGCATTTTGTAGTCACAAATTTGGGGGAAATTAGTGAGTGAGTGAGTGATTCTGAGTTAAAGAGACCAACTAGACAGTAGTAGAGGGTATTGCTCTTTCACCCTTAACATTTACTCAAACACCCACGAAAATGACGATTACGCCCTTTTCATTAACAACCCTAATTTCATAAATTCATAAAAATTTCTCTATCTTCTCACAATTATCAACCATGCTCTATCATGAGAATATTTAATATGCTGCTACATCTATAATGTCGAAGTCACAACTGATGATGGATTTGTTACACATACCAATTTAATTAATTATTACAATTATTTTTTCCAAAGTGATAAATTTTCATGGAACAATCTAAGGATGGTAAATGAGACAAATAAGTTTCTCGAATTATGTAAGGTATTGTTTTTTTATCCGCAAAACTTATTAAAATGCACGTGTAAACGACGATTAATCGATTTAATTGAATGATTTAGTGATTTTGATCAAAGAAATCAATTATTTTGGTTATTTTTGACATTAGTTTGGTTAGTTTCTCAAAAAAAGTAGACTTAGAGAATTAGAGAAAATAAGGATATGGAATGGAATTATGGAAATTTAATGAAAAAAAGTGAGCGTTTGAGCAAAACTCGCGGTGAGAGAGCAACTACGATAAATTACTTATTACCCACTTGTATATGTTCTTGGATGATCAATGTAAAAGTAAACTAGAACTAAAGATGTGGGTTGCTAATAAATTCTAAAAGTTTACGAAAAAAAGGTTATTATAAAATTACTCTGTTGTCCTAATATAATATTCTTATCTATTAAAAATAAACCCAATAAAATAGAAACTCTAAAAAATCGTAATCCTCAATTTTGTACGACATTGAAGATGGCACAAGAAAATTTTAAACTCTTAAATATAGGATTCCATTCTCAAAAATAATACTTCCTTCGTTCCGGTCATTTGTTTATGTTTGCTTTTTGGACAGTATTCAAAATAGATGAGAATTATCTACTCCGTAAATAATTTCAAATATGTCACATAAAATATAACCATGTGATATATTGTTATATTCGCCTACACATACATATTAATAATACCAATTTTTTAATAAAATTTGCAATTATCTAAATTTAATTATTAATATAACAAAACGTGTGAAAAGGCAAACGTAAATAATTGACCGACGTAGGGGTAGCAGTGGTAAAGAACCCTCCTTAGTCCTTGCGCCATACAGTAGATACCAAAACTGTTATGCTTAAATATATGGGTTTTTTGTCAGATAGTACCTTTTATTTAGAGTCATTTGTGAGATAGTACCTTTTATTTTATTTTTTGTTTTCTAGTACGGAGTACCTTTTATTTTTTGATTTTGTTAAAAAGTACCAAATAACGGAATCCGGCAAGTAAAGTCAACTTTCCGGTTGTTGACTTTCAATTTTTTTCATTTTGTTCTTTTTATTTGTTAAATCATACATTTAATTAGTTTATTTTGTTAACATAAACTCAATTTGTTAAATTCTTTCATCAATTCCATAATTATCATTAAACTAACCTAATTTGACACTTCTTCTTCTTCTTCTTCTTCTTCTTCTTCTTCTTCTTCTTCTTCTTTTCTTCTTCTTCTTCTTCTTTAATTTAACTATCTCTTTCACCCTCTTACAATTAAAGCCCTCCAAATTAGCCAACATTAATTCTCTCACCACCTTTCTCAATTTAACACATAACAAGACACCATTAGCCAACTCTTTCATTACTTCCTTAAACTTCTCATCATCATCCTTATTTAAAATCTTTTCAATGACTACTTTTACTTGACAACTTTAATTTTGGGTTAGAAAGAGTTGAAGGAAAAAATATTTAATTTTGGGATGAATTTTAGGTGGGTTATATATTGGGTAAACTAGAATTAAAATTAACTAGGATTGATTAATTGCCAAGAATAATCCGAACTGGTCCTTTTATTCCATAAATAATCCGAACTCGAATTAATCCACGAATAATCTCAATTATTGAAGTAACATTCCAATAATGTACTTTGGCCAATTTTAACCTGCTTTAATCAATAAAAAAAGATGTCAAAACGGTTTGAATTTCACTTAAAATAAGAGTGAGGCAAAGTTCGAGTCGATTTCACCGTTTTTTTTTAACGTGTTAGAGTCGATTGAAATTGGCCAAAGTACATTATTGGAATGTTACTTCAATAGTTGGGATTATTTGTGGATTAATTTGAGTTCGGATTATTTATGGAATAAGTGGACTAGTTCGGATTATTCTTGGCAATTAATCCTAACAAATAAAGGCAAAATTTATTAGGTTTAAGTGCCAAACAAGAATTCTCACCGGAAAATTGAATTTTTTCCCCGGAAAATTGACTTTTTTCACCGGATTTCATAATTTGGTACTTTTTCACAAATTTGAAAAATAAAAGGTACTAGAAAATAAAAAATAAAATAAAAGGTACTATCTCACAAATAACCCTAAATAAAAGGTACTATCTGACAAAAAACCCTAAATATATTGGGCTTAAATTGTGACGTAAATAATACAAAATACTCCGTATTCTTTATATCGGATGTGAGCATAGCTACTTCCACTATAATCTGGCTAGTGATTCCAGTGAAGCATGCCCGCCGGTCTCACGATTCAACAAACTCGCACTTCAAACAAGTCGTCTGCAAAACCTTCGTTGTGGTCATGGCCTCATGGGACTCCAGTCATAACAAGATCCAACATTTTCAAATGACCGTTGCAATATATATTGACTAACATTCACGGTGAATAGCACAAAACTTCAGATCATCAGCACAAGACTACCACTGACAGACGGTAAGAACATCTATCGGCCGAATGCTAAATTACCTGTATTTCTTTTACAAAACTTACTTCATGTCATTGCAATTACACTATACAATTCTCAATATCTAATCTTAATAGCTACAGTCTTAGACACCTAATCGCTACCGAGTTATACAAGTTTTGAAGGTTAACGAATCACGTGTATGACCCAATGGCTGACATCACACGTATGTTAAGCCCAAACTCTACGACCATAGATTGGTAGTCTGGCGTAAACTCAAGATGTTAAAACAAGATTCAGATTGCGTGTTGCGGTGCTTCGCTCTCCTTTGGTGTGTTGACAGGATGAAACATTCCGAAGCTGGAAAGCAATCATGACGAAATTGTACGCTTAACTTATAGACAAAGAGGCAAACAACTATATAGAGACTACTCCCTCCATTTCACTCCATTTACTACGTTTACTTTTTCACGTTTCCTAAGACACATATTAAAACAGAAAACATACAGTTTCACATTATTAACAATTGTAAAAATTTGATGTTCTTACGGTACTGACAAATCAAATAAGATCCCGCATGACTATATTTTCTCGTGTGCACAAGAAATTCAGGAGACTCTTTACCAATAATCTAATAGTGTCAAAAAGTGGAATGTAGCGGATAGAGTTAAAAGGAGGGAGTAGTTTCCCCGGAACAAGAAGTTAGGGATGTTACCTGCACTTCTTAGGCACCCTCCACGGAAATCGTTGTGTCTGCTTCAAACTTGGGGGTAAAGACATAAAAAATCGCCAATCTTGAAGCAAAATCTCCAGGTCAAATAACTTGCTATCCATTCCGATACAACAATTGGCATGCATGGTACAAACTTCATTAAAATCTTTGCTAGATTCACAAAAGCCGCCAAAGTACGTGGTATCTAGGAATCTAATTGTCAGCCCGATCTCGGTAATATAAGGACTGTGTTTGATAAAGTTAAGGACATCCTGGTCATGGTAACCAGGGTATCTTTCTCGTGACGAGTGCCAGAACTTGTAGAATTCAATGGTCCGGCGGTTTGATTTCACATAATTAAAACCTCCATTTGGACTATTCTCTAGGTCAAACGGGTCGCCCGTGAAATGGTCACAAGCAATCTGAAAATCAGTATCGGGATCAAAGTGCGGAAATGGGTTCCTGAGCCACATGATATCAGCATCCTGCAGTACAAGAGAGGTGTCAGAAAGCATCGAAGAAACTATAAAAGGGATAAAATCTAGAAAGTACAACGTAACACAGAATACTGCTCACTTGCTCAGCAGAAACCAAACGGGGAACAATCGAAAAAGAACAATGTTTCTACTGAGTGAAATATAAAACAATGGAACAGTCGTATACTCGTATAACCTCTACTTCATATGTCACAGTTCCTAGTTTCTATTTAACAGTTACTCGTATAACTTATAACCCTTAAAGGGCTTAAACAATGATGAAAAAGAAACACCAGGTGAAGCAGTCACGCGTATAGTCATAGATGCACACAAACAACCATCACGCATCGCACACGGCTAAGCAAATTCCATACAAGAACTCTGGAAGGGACCTTTTATAGAGCTGTTTTTCGTCACACTTTGTGTTTGGTGAAATTCAGGAATAATGAACAACACAACATTAAACATAAGCACGCTTGAGACACGATTTTTAAACCAAGGCTAGAGGTGGATCGTGAATAATTTTTGAGCTCAAGCTCAAGTGATAAAGAGGCCCCCTTGAAAAGCCCGACTTTCTGTGGCGTTAAAATTCTACATCTGTGTGTTGCTGCTAAACGTCAACTGGGCTACACTCTACAGCAAACGCAGCCCCAAAAAAGCACTTGCCGAGATTATAGAAAAGAGGGTTGGTTAGCTTACAGTGAACACAAAATTGTACCCCATCTCGAGCACACTTCGCAAGAAATCAATCCTCTTCCACATCATCATTAGGTAATCGGGTTTCATGAAGCCAGCCTCCTTAGAGAAATCTACACCTTCCGTCACAAGAACAACACAATGCGGGTGTAAACTCAAGCACCGTCTAAAAGCTTGGTCGTCCAAAGTAACAATCACTAAATGGTTCAGAAGTACTCGTGTATGAAGCCCAATTCTAAAGCTTTCAAGAAATAAGTCAATTATCGATCTTGGTCCAGCCCAAGCGTCATTCAAAGTTGTTATAATGACGGTTTTGTCTCTGGTGGCTGCATTTTTCAACACTTGTTCCACTTTATACTCTTCATTATCCTGAACATGTTCATCGCAAAAGATTAATACTCAACGAATCTGAGAACCAATAAGAGCAATAATGATGTACCATTAAGCTCAATGAACATCAGATTTCATTCAATAAACACGCATTTTAACTTGTAAATCTCAAAGTTCATAGGCCGTACACACGTACAGGTAGTAAATTTGAAAAAACCTGCTGAGAACAGACGGAGACAAGTCGAAACAAAAACTCGACAAAATCACCAAATAATCTACAACAAAGCCAATAATTCAAATTGTCGGAAACAGCAACAAAAAGTTTGAGCAAATACTCACTTCGTTTCGGCCATTTGTTTATCTTTCTATTCAGGAAATGAGCGCGACTCACTAGTATCTTTGAACACATATACAATGTGATCATCAATTTTATCAAACAAGTTGTATCCTAAGACATTGAAAACGGTTAATTTATGTCGATTTTCAAAATAAAAAAGCTAAGCAAATGACGGAAACATAGAAAATACAGTTAATAAAACTCGAAATCGAGCAAAATTGAGCTACTCAGTCTAATACAAGCATAATCAAACTCAAAAAAATTTGCTGCGAAATCGCCGAAGAAACTAAAATCACAGCAAATCACACGAATTATCATTAATAATACAAAAACAACTCAGAAAAAAACAGTAAAACCACTCAGTATCTAACAAAATCAGCTGAAATCAAGTTTAATTAACAGCAAAATCAAGAAAATAACCTGAGAAAAAACAGTGTACTTGAGAGGAAAAACAGCAAAAGAGAAACCAGAATCATCAGAAGTATATCGCAAAAATCCGGCGAAATTGTAGACGAAGAAGAAAAATGTAAAAAATAGAAGAAGAGCGCGAAACCGCCGGAAACAGGAGGCATTATCCGGCAGAAGATCGGCGGCGGAGGAGTGAACGACGGCGGACTTTCTCCGGCGGAAGGGCGGTGGATTGTGAAGGAATAGAGGGTGGTGAGTTGATGACAGATGCATTTATTTCAAGTTTTGACGGTGGTTGCTGCGGTGGTGGTGCATTGTTGCACCGACGGAGGGAGTTAGGCGGGGGTTTAATTGCGTGTGTAAAAATGTGTGATTGTTTATAGTTTCAACTTGCAAAATCTTGTTATTATGGTTTCTCACGTACGACGGTCTACTTACGACTGTAATCATTTTCACGGTTAAAGTGACTTTTTTAACGAGTAATGTGATTAGACGGAATATCTTTTGAGATTTTAAAGTGGTCAGGTTAAACTTTAAATGTTAAAGTGACTGTATTTTGTTAAGAGTTAACTCGTCATACACCTGTAACCGTCTTATTTTAGAGTTTACCTTGTTTGTTGTTTTATTTTTTTTCAAATTTTTTCTTTATTTATGTATATCATTTATTGCGGTTTGGATTTAAGCCCACTAAATTCTGAAGTAATGGAGTTGACATGTTAGGTTGAATCTGAACAATTTCTCAGTAGATGATTTAAGTGTTCATGAGTTACGAGGTAGTTAGTTAGAAGTTGGTTAAAACATAATCTTGTTGTGAGTTATCAGGAGAAAAGATGATAGACTATAATTATATCCCGTTCTTATTTTATTTGAAGCGTCTGGGTTCAAAGACATGTTACTTTTGATAGGTGGGGCTAAACGATTAGTTGAGGGGTTTTGTGTACTCCTTGGCCCTTGCAACTTGTATGCATGTTTTCTTAGGTTATCGGATTACTTACGTTAAGGCTCGATCATCGGTGTTGTATTCTTCGAGGTAAACCTTCTTGGTTTACATTCACCGTGAACTTTCTACACCCAAGTAGAGTAAGTGCAACATGTTTTTGTTGACTTGTTGTTAAGAAATTTCAAGGTCCCGTGAGAATTACTATAGCGAGCCGATCGATGAGATGCTAAAGCTCGTGCCTAATCTGCCATATCCCATATATAAGCAACTTTTTGTTACCAGGTGCTATTTTATTAGTTTAAATTGTTAAAGTAATATGTTTTATTACTCCCTCTGTTTCAGTGAATTGTTTACAGTTTGACTTTTTTGTGAGGGGGATTTGAGGGAAGTGTAAACAAATGACTGAGACAGAGGGAGTATGTAATTTTCATTTTAGTAGTTCGTAAGTATGGGTTGGAGTGTCATACGACATGCACTTAGTTAAATAACACTCTATTTCCAGCTGACAGAAGAAAAAAAAAAAAAAAAAAAAAAAAAAAAAACCTCATTTTATCCGTTTTATTTTTGTATGATAGGTCATATTTAATGTATTTGCTTCATAAACTTCAAAACCAAAAAATAAAATTTGGTTTTGTTTATTATGTTTTTACTTTTAGCTTACGTCTTAGATTTCACTAAATCTGACAAATTAAGGGTGTTGTTATTTGTCAGAACTTTTACCGATTGTCTTAAAAATGACCACCATACCCTTCTCATTTCCTCCTCCCAATTTCAAAAATTAAAAACTTTCTTTTCTCTCTCTTCACTTCATAATCAATCTCACCCCCAATATTCAATCCAACCACCATTACACTACCCCTACCACCTCAACATAAAAACTATAATATAATAATAATACAATATAAAAATTAAATTAATAATAATAATAACAATAATGATTAAAAAATAAAATTAAAAAAAAAAAAAAGAAAAAAAAAAACAACAACAACAACAACAACGTAGTACAGTAAACCCACGGCCATGACTACCCTCATGCCTTGCCGCCACCTCTCGATCTCGACCACCTGCTCCACTGAAGCCGCGCGGCGTCCCGCCCACCATCCGTGGACCGTCTCCCACCACCATGCCAACCACCACCAACCACCCCAAACAACCCTTAAAAATCAATTTATTAGATAAATAAAATATTTGACAAATTAATGAACAAGAATCAACCAAATAAAAGCAAATTACTTGAAATTTGTCATTATTATTGTCTATAATTGAAATATTGAATGAATTAGGGAAGTAATTGGTTGATTTTTTTTGGTGATTTTAGGTTTTTTTTAGGGTTTGTATTGAATATGAAAAATGGAGAGTTTTAGTTTAATAAGGGTAGAAACTGGAAAAATTATGAGTAAAATGGTACAATAGAGTAAAAGTCGGGTACAGACGTACAGTTGATCAATTACGCAAATTAATAAGCAAGTCATGTACTCCGTAATAGTCTTTTTGTTTTAGTTTTCGACTAATTGTTTACTTTTTAGGACCTGTTCTTTCGGACTTTAAGCCCAAGCAGCCAGTGAATGACCCAGCTGAAGCTGGCCCAGGCCGAATTGAATGGTGACCCAGGCGAATGAAGTTCAATTTATATCATTGTCTTGGCCCAAGCCCAAGCCCAGCCAAGTAGTGGCCCAGGCGAGACACTGTTCTTTCCGGCTTTAAAATTGGCAGAATCAATGGCCCAGATAAATGGTAGCCCAGTGAACTGGCCCAGAATCAGTGGCTGAATCGAATCAATGCCCAGGCCCAGGCGAATGAACTAAATCAATTATTATTATTATTATTATTATTATTATTATTATTATTATTATTATTATTATTATTATTATTATTATTATTATTATTATTATTATTATTATTATTATTATTATTATTATTATTATTATTATTATTATTATTATTATTATTATTATTATTATTATTATTCTTCTTCTTCTTCTTCTTCTTACTATTATTACTATTATTATTATTATTATTGATATTATTATTATTATTATTATTATTATTATTATTATTATTATTATTATTATTATTATTATTATTATTATTATTATTATTATTATTATTATTATTATTATTATTATTATTATTATTATTATTATTATTATTATTATTATTATTATTATTATTAGGTTTATTAGGTTTATTATTAGGTTTATTATTTGGTTTATTATTATTAGGTTTAAGCGGTTTTGACATCAATTGACATCAACAACTAAAAGAATCAAGAAATAAAAGAATACCTATTAAATCAATTCAAACATGGATGATGCATTACGGAAGAAAAAAATGGACAAATTTCGAATAAAAATTGCACAAGAAATAGGGCGAGCTATTGGTATATATAATAATGAAAATGATGATGAAACAAATCAAGATGGTATGGAAGTCGAAAACGAAGACACATAGATAATCTCTTTTGTGTTTACAATATTTTTATTTTCAAAATTATGATTTTTGATTGTATTAAGAAATATTAATAATTCAATGCTATCAAAATTTTCTTCTTATGTACCCTTTTTACTTACTTTAAAATATTTTAGAAAGCATTAGTACTAGTTAAATTAAAGTAATAATAATAATAATAATAATAATAGTAATAGTAATAAAAATAATAATAATAATAATAATAATAATAATAATAATAATAATAATAATAATAATAATAATACTAATACTAATAATAATAATAATAATAAAAATAATAATAATAATAATAAGAATAATAATAATAATAATAATAATAATAATAATAATAATTATAATTATACTAATAATAATAATAATAATAATAATAATAATAATAATAGCATTACAAGAGAGGTTGTCCTGTAGCTTGGGAGGAAGTATGCAAAGAAAAACGAGCAGGTGGTTTGGGTATTAGAGACAATAGGAGATGGAATGTGGCTGCGGTTGGAAAACTAGTATGGTGGATCTACACTAAATCTGATCATCTCTGGGTGAAATGGGTGCATCACGTATATCTGAAGGGGAAGAATTGGGCTGAGTATACGCCAACAGCAAGCTCGAGTTGGAGTTGGCGAAAGGTGTGTGCTGTTAAGAGCAGATTGGCCGCAGGTTATCATGGAGACGGCTGGACGGATCAGGTAAATGGTTATACAATTAAAGCGGGATATGAATGGCTCGGGGGTGAGAATACTAAGTTGAATTGGACCAAGGTTGTTTGGTCACGATATAACATCCCCAAGCATTCATTTATCTCTTGGCTTGGCATGAAGGACAGACTTTATACGTTTGAAAGGATGAGGAAGTTTGGATGTATACGGGATACTACGTGTCTGCTATGTCAAGATGGCGAGGAAACGAGGAAGCACTTATTCTTTGACTGCCCGTATAGTAGAAGGTGTGTATCATTGGTTCAGAATGATTTTGGCGTGCATATTGGTGGGATTGATTCGTGGCAGCGACTTCAAATGCGTAACGAAGACTATCCAGCCTACAACGTCAGTTTCAGTTTGCTCTGTTTTGTGGTGTTCTGTATTGCGTATGGCATGCCCGGAATATGTGCTACAAGTTGCAAATGGTCCCACGTCCCGAGGTTAGCTATAAGGTTTTGCGTAGTAATATTGTAAATAGAATCAAGCGATTGGTAATGAGCCTAAACATAGTGATAGACGATGGTTAGATAGCATTGTGTAGGAAGTGACACAGATTGGTGGATGGGGAATATGTAAGTATTTGGTGATTTAATGAAATTAACATTTTTACCAAAAAAAAAAAAAAAAAAAAAAAAAAAAAAAAATAATAATAATAATAATAATAATAATAATAATAATAATAATTTGTCACTGCGTCAGGACCTGGTTTTGGGGATTGGCAGTGGCGCGTTCACATTCCCTTCCATTTGGCGGGCTTGGAGTTTATGCTGCGGCGGACGCTCTGCATTATGCTTTTTTGGCTTCTCGTTGGCAGACTGCTGGGTTGCAGGCTACCCTCCTTCAGCCTTCGGGTATTGTTGCTGCTGGTCCGGCTTTTGATCACGCCCTGCGGGTGTTTGTGGACACTACGGGTTCTGTTTTCCCGCGTAACTCTAGTGAAATCGCTGCCACCAAACTTATGAAGAAATTGGCAGATATATATTTTGCGAAGGTTGCTGCGTCTGCGGAATCTGTTTTCTCTTTGACCCATGACGAGGTTATGTTGTGGCGGTCTCGGCCAGTGCCCACTCGTGTGATTGGTTCGCGGCGGTGCCTATCTGCAGGTTAAGGCGGACTATGAATGGCGGACTTACCGATGCGTGCTTAGCTGCTCGGTTAAGCGTCCGGCTTTCCACGATTTCTAGGCCGTGCCTGCACTGCTCGTTTGGCCCAAGCGATGTTTTGGGGATCATCTTTGTCTCACTTGTCTTTGATGCAAGTGGGGGTTAAGCATCGCCATAACCTTGTCCGGGACACCTTGTTGGACATTTGCTTTAAATCTTGAAGCATTTAATTTGGTAAGGAGGTGAGTATTAGTGCAGTTGTGGACATGGTGGAGTCTCTTCGTCCTGCAGTTCTTCTTTGTATTCATGGGATGAGGGGCGGGACGTTTGCGTTGATCTGACGGGGTCGTCCCCCTTGACTCAGTCGGCTATGACTGAGTTTGAGCCAGGGCGGGTTGTGGTTGATGCTGCTCGCCGTAAATGTGCTAAATCTGAGGGGTTTATGCCGCGTCGGTGATTCTGGTTTCCTGCCTTTCTCTTTCTCTTCTTTGGGGGGTGGACTCGGAGGCTGTGGCGTTGCTGAAGCGGATACAGAAATTCTCTGCGTCTCATGATGTAGGGGCTCGTGTAGCCGCGTACATATTTACTAGACTTGGCTTTGCGATAGCAAAGGGGGTGGGGGCCCAGATTGTATCTCGGCTCCCCACCAATTTTTTGTAACCGATGTGTAAATTTCTTTCATTATAATAAAAGCTACGGTTGATAATAAAAAAAAATAAAAAAAAAAAAAAAAAAAAAAAAAAATAATAATAATAATAATAATAATAATAATAATAATAATAATAATAATAATAATAATAATAATAATGTAAGCTGAATTTAATATAATTGGTGAAATTTAGAAATGAATAATTTGAAATGAATCGAATGGAGCCCAGATGGGTGACCAGTAAATCCAGGCCCAATTTGGTGGTGGCCAGGCGAATGGCCCAAATAGTGAAAATAAAATTTGGAAAAACAGTCTGGCCCAGGCCAGAATGGGTGGCCAGGCTGAATCGAAGTGGTGGCCCAGCCGAAATGTCTTTGAAAATAAAATTTGGAAAGAACAGGTCCTTAATCACCTTTATAACTAGTTTTATTCCATATAGTGACCTATTAGCTAGCATACTTTCGTGAAAATATCCACAATTCTTGTTATACGAATTTTATGGTGAAGTCGTCTATGACACAATTCAAAAGTAGCTTATTATTTATTTGACTTAAAAAGTAATTGTATTATACTTCAAATGTAATCATATCGTACCCGAAACATAGCGATATTTTAGTACAAATATGTATATCAGAAACAGTTCCTTACGAATTACGAAAACCTCTAAACAATAAAATTCTCAATCTGTGCACATCTCTTCTACCCTTGACGACTCATACTTATTATTGTCGAACTCCATCAATCACAACATTAAAATCATTAATGTTTTCGCCATGGGTCACCACACAAAGTTTTGAACATGGTTTTGGACGAGTAATTGAAGGAAGAAATCGTTAGATGAGATTAGCGGTTTCCGATGAGTCTAGTGGTGGAGCTACGACTAATATAATTAAGGTTGCTACTTTTGCTAGTGAATGTCGTATGATTAAAATGGTAATTGTAGTACATGTCTACATGATGATAATTGTTTCACATCAAAACTTAGGTTATAATTAGAGCTGGCAAAATGAAACCGAATCCGAAAAATCGACTGAAATTGTTGGAATCGACATCTGATCGAACATTTGAAAAGTTTATCTTAAACTTAATCCGTAACCTGATATGACTTGAACTAAACTGAAACTGAATTAAAATTCACTCATGTCAGAAAAAACCCGTAGTCGAATAAACTTGAACTGCTTTAAACCCGAATTTATTTTACTCAAACCCGAAGACTATTGAACCGAAAAATAGTTGATTTGACCTAAACCAAAAAAATATTTAACTCATATATAAAAGTATATTAATGGTTACTTTATTAGTAACTTGTTAACTCTTTAACTTAAGTGTCTAAGAGTATTCTGATAATTGAAAATAATGAAAATGACTCCTATTTATAATCATAATATTACTTCAACTCTTGCTAATCTTTCGATGTGGGATATTGTAACTCCTTATACAAATAACTTTCACCACATTTGCGTTATTCCTTCAATGTGGGACAAACAATAATACAAAAGTATTCCAAGTATACATTGCATTTTAAAAGCAATATTACAATTTAATAAGAGACGGGTAAAATCATTCAAACACGAATTTTGTATAATAATATAAAATGTAAAACTTTTAAACTTCTTTTCTCTATTTTGCAACTTAATTATTATTTCATATAATTTTTATATGCGAAAAATTTAGAAGCACGTATAGTAGATTCAAAATGAAATTAAACTAAGGATACAACTATTTCATATCTTTTTCGAACATGACTCGATTTGAATAATATCTGATTTGAATTTAACTCGACCTGATTATTAACTGATCTGCCATTAGCCTGACTTGAACCCATATTGAACCGAAATTATCTATAATCGATTAAGACCCGTTATCGAAACAAAACCGAATTGAACTGAAATGAAATCGAAATCACATATAAACCAAATGAAATCGATCCGAAACAAACTGATCCGAAACTGATCGAAACGACCCGATTGCCACCTCTAGTTATAATGTCACGGGTGCAATGAGCTTGATAACATCACGGGTCCCCTTAAGTGCTAGGATTCTTCGAGTGCGGTCCTGCAAGGTGAACTCCGATCTAAAGGGTTTCCCCTAGTGTAGCCTTTGGCGTCCAAATTCTACCTAAGTACTACGTATGTATATAATTATAAGTGAGTATTTGTAAATAAAAACCAATTTCTAAACAAAAATCAATTTGTTGTTGGGTGGCGAATTCATGGTTTTTGAAATCAAAATGTTGGGTTCTTAACTTAAAAGTGTATGTTAATGACTTATCATCCTTTAATTAGGAAAATTTAACCAGAATAATCCATCCTATCACCAATCTTCCAAAAATAAACTGTCTTTCATTTAATCCCAAAATAAACCGAACTATTGTTATCACCTTCCATAAATGAACTCATCCTAAATTTTACCTGTTGTTGACATGTTGTAGCAGGTCATCATCATCCCTCCTCCTTATTCTGAAAAGTGAAAAGGTAGCAGCACTACCACTTCATATTCATCCACCACCATTACCAACTCATTATCATCTTTTTATTCCACCTCCATCATCATCTCTACCACCTGCTACCACCAAAGATGCCCTCTACTCACCCCTATAAATCGACCCACTACCACCACCAAAGCCCAAAAGCCCTAAACCTGACAAATCCGACTACCAACTTTGACGAAAAATGCCATTATACTAAATTGAGGAATACCCACTGGAATTTAAGCAAGAATGAAGCATACTTGAGTGAATTTGAAGCTACCCGATTCTAGTTTCTTCATCCTTCGGTTAAATTATATGTTCAATTGAACTTTAAGCATATATTTTGTAGGTGATAATTGGATTTTTATATGATTTTGTCATGAAATATTTTAATGTTTATCCTTTTTTTATTGTAATAAATTTGTATTTGATATACTCCGTATTAGATTAGAATTAAAAAGGGAATGGATATATGAGTATGGTGGGGAGTTGAAAGTCCGCCGTCTCGTGGTTGTGCCGACTGCCGAGGTATAGGAATTCAAAGTTTCACTCCTCAAAAAACACACACACCCTTCTTTCTCTCTCCACCGTAACAACCACCATAAACGGCGACACACGCCGTCATCGCAACCCCCACAAACCACCCTCCTCCGCCGCCGTGAGCTCCGACGATGATTCGCCGCCGACTTCCTCCACCGTCTCGATAGTGGGGAATTTGGAGTGTGCAGAGGGAGTGGTTGGGGGTGGAGGTGAAAGGAGTTTTGATGGTGGAATATGTTGATTTTCATGTTAATGGTGGGTAATTGGAAAAGTCCGTTTTTTACAAAAAGGAAATTGGTAAGATGACCTGCTAAGGAGGTTGCAGGTAACTTAGACTGTGTATAGAAGATATAGATAATAGTTCGGTTTATTGTGGAATTAAATAAAGGATGGTTTATTTTTGGAATACCACCAATAGGTTGGTTTATTCTTGTTAAATTTTCCTAATTAATATGGTAAAACGTAAAGTCCAATGTTTTTGTACTTCAAACGCAAGACTATGAATTTAAATCAAAATGTTTAGTGTTTAAAGAGAAGTTTTTATCGAAAAAACAAGAATTTAAAATACGAGTATTTTAATCTAAAAACAAAAGTTATATTATGGACGATGAATTTAAGATATATGATTTCCAACATATAATACAAGGTTACAAAATTTCAACAAATAGTTATGGATTCATAATGTGACAAACTAAATACGAAATACTTAAGGTTCTCAAATTAAAATAAATTATATGAATTTAAATATTTAATATAATAGATTACATACTTATGTGAGATTATTAATTTACAAAGAAATGTTATGGAAAGAAATTAAATTGAAACAGATGCCCTAATCTAAACTTAAAATATAAGAATTTCAACGAACTTGAAAGACGGGGTAAAAGTTATAAATTTAAAATAAAAGGTTATGGATTTAACAGAAAGGGTTAGGGACATATAATGCAATGTTTTAAACGATACTGAAATAATTAAAATTGATGATCATGCACATAACAGAGCGAAATTTCAAACAAATTTTAGGGTATATTTGAAAAGAAAAATATTAAATTTTAAAAAAGTTAAAGGGAAACAAAGAGGGGAGTAGAAAATGACGACTAAAGCAAAAGAAAAATAGCATAAATTTTGAGCGAGTTTGACCTTTTTTATAATTATTTTACCGTGAGTTATGGTAAAACCGTCCAATTAAATAATCTGTCAATTATCAAATAAAGAGTTTATACCACTGTTTTGTGATTTTTTTTTTTCAATAATTATGTTTTGCTTGTATTGCTAAATGTTTTGGGACTTTTACTTAACAATTAATTCACTTAAATAAACAGTACTCCGTAAGAGCATTTAACCTATCTAAAATTGAAAATGTCTAAATTAAGTCAATTCATTTGTGAACATATATGAATTGTGATCGACGTTTTAAAATTATATACGTACAGCTTGAGAACAACTATGGTGACTATATTATTATCTACGAACGAAATAACATGCATATTTCTGATCTTCACGTCTAAGGAAGGTTGGAGCAAAGCTTGGTGATGTCCATTTTGAACAAAACCTAATTCCTGCAATGCAAATGGAGTAACTTTTTAATGATTATGATGAATATAAAAGGAAAGCAGTGGAATGATAATCGTATGAGATATGTCATGATAATGTGATAGGTTGTGGAGTTAATTATTTTTTTTTTGAAAGAATTTAGCTCGATTTCATTTATTTCCAAAAGAGTGTTACAATGGTTTAGCTATTCAAAGCGATCACAACATCCATGGTATCCCCAGCAGAATGGGAATTCAACAAGCGAATGCTAACATCAAGCTTAATACAGCGTACTATAGCCTCTACTGACAATGGACTATCCTGAAAGATACGTCTATTCCTCTCAATCCAAATGTGATAAACCGTTGCCACCACACAACACGAAAACCATTTTGCCCTCCAATGGCCAGAGCGTCTCAAATGCCTTCCAAATTTCAGCTTACAAAAGATTGCGCACTCGTCGTGTCATACCCATCCACACCAGAATCTGTTGCATAATAGTCTTTGAAACAGAGCATTCAAAAAACAAATGGGCATGGTCCTCCAAATCATGGTAACAGAGAGCACATCTATTCACGATGTACAGTCCCCTCGAGCATAGGATATCCACAGTAGGTAGCTTCCTTTGCGCAGCCATTGCGCAAATAACCGCATGCTTAGGAAGAACAGAAGAATTCCAAACAGTAGAAGCCCAAAAAACGCTAGGAGACGTACCTCTGAAAAAGTCGTACGCCTTGGACACCTTCCCTCCCCAATTTGACAGCAAGCGAGCAGCCGAAGAACCTGCTCCCTGAAGAAGGCAGTCTCTAACGTGTAAAATATCAGTCCAGCCCTCGGCATCAGAACTGGATGAAGCTACGGTCCACAAGGTAGCATCTCTAATTTTGTAGGCTTGCAACCAGGACAACCAAACGCTTGAGTGCCCCTTCTGCAAAGCATACAAGTATCTACAAAGGAGGGCTTTGCTCCACGATAAAAGTTCCTTAATACCAAAGCCACCTTCTTGCTTAGGCTGACAAATTGCTTTCCAACTCATGAAAGTATATCTCCTTCCTCCTTCATCAATTCCCCACAAAAAATCTTTACAAAGCTTGTATAGTCTCTTCACAACCCCCTTTGGTAAAAGAACCGCTGCACACCAGAAATTTTCAAGCCCAAACAACATGGAATTGATGAGCTGAATTTTCCCAGCATAGGATAGGTTGTGAGCAGCCCAAGTGATGATATGTTTTCTGATCTTGTCAAGAAGTTGGTGATACATGTCACTCCGAAGGTTAGTGGAAGCAAGAGGTATCCCCAGATATCGAAAGGGGAAGGACCCTTCCCTAAAACCTGAAATTTCACGAGAATCGTAAACGACATCCTCCGTTACTCCTCCCAAATAAATTTCAGTTTTGGAGTGGTTGGCAACCAGACCCGAAAAACCAGCAAAAAGATCCAAGACATGACAAACAGTAGCAACAGAGGGAGCATCCCCCCTTGTAAATATCATTAGGTCATCCGCAAAGACCAAATGTGTCAAATTAATTCGAGAGCACTTTGGATGGTAGGAAAAATGATTAACTTGTGGAATGTCTCTCATGAGTCTTGAGAGGATCTCCATACTAAGAACGAAGATGTAAGGAGAGATAGGATCTCCTTGTCTAATACCTATTTTCCCTTCAAAAAAACCCAAAATTAGACCCATTGATCTTCAGAGAATAATACGGAGTAGTGATACATTGCATTATCCAGCAAACAAAAAGATCCGGGAAACCTAGAGCTTGAAGAGTGCTGGAAATTCCAGTTCAGCGAGTCAAACGCCTTTCTAATATCAACCTTGATTAAACATCTAGGGGAGAGATGCTTCCTCGTGTAACCATTTGCCAAAGTTTGAGAGAGCAGAATATTATCGAATATACTCCGACCACTCACAAAGGCTGTTTGCTCCAAACCAACCAAATCAGGGAGCACACTTTTCATTCTATTGGCAAGAATCTTACTTATAGTTTTGTAGATAGTAGAGCAGCAAGAAATGGGCCTATAATCGGTGACAGAGTGAGCATTATCCTTTTTAGGGATCAATGTAACCATTGTGACATTTGTAGTTTTAAGAAGGCGTTTTGATCGAAAGAAATCCAAGATAGCTGTGACAAAGTCCTGTTGAACAACAGGCCATGCTTTCTTAAAGAAGTCAGATGTAAAACCATCCTGTCCTGGGCTCTTGTTAGGGTCAATTTCCCACAGAGCCTGTCTAATCTCTGCGATAGTAACCTCTTGGATCAGCATGCCAGCCTGTGCCTCACCCAGGCTACCTTTACTCTTAATCAAATCCATATCCAAAGGAGTAACTGTTCCACTAGTGCCTAGCAAACCAACATAATACTCTATGAAGGCCTGAGCAACCCCCTCTTCGCCAGTATGACAGGTGCCCTGCAAGTCTGTAATCTGCCCAATATTATTGGAGTGTTTCCTCTCTGCTATCCTGTGAAAGAAATAGCTAGTGTTGGAGTCATCAAGGGTAATATGGTTTAGCTTAGCTCTCTGTAACAACATACTATCTTCAGCCTTCCTAAGCTTCACATATTTATCTCTTGCATCCCTCTCCTGAGCAAGAAGTAAGGTATCCATTGGAGTTAGCATCAGTTGCCTTTGAAAGGTATCGAGTGCATTAGCAGCATCCTTTACCCTCTGTGAAAGGTTAGAGTAACAGGTTCTATTTAAGGCCTTAAGCCTGTGCTTCACCCTCTTCAGCTTTTCAAAGAGAATGAACATTGGAGTTCCGATAATAACCTCATGTGTAACACCCCGGTTATATACATATGACTTTGTATAAAAATCTAGTGGAAGCATAAATATTAGTCAGCGGAAGACTTTAAAAGACTAGGATAATGACCATTAAAGGTCGATGTAACCGAGTGTTACAGCAAAAACTAACGATTATAGAAACGAAAAGCAGGGCTATAAAAAGCCGATGTAGCAAAGTATACTACAAAAGTTGAGCTCTCAACTAGAACAAGATTATTTATTATAAGAGCTCTCTCGTAACGTCCCAACCCGCGCGTACAAAAAAAAGAAGTAAGCATAATCATCCAAGCATCCAATGCATCCGAGCAGGTTGACACTCACATAGCACCTGAGGAGAGCACACATTAATCCACGCAATAACAAAACATATGGTTCATGTTCTAATGCAGCCCTATGATTCATTGGTATATATTTTATGCCTTTTTATGTTATAGTATGCAAGTAACCCTAGACATGATACTACATGCCTTTGCTTAGCATAAAGAATATGAACATGAATATGATGCGTAAGTATTTGTGATCCACATGTTAGGCGACAAGTTATAATTATGCAAAACTATGTAGCTATATGCAAACTAATCATGATACCAAATATGCAAGTGATGATAATGCATCAATTAGGTGATCAACCGGTTAAATGACAATTCAAGTTATGAACATAGACGACATGAGTATAAAATAAGTAATTAAGTATAAGATTATGTGCTAGAAGTTCTAAAGCATCATAAGCATGTAGCAAAGTATAAAGCATCACATTACAAAAAGTAAGAAGGTATGTCCATAGTTATTCTCCAATTTAGTCCTCTTTTATATGGTTCACGATTCTCATAGATATAGGAGAGTTTATATAGCACAAACTAATCATTCTGAAATGTAGCCATTTGATTTTTGGAAAGCGTTTTAAGTTTCAAACAATGCGGCGGGGCGTGGCTACTAATGGATTTCGCTCATATAAAGCTTACCCATTATCACTTCGTATGGGTGGAATACATCAATCCGCCAATCACACGATCTTAGGAGGTTTACATCTTACCCTAGTTCCCGATGGGACCCGAACACAAATATGGTCGAGCAAAGATCAAAGGACCGCCAGGGGAGTGAACGGCGGTAATAACTCAGAGGCCACCTAAGGCATGTTTAACACCTCGAGGCTTTATCATAGTAATATCATATCAGAATCTCAGAACAACAATATATCAAGTGCCAAGATACCATTAAGTAGCAGAGCTGATCATGTACTCTTGGCTATATATCTTATATACCCACCCCGCGCTCTTTCGGTAGTGGGCGACTACTACCAATGACGACCTTCCCCGAAGGTTTCTTTGTTACGTACTCCTTAGCGGTGACTCCTAGCGTTCCTCGACTTCACAGGCGTACTTTTCGGAGCTATCCCCCGTCAGGATGATCATTTGACCATTGCATAAGAGTGCCCAAACAAACATGGCTTAAAAGGAATCTTAAATGATGATTTAGGATGAACATGTGTCTAGAGGTCACATGAGCTTTATGATTTCCACTCAGAGACTTAGAGACAGCGGTCGAATGTGATAGAGATACTTGGCGTAACCATTTACCCAGGCTAAAGTTGCGCATCATGGGCTTTATGATTTCCACCCATGACGACTGAATCCAAGCGGCATTAATCATCGTCTTGGCGAGTTAAAGGCTAAATGACATAAGCTTTATGATTTCCACTTACGATCGGAAGGCCTGAGGGCTCAGAGGTCACAAACAACGGAGACATATCCAGCTTGGCCCAGAATAGTATCTTTTAATATATAATTGCGATCTTTGTTTATCTTGTATGAAAGTCTTTTAATTATTTATCTTTGGAAATTCTTATTTGAGGAGTAGATTAAGGTTCATTATTCGATATAACGTTTAGGGTAGATTAAGTAGCTTATTTCTAAGTAGCTTATCTAAGAGTTGCTCAACTTTGACTTTGGTCAACAAATGACTATAGGTCAATGTTTGACTTGGTCAAGGTCAAGGTATATTATAATGACTTAGTCAAAACTTGCTAGTGGAAGTCAAGTTAAGACATAGCCAAGTCCTTATTTGTAAATTTAAGATTAAATATACATATTTTAATAATATTCTATTATGTTTTCATATACTTTGGGGTTATGTGTCTTTCAAATTATGAAAACAAGTTTAATAGGAGAATATAGGTTAGAAAGTAAAATCATTTTATGAACATAATATTACTTATAATAATTTACGGTTGTTTAACGGTTAAATATAAAATATGCCCAAAGATGAATTAATTCATAAAAATTATTAAAAATTATTTTTGAACTCTCCAGAATATATAAAACCTTGGGTTAAAATCGTTTTTAAAAATACGTTTTTTTGGTACACGAAATAAATTAAAAACGATATATAACAATAAGTTTGTAAAAATTAAATGGAGGGTCAAAACTTAATATTTTCACACAAAATTTTAACAGTAGCTTGATAAACATATTTTGAAATGTACGAAAAAGTTTCAGATCAAAATAATTAGATTTACTTATTTAACGAATTAAGGTAAATTTCTGCCTTGTTTATTTTATTTAGGAAGAAGTATTAATCCAAAAGCTACGAAATTTAAACCACTATTCAATAACATCATAATACACATCATATCAAAATTTCAAGGAAAAATACGTAGTACAACTAATTAAACATGATTTACTTACAAACATATATCTAAATGCAATTAAAATAAAAGATGATTACAACAAGGTTTAAGCATGTATTTAAACATCAAATATATATTGTTTTTAACATGAGATTAAATATAAGATAACTAAGATGGTTATCATGATACTAGTACTAATTCATTTTAAGCAACATACAATATTCACAAGTTATTTTTCTATAAACTAATTCACAATTTACTCATATGCATACAAGTTAATATATAATTTATTTTATGTTCTAAAACATGAAATTTCAACAAGGTAATTATGATGGCACAACTTGGAATAAACAACAACAAGAAAACACAAACACTGACAATAACATAGTAGGCTAAAATATATACTTAAATCATAAGTTTGCATTAAAAATGAAACACATGATGTTAGAGGTGAAGATGCATGTCCCCTCACCTTGACACGGCTCAAAGATTGTCGGGATCGACAATACCGTCAAAAATAGAAAGGTCTTCTTCATCTCCTTCGGCTTCAAAACATGGTTTTATGACCAAAAGAAAGACAAGTTAGCTTACAAAACACTACACTAAACTATAAAAATTACTACTCGAAAAAGATAGCTTTTACCTTTTAAATCGACTTGAAAATTAAGGGTATTGAATAATATGGAAAATAGACTATCAAGCTTATGTTTATGGTAAGAAAGGATGGAAGAAAATGGAGGAAATGGAGTGAGTTTATACGGCACAAGGAGGAGAAGAAAAGGAGATGAAGATGATCAAATACCATGAATTTTGACCAAAAATTCCTAACTTAAGGCATGGCCACCAAGTGGCAATCTTTTTGGGTGCATGGTGAACAAGTGTTCACATGCATGTGCACCTTTGGTGCATGGGGGACAAATGTCCTCCTCAGGAGTGCATGGGAGACAAGTGTCACAAGGGTGACATAAGCAGATGAGGATTTAACATGTGGCGGAAAAATGATTGGTCGAGATATGGTTCAGTAGAATACAATCGTCAGTAAAATGACATAAGCATGCGACATTGGTTGGAAATATTATGATAAATGATTTAATCACGAAACCAAATGTACCGTCCATAAAGTGGGCGTTACAGAATTAATTATATTTTTCTGTCGAGAAAAGAAGTTACGAAAAATATTGTTTTAGTCTTCGTCGATTTAAAATGTAAAGCTGATAATAAAACAATACTAATAAAAGATTCTACTAATTCTAGTGCTAATATTATATATATAATATTATTTTAATACGGAGTATTACATCATGCCAAGCTTCTTCCACTAACTGTTGAAAGTGCTCATGAAGAGTCCAACAATTAAGGAACTTGAAACTCCTAGAGCCCTCCTTTCTTTGCGGCATAACAGAAACTAGAATGGGGGAGTGGTCAGAAACCCCAGAAGGAAGATAATTAGCAAAAGAAGTAGGGAAACAAGATAGCCAATTCTGGTTAATCAAAGTTCTATCAAGCTTAGACCAAGCTCTATCTGCCCCCTGTTGATTATTAGTCCAGGTGTAGGTGCTACCCTGGCCCATCATGTCAACAAGCTGGCAACGCTGAATGCAACCATTGAAATCATCCATGTCATGTTGAGAAGGCTGATTCCCTCCGCATTTGTCCCCTCTGAAACGAATCACATTAAAATCTCCCATTAAAATCCAACTACCAGGAACAGTGAGCTGCGTGAGGGCATCCCATAACTCCCTCCTTTTACCACTATTGTTGGAACCATATACCATTGTAACATAGAAACAAGTATGGGTCACATAATGAAACACCCTGGTATGAATGTATTGAGCATGTTTACTAATCACATCAACCTTGCAACTCCTTGGATCAAATAAGAGCCAAATCCGTCCATTATAATGACTATCATAGTTATCATAAACTTGCAAACCTCTAAAGTGCTTCCTCACTATGGCAAGTGCCTTATTCTCCTTGACCCTAGTCTCCAAAACGCCAAAAATGTCTATCTTATATCTCCTAATGAAAGTTATTAGCTCTTAAGTACTTTATTGCATCCTCTAATATTCCAACTTGCAATGATCATACTTTATCGGGTGGCACAGGTGGAATGTCAATCCCAGAGCTCCCTTGTATTCCAACCCCTGTCACCATCTCAAGAGTATTAGTCTCAAACATCTGAAGTTGGTCAAATTTGTTCATCAACACCATACTGCTGGCATTAGCTTTAAGTCTTGACACTGAACCCTTCTTGACAGCTGTGAAGCCCAGGTTGTCAACAACATCTGCACCAGGTGGGGGAGTGTGCTCCACTGGCTTAGGAAGCTCTTGAGTCTCTGCTACTTTAGGCCTATACTCCATTCGGGGTTTGTTGAGCTTACATTTACTAGTATCATGTCCTAGCCTTTTGCAAGTTTTACAAAAGTATGGGATCCACTCATACTCCACAGTCTGCGTGAGACGCTCATTAAAAGGGGTATTCACCACAACCATCTCAGGGACCTCCTCTGCAACATCGATCTCAACCAAAATCCGAGCAAATCCTAGCCGTGCCTTAGTTGTTGTGATCTGATCAGCGTACAAAGGCTTTCCTATCTTGCTAGCTATCTTGCTTAAAGCCACAGGGGACCAAAAATGAGGGTCTAGAGCAGGCAACAAAACCCAAACAGGCACCTGAGAAACGTGGTCCAAATCCTGAGAGAAGCTTGGCGTCCATTGCTTTAACAGCAGGGCATTCCCCCTATCACCCAAGGACCACCCCTCAATATCAAGTCCATATCATCTTTAGACTTAAATTGAAAGCTGAACCACCCCTTACGATAGTACTGAACCAGTGGTTGAGACACATGATTCCAGGCCTTGTATACATAGTCCTTCAATTGTTGTAATTGGATTCTCATCCCCAAGATATTCCCCATCAGAGTTCGATTCCAAAGCTCCAACTCATCAGCAATATCCTCCTTTTCGATGTTTACTTCTGATAACTTAGCTGTTTCTTCACAAAAGAAGAGAGACATCCCAAATTTTTTCTCAGTCACGGGCACGGTTTCAGTAGCCACATCATCCACCACTATAGGAACATCAGTAGTGACCCCTTGCACCCCCTCAGCAGATTTAGTCGTAATAACAGACGTTGTTTCCAGCACAGCATCAACATAAGAAGAGAGTAAAATAGGTGATTTTGGAACCTGATTGACTTCGTTAAAGGAACATCTGTACTCAAGGTTGAAGAAGAAGGCTCGCCAATAGCTGTAGTAACCAGATCCGGGACCAATTTTGGGCGTCCTCTTGCTTTCGGACCCATGGAAACGAAAAGAAGAAGATCAGCAGAGAAAACGAACCATGGAGTTAATTATTATAAGTCGGTTAATGTGTATATATATGTCTGTACTATATGCATCATTATAGAATATTACTATATTAAAATTAATTTATATATTAATTAATTAAATATGGAGTAAAATCAGAACTATTAATTACTCTTTTTATAATAATCTCCGCTCCAATTTAAAGTAATACTACTCCGTACTCATGACTCATGAGTCATAAAACATAAAATTCTTGTTTTACGTGGAGTACTACAGAACTACAATAATACTCCATAAGTACGATATATATATATATATATATATATATATATAGAGTCAAGTTCAATTAAGTTGACAAATATTGGTAAAGTATTTCTGCAGTGGTGAAAGCTGTTATTAATGTTTTGTGAAGCTGTTGTTCTTTGTAAATGAAGCGTAAATTTAATACAGGAGGCCAATAAAGAGAAATACAAGAAATACAGTTTAGTTTCTGAAAAACAGCAGTTTACAAAATATTAATAACAGTTTATGTGTAACTAGTCACTAATATTTGTCAACTTAATTGATCTTGTTTCTATATATATATATATATATATAACTATATTACACCACCCGTGATCATAATCATAATTTCTTAAAAAAAAATAAAACGAAAAATAAAATTAAAATTGGACAATCAAACACACGAAATCAAGGGACAATATCCATGAAATAAAACAAATTTGTAGCCCACAACTCCCCCCACTCTTGACTCTACTGACTACTGACTACTGACTACTAATTGGTGGCCACATTAAATATTTTATACACTCATCTATTCATCGTATCATTATTATTAATTATCCCCGATTTTTTTTTTTTGATAACGTGAATCACGATTCGTCGCCCAGGTGACTAGGTAAACTCAACGCGTAATAGTCTGCAAACCTGATATGCCACCCACCTTTTTATTAGGGCGACAGACTCGTGATTTATTAAGCGTAAGCGCCGAGTTCTAACATTCCCACAAGATTCGCTTTCTTGAAGGGAACCTTGAGCACTGAGCAAATGTGAATTTCACCCATGTTTTAACTACTAGACCACACCCTTGCAGGCTATCCCCGTTTTTTTTTTTTTTCATGCAAGTTAAAATTATAATCATATAATAACAAAAATAATTTGAATTGACTTACTACGTGAACAAATTTTAACAGCTTGCATCGTATGACATAAAAATGTGACCGTATGAATTATGACATAAATAAAAATGTATACGCATGAGATGAATTACATTTACGAATTTTAGTAGCGTACGTACCTGTACTTACTGAATTTAATTGACAGAAAAGTGAAAACGAAAAATTGTCCCTTCTAAAAAATTACTGAAAACTGTTATCGCCACCATCATGATATGCTTGGCTACTTGTTGCTCCAGTAGTATTATTAATACTATTATTATTATTATTACTACTATTGTTGTTATTATTATTATTATTATTTATGTGATCAACATTATCAAAGTTTACCATGTTGTTGTTGATATGACCACATTGGTGATGTTGTTCTTCTACTCTTGGAGTAAACCCTGCTCCACTATTCATGCTCCTCCTCACTATTTCTCCTACTCCAAGGAAATCTCTAGTTTGCTGATCTGATAAAGCTATCGTGACACCGTCTTTGGTCGATTTGTTCTTCGAGTTCAACCCATCGTAATTATTATTGTTGATGTATTCATTGCCACTGTAGTTCAAACTATTATTGTTATTATTACCTTGGAGGTGATCAAAGAGTGTTGTGGAGCTCATTAGTAGGTGGTTGTCTCTTGATAAGTCTCGAATGAGCAAGTCATGTAGGTTATTTCGGTCATGTTCACCGTATAACCCTCTGAACCCACCACCACCGCCGCCTCCTGAAGGAGAAGATGGTTGTTGCGGTGGTGGTGGCGTCTTGGCCCCAAAACTCTTTAGTTGAGCTGTTTCATTGACGTTTGTGGTGGAGGTAGTGGGCCCCATTTTAGCCGCCCTCTGAAGCAAGGCGGTGGCTGACATGGCTGACTGTTGGTGAGGGGCTGGGCTTGATCTATAAAGCGAGGAAAGGCCTCCACTTAAGCTCATCTGAGGTGGCCCACCAAATAGACCTCCAATAGCACCGGGTGAAAGTATTGCAGAGGAATGGTCCCCACTTCCAGTACTGCCAGAGTTCATCGTGTTGGTATCAGTAGTACTGTTATCATTGCCAGCATAAAACCTTACATTGCCAAAAGAAGGATTAGTACTCGCACTCTCTTGTTGAAAGTTGGACATCTGGTTTACCTGCCCGTGAAATAACTGATTATTATTCTGATCATGATAATCAGTTTGGCTTTGGCCATCGGACAAGTAGAAGTTGGATTGTGCTGATTGGATGTTTTGTTGTTGTTGTTGTTGTTGTTGTTGTTGTTGCGACTGAAATGAGTTGGTGAAAAGGTGGTCAAATTGGCGACTGCCACCGCCAAGGCGGAGAATGTCAGAGGCCATTTGGTGGTCAGACAAAGACGGTAGATGGTTGTTATTGGGCATTTGATGTGGGAGTCTCATGCCTAAGCCAATACTGTTGTTTCCAGTTAATCCAGCGGTGCTAAACATGTGACTGCCTAAGGTAGATAAGCTTGTTGGGAGCCTTGCACTCTCTTGAGCTAGGGCATCACAAAATGCTCTATGAGTTATGAAACTGTCTCTCCTGTTGCACAAAAAGGTAACATATAAATTAAGTTGATCTAAAATATACAATATTGACGAGTTAATTATCATAATACTTTTGTGTTTTCAATGACTATTGACTTACCTTTAATTTAGTTTTATCGGACATTAGGGAAGATATTTACTACAATATATATAAATCGATCACACCTTTTTGGCTATTGATTTAAAGGCAAAGATTAACAATTGGAAAAATGAGGCCTTGGTCGATCTTGCTTGACATATAATTTTAGATGATAAGTACGTGAATCAATTATACAATAGAAACGTAACAATGCAAATAGCTAAGATTAAATGAAAGTATAATGAAATTCAAGCATATAGTTGGTAAAATTGTACATAATTTACATGCAAAGAAATAGCAAAACAAATTTAGAAATGATAACTTGATCAAAAATATAACAAATAGAATGGGTTGCACATTATTGCATGTAGTTAATAGTTTATGGTTTTTTCTAGACATGAAAGTACAAATGAGATATATCACGTACTAATTAATACGGAGTACGTACAAAAGCTCAACTTTTGATCATTTAGGATTTTAACTTTTAAGAGTTAGGGCCATTGTTTTATTTTATTTTCATTCATTTCGATTCGATTCATTCCATTTTAGTTCATTTAGTTCGATTCATTCCATTCGATTCGATTCGATTCATTCCATGATTCGATTTAGTTCGATTCGATTCGATTCATTTGACAATGATATATGTTATTTAATTGAATTCATTCGATTCGATTCGATTTAGTTCATTTCATTTGATTCGATTCGATTCAATTATTTCGATTCGATTCGATTCGATTCAACTCTAAAAATGCAACATGTACTTAGTCATTATATAGAGATACTCCCTATAATTCATAAATCATAAGTAACTGAATTGGAAGATCCCTTGGGGATTTCTTCCGATAATATTAACGATATACGGACAATCTGTCCTAATTATTTCGAGATAGATTGAAAATTTGTGTCGACTTTCACTTTCCTAAATCATTTGTAAGCGCAAGATAGATATTGTACATACACTACAAAAAAAAACCTGATTGAATTCTATCTTAATGTAAAAAGTGTAAAAAAATCTAAATTTAATATTCAAATTTGAATTAAATTAAACCAAGACAAAATAAAAATTCCCCATTTGTTAGTTAAGGCTACAATTATGATTTATGTGCATGCAAACATGCATTATTCTAAGGCAATGGTGGCAAATGTGGAAGGTATGAGCAGCAGAAGAAGAAGAAGGCGTCACATGTGGCCTGGTATCTAAATGAATAAATGTGACTTCATGTGAATATATTATTATACGTACACGTACGTCCTACCTACCTATGTAGTTTACTCCCCCTCTATTTCACATACTCGTGACCTCTTTCTCAAAATTATCATATTCCAAAAAATATATAATAACATAATTTAAAATAAATATTAACTTCTTCAATACAATGATCACATGTTGTTATGATTTGGTCATTTTTATGGTGGAATTCTAATCGAGTGATAAGAATTTTGATGAATCAGAGTAAGTATATATCATTTTTTATTCAAAAGATTTTGGTTATGAGCATTGTACTAAAGAGTAGTTTTGCAATAAGATACGGAGTAGCTTTGTACGCGTATAAATGACAGATAAGTAATTGTTCTATTATTTTCAAAAATGACCATTTTAATGTATATATATTGCGGTTAACTTAATTGACGTTTATAATGACCAGTTTTTAATTTAAAAGCGGTTATTTTCTACTTATCATAACAAATGCTATAGTGATCTTTTTTTTAACACCACCATTAGATGGTATATTGTTATTTCGGTAACTATCCTGGAAGACCGTGCATAATGTAATTAAGCGGGGAAGAAGACTTTAATTTGAGCAGAAGGGTTATCAAAGTTGCATTGTGACAATGAAAAGAGATGAGCAATTCAATTAATTAAGGGCGATCATAACACCACTCAATTATGGCTAATCCATTCCAAAATATAGGCTAAAGAATACTTCACTTTTGAAACCCATTAATACGTGTATTTAATAAGGTTAGAGTGACGTAGTCAAAATACGAGTGGAAATAGTAGTGCCCTAAATTAATGTGAGGAGGTATCAAATGAAATAAATCAAATCAAACAAAAGATTACCAAATGATGGACTGAGTGAATCATAAATGCAAGTCTAGAATATTTGTCAATTTGGTGAAACATTTCAATCAAATCAAAGATGAGTGAGTGTATCGAGTTAGATTGGATCTTAGACCTCCTTGCACTACCCTCATGACCTACACAAAATACTCCGTATATTATACGGAGTAACAATTATATATACTCCGTATATATAAGGTAGAGATATTTTAAAAAGTACTCGTATTTATTTAAGTACGTAGTAGTACGGAGTAAAACTTTTAAGTAACGATGACTTATTATTTTGTTTACATTTCCACTAAGTTTTAAAGAATATTTATCAATAATCGATCGTATTAGACTAGTATTTCGGTTGTTGACCTGGATTCTTGCATTACTTACTACTTCGTACGGAGTACTATGTTGTACGTACATTTATATGCAAACTACATAGCATTACTTGCTTGTATATAGACAGGTACACACAACTGCATATTTTAGATTTGAAAAATTATATTGTAACATATTTACTGGTAAATCAATCATTAAATAACGTTATCAGTCTATCAGCTTTAAAAAAAAACATTATCAAATTACGAGATTCTTGGCAAAAAAACGACTCACTAATAAAACGTAACGTAACTATGTAACCATAATCAATCACATTTTCTAGATTAGAAGAAAAATTATAGGTAGGAATTGAATGGAAGCATAGGGCATAAATTTATGTGAGAGACAAGTTAAAGAGGTTACAAATTCTCATGTAAGACGGTCTTATAATAAATTATTGTAAAACTGTCTCATTTGTACTATATTATATAATAGTTTTTGTACCATTTTTAGTCGGAGTAATAATTCTGGTAGTATAATATCGTAACCATTTTCATATCATATTGTTTGTATATCTTTCATTGTTAATAATGACTACTTTTTAATTTTTTTTTGTAATCTTGTTAGTGACTTTAGTAAATATGTTTTATGTTTTGTATACCTTTTTAGCTGTAATTTATACTTTGTCTCACAATATTTTAATGTGAGATCAGATCGTCTAATAGGAGACTTACTGAAAGATGGTTATAGTTTAATAATTATAAAAAGGGCGGGCATGAACACCTAAAATAACAATACAAACATCATATGATGATTAGATGAAAACCGTATCTTAAAATTATTATGAAATTTCTCACAAAAACTGGAGTAGTTTTTTTTTTTTTTTACATTATTTTAAATAAATTTATTTATTTATTGTTTATCATACTTGTAATACAGTCTCACATAAAAATTGCCGGAATAACAATATATATACCAACCATGCCCTTATCACTTGTATCCAACCCACTACCCTCCAATTTCACTAACTACCCACCCCTTATTTGTTTCCCCTCTCTTCCTTGCATTGCATTGCATTGCATTGCCACACGTGAATGGGGGGCTACATTTTTCGGTTCGATTTTAATTTTAATTAACTAGCATAATATAATAACAAAAATATATATTTGAACAATATTTTCAAGCAATTATAAAAGAAAAGATAAATAAAAATGTTATATATATTTGAACAATATTTTCAAGCAATCATAGACAGTAATTGTATATTTTAATAAAATTACCATAAACTGTACAGCATAGTTCTTTTGTATTCGTATAATACTATTTCGTAATAATAATTATAAGTAATTGATTAGTCATACTGCTAAGCCATTCCAAGGAGGTATAAAATGGAATTTCATAAGACTTGTGTATGAGTTCACGTGTTGTTGTTTTATTATTCTTGATTCATTATATATACGGAGTATTTTTTTTTTTCATTACTCCGTATTATATTCTTTAAAATTCAGTGAAGTAAAAGATAAGATAGATAATATTACACCCAACTAAAGCAACGTTTAGTAATAACATGCATAGTATAGATTAGTACTCCCTCCGATTCATCCATTTATTTTCATGAGACTTCTTTTTCCCTTACAATAAAAAGTAGTCCCATGCAAACAAAAGAATGGATAGGAGGGAGCAATATCGAAATTGTGTCTGCGTGAAATGCAAACGTTATTAGTTTATTATTTTCGTTGTAATTAGTTACTTATTACTAAATTAATTAAATTGAAAATATTATTGGAGTATTTTATTGGTCTTATTAATAAGGGTTACGATCACCGTAACCATGGTAATGTATGCTCGTATTTCATTTGGTATTTTTCATTGTATATTTCGTTTGACTAGTAAGTACGGAGTAGTAACTTATTCGTGGTAATAAAACAAAACAAAATGAAGATTGCACAAAAATCCACAAGTCAGAAGATAACTACATGCAAAAGACGAACACACCAATGCAAAAGACGAACACACCAAAACTAAATGAAATAAATAATAATTATATTATATTATATTATATTATATAGTAGTAATATAATATCACTAACATAGAACAACACAAAAAACATCAAACATTCAAACACACATATACATTGTAGAGTAATAAACTGTCGTTTTATTAATCCACATCAAATGTATAGAATGCATCATGCAATTTTACTAACCTCAAAAAAAAAAAAAAAAAAAAAAAAAAAAAAAGAAAAAAAGATACACGTGAACAATTATACCGTGGGCACAGTAAATGGTAACCCCAAAAAATGGCATCCTTATCATTGCCTTCAAAAGGGTAAATATTTATTTATAATTATCGCTTTATTCATCATAAATTTATAGTAAGTCTAGTAAATATAAAAAAATAAAAAAATAACTTATTTTAAGAGGTATCTCTGTGTTTTCTTGAATTTTATGTGGTACGTTTCATTTTTCAAAAAATATCGGTAATACCCTTAAGTTTAATGAAAACATTTTAAAATACCAAAAAAGTCTAATTCGTCTTTATTAAATGTTTAATTTTTGTATTTTTTGTTCATTTTATGACAATAATTTTGCATGTCATTAAAGTAAATATCTTTTACACAATTCTAAACATATTTTCTTCACAAATTGATATGTTTAAACTTTCATTATTTTTAGTAGTTTGGGTATTTTGTAAACATTTTGTTAAATTCAGGGATACCAATGATATTTTCTAAATTAAGGGTGTCACACTACCACGTAAAATACGAAAAACCACACGGGTACCATATAAAATATCCCTAAAAAAATATAATAAAAATTAGTACTCCGTAGAAAATTTGTGCTATCTATTCTATTAAATTTATTATAGGGTCTGACTCCGTAGAAAAATACAAATGAGACTGACTTACAATAATTTATTATAAGGTCTATTTCACACAAAAATTTATATTAAGCGAGACTAACTAATTACTTAATATGCGAGTTTTTTTTTTTTTTTTTTTTTTTTTTTTTTTTTTGGAAATTCAACCTTGCTTGAGTGAGCATTACACTAAAATTATTTTGACGTTATTTGTGATTATCTACAAATCTACAATGTGCCTACTGCCTACATACGTAATGCTTGTGAGTTTGTGACACCAAATTTATTACACTTATTTACATCGTTCAATAATAACTAAAGCTAATACGAAATAATTCCTTTCTAGATAATATTTCTTTCATTTCACCCTATTGAATATATTTGACTAAAATAATTTTCAAAAATAAATAAATTAAATTTTTACAATTGATGAAATGGAGGAAGTATTATTTTTTGAGTAAATTTCTGACATATCTCTTAATAGTTTGTCTTGGTAAATGATTAATAAACATTTCTTAAACTTAAATTTTCATTTAACTATATACATTTTTCTTTTATCTAAGCTAATATAATATCCAATTAATTTGTGCTAGTAAAAGACTAAGCACCCTTAAATTCATTAAATCAAAACTGAACGATTTAAAACAACTTGTGTAATGTCTCCTCCTTTACTTAACCTAAACTATTATTCCCCTACTTCAATAATATTCAAATTAAACTTCCCAAGATTTCAAAACACATATGTGAGTACATGTTAGTATGCATTTTGATAAGAATAACAAAATTCCTTACACATGAAAAAATTACTCCATAAATTTTTGATATTCTTATTGAATACTTAGTAGGAATTATGCAAAATCACATGTAACAACATGCATTTTTATTTAGCCAATTTCCTAACATTCTTCAAATTAAACTTTTATAAACATTTGAGTAAAATTGTAAAAAATAAAAAAAATAAAAAAACAAAAAACAAAAAAAAAAACATATATATACGTACAATTGAGTGAAACTAATTTATAATCCTATTTGTTAGAAATTTATTTCGTTGACCTGAAATAAACTGAACTGAACTTATATGAATTGAATAAAACTTATTTTATATCAATTTGTAAAATAAATACGCGATAAGTGTACACAATTAATTAAACTAAATGAACTGAAAATAAGTTTGAAAGAACGGGTCCTAACCTGGAAAACAAGGTGCCACAATCACAACGGTACTCACGAGTGCCACAAGTCTTAGAATGAGCCTTCCAATCAGATTGAACAGCATAACGTTTAGAGCATTTCTCACACTTGAACTTCTTCTCACCGTGTTTTCTAAAATAGTGTTTTTTAATACCGGTCAAGTCCCCGAGCGCACGAGCCGCGTCGTGGTGCACGCACGTCGTCTCGGGGCACAAGTACACCTTTTTTCGGACCGCCTCCTTGTTCTTTTGTTTTAACTTCCATGGTAGGTTGTGGCCTCTTCTATGGAGTTGAAGGTTTTGTTCTCTTTGGAACCCTTTGTTGCATACTTCACATATGAACCTATTGGTTGCCATTAGTGACCTTGGGGATAGTAGTATCACATCTGCATCTGGATCTGAAGTTTACGATGAATAATTATTTTACTAGATCGTTTTATATAAATAAATTTTTTATAAAAACTATAGCAATCACAGAAATAAATTCACAAATAACACCGGGACGTGTTATATAATATGGTGAAGTTGAATTGGTAATACAGATACAACCGCAAATATCAAATTAATCCAGAATGACAATGAACTTTTTGTTATCGTATCAGACTATCTTATATAAACTAAACTTAAACAACAACATAAATCCCAAATGGATTTTGTAGGAAAAATTTGTGAAATAAAAAACAACAAGAATTTGGAAGTGTTATAACCCTAGCTAGCTAAGAAATGAGAGAAAATCCAAATTAAAATAGACATCATTCATTTTAGTTTATTATTTAGTTTGTACAATATTGTCATCATATATAAAAACATCATATGTGTATATATGTATGTAGCTAGCTAAGTGTATGTTTGTGTAAGTTTTTTGTGTATTCATAGATAATGTTTTTACACAAATGAACAAAAAAAAAATTTAAAAACAAAAAAAAATCCATGGCCAAAAATAAAATTAATTTTTTTTATTGCATTCATCTTTAATTTCATCAAGTATTATCCACACATAATTAGGGTTTCTTTTTTTTTTTATATATATATTTATTTACAAAATAATAAGCTTATACTATACTAGTAATTCACAAGCTTCTAAATCACATTTAATTTTATTCTATATCTTATTTAATTTTTGAGATGGAGAAAATTTTAGATTTTATTTTTTTTATAAATAAGTAAGAGATAATTAATGACTAACACTTGAGTGGTGCACCAGGAAGGTTTCTCTTAATCTTCTTTTGTGGAGGAGTTGATGAAGAAGAAGGCGGTGCCTCGGCCACCGACAAATGGTGGTTTTGAAGGTGTAGTTGTGGTGGTTCTTGTGGTGGTGGTGGTGGTTGAATAATAGTAGTTCCATCTCTACTTCCAAAGAAAGAAGTAGAAGATGAAGATGTAGCCATTTTTTTTAATTATTATTTCTCTCTAGCCAAATTATTCTCTTTAATTTTCATTACAAGGGTTTAGAGAAAAATAAAAGGAGAGAAGAAGATTTTTAATTATGCATTTTTTGTGGAATATATAAAATTGATAATTTATGTAATTTTTTTATGTATATATATCAACCACTCCACTAATTATTTTTATATGGAGTTGCTCTTGTGTACTAGTGCTCTTATGGAATCTATTGGTATATATATAATTTTTTTTATTTTGTTATTATTGTTTAAGGGAGATGAATTAAATATTTAGCCTCACATGAAAAAACACCCTTTTTAGATTTGTAGAAGTTAAAAAATGGAAAAACATTTCCAAATATTTGATACTATAACTTTTATATTAATTAAGAGTAATAATTATTAAAAATTAAGGTACCCTAAAAGGAAAATTAGGAAAAAAAATGAAGGACCTCGTGGTTTTTAGAAAAATGTTCTTTTTATATATACTTTTGGTTATTGTCAAAAGGTTATTAATTTGTATAAATAATTTTTATTTAAAACGAATACATATGTCTTGAACATAAGACAGGTTAAGTATATTAATAAGCAAAAAAAAAAAAAAAAAAAAAAAAAAAAAAAAAAAAAAAAAAGATGTCTATAAGTTAGCAAAAAAGTTGATCTATTTTATACTTCCTCTGTCTAAATCTTTTGTTTACTTATTCTATTTCAGTAATTCTCCTGTAAAGCTGAACTCACACTAAGTTAATGTGAGACTAAGTACAAATTGCAGTTAAAGGGGTACAAAAACATGAAACAAATCTACTAAAGTCACTAACAGGGGTACTAAAAAGATTTAGTAACAATTAATCATAATTATCACTTAAATAGTACAAAAGCTATATAATCGGGTACAAATGAGGCGGACTTACATTAATTTATTGTAAGTCTTAACTTACACAAGAATTAGTGATTCTCTTTTGGGTGTATCACTCATTTATTCACCTTTTTATTTTTGAAGACTTTGATGACCTTAATGGACAATCTACCAATCTCTTTTTCCACACAGGCTAATTAACAAATAGGATCTCATTGGAAACAGATAACCTAGACGAAAGGAGTGTGTAACTACCCACGTACTTATTTAAGTCGTTTTTAAGTTTAAAACTGATCATTATTCGTCAAACTAAACTAATTTGAGCGTTAAAAATTAAAAATTTCAATGGGAAGAGGGAGTAACTAACAATGCATAATAGAGCCAACTCATAGAACATAAGTGTCAAATTTTAGTTATACCTCTATTTGATAGCTCTCTTAATTGGTTTACATTTTGCTTATAAATCAAGAAAATAAATATCTCGATTGGGTGCTCAGAAATATCCATTAAACAATACTCGTTTCTTATATTGTACCTGTGGCATTATTTACACGATTAAAATGTCATTAGTCGATCAATTAGGATTTTCTGCTCATAAATATTATAAAATCAAATTGAAACACGTACGAGCTCTTATTAATTCATAATAAGCAAATCTCTCTTAGATGATAATCTGTATCATAATGTCGTTCGTTAATAAATATTGTTTATAACTTTACATCTGTTAGGTTTTCACGTTGGGGAATAAAGTCAATCCACGAGCCTCTTAACGAAGTATATAACGTCGTTATGAAATACAGTATTCCATTAATGCTTTGATGTTCGACAATTATTATTCTTTAATTTTACGTCTATATGCTTATCGATAACACGTGTATAATCGATACAAATTGGTACAATAATTAATTACAAAGTTAAACACTAGTTTGTCTTACAAGAACATAAGTTTAAACCTATGTATGTACAATCATAACGAATAACATAAATAACTATTTCAGTTATCTATTTATGTATCATTAGTTCATTACAATACAAGACTTAAACCAATGAGGTTTTGGTCTAGTGGTGCCAGGCTAGCAGGGCTGAAATTTGTAGGAAAAGCGAGGTTCGATCCCCCATGGCCAAAGTTCGGAGGAGTTTAAAACCTTAACCCCGGGACACGCTCCGAAACCGAATTAGTCGGCCCAAATGGGTTCGGATATCGGTTGGAAAACCAAAAAAAAAAAATACAATACAAGACTTAAAGTGTTTAGTAAACAACAAAGTGTATGTCCTCTATTATATTTAACGTCTGTATTATATTGTATTCAATTTCTAATCGTTTAACTAGTTTTTAAACTCGTTGTCAATTAAACTTGTATAGTACGGAGTATACATTATCACATGATTTATAGCATTTAAACTAATAGATAATACTCCAAATATTGTTACAAAATAATGGACTGAAATATAGTAACAAATAAATGAGATATCAATATCAAACAAAAATTCTCAAAACTCTGAAAATCACATGCTTCGTATGACCAGACGACCAGTAACATCTACAACTATAGTTTCCTTAAATAACTTCATAAATTACTCAAAAGTTAGTTCAAACTTCAAACTACTTGTTAATTACTTACAACAATCAAAAACTAGTTTCCCAATTATTACACTTTACTGGTCATAACATTAATTGATAAGATGCATTATATATTTGAAAGTAAAAAAAAAACAAAAAACCGTATTGGATTCTATACATTTACTATTTAGACACTACTTAACACGTACACTACTAAGTAAATTATGACTATAATGTCATTATTATTGTAAAACTTATTCAGTCATTTGTTTACATTTTTATTTTAAGACGATGTAACATTTTTTCTATACTTTAGACACTATTCACAAGTGAGTAAAATTTTCAATATAACTTTTATCATATAAAATGAAAAATAGTCATATGATATCTTGCTTGTTTCAATCATTATCAATATCAATTTTTTATAATTTTTTGTAATATGTAACTAAAGATACGAACAGAACAAAACGTACATCGGCGTGCGTGTAAAAGGCAAATGTATAGAATTCAATGAATGAATGAAGTATGAAACTAAGATGCAATTATTCGTTATTTTTCAATTATACCCGAATTTTACTCAATTATACCATTTTTTGTCATAAAATTTTCAACTCTCTAGTCTCTACCCTTGTATTCTCACATTCTCTCTCTTTTGACCCGTATTAAAACTTGTACACAATCATTCAAAATTCATCTAAATCTTCAACAAAATTATGTTAATCAATCAAGAATTCAGTTATGGATACCGATTTCCGTAATTAAAATTAATGACCGTTTCAGATCAAATTATTTTATTATAAGAAGTAAAACGTCAATAAATATCAAATTTAAAAATCGAAAGCTAAACAGATGATTGAAGTAAAAGTCATAACCGGCGAGTACTCGACTCTCTTTATTCAATTACATTCATCTTCATTTCACTACTTGACCAAATATACAAATCTAAAGACTAAGATTTCGTGAAATAAATAATCGAAATTATAGTCTCGTGTAGGTTTATTTGATTCATATTTTTAAATAATACTAACGCTACAAAATGCTCATTCTTTAACACCTAGGTTATGACTTATGACTATATAAGTTATGGTGAATGAAATTGAATAAAGAGAATATTTATCTAAAGTTTTAAATCGTAAATATGTTTAAACTATTAAAAATAAATGTAAATATAAATTTTAGTCAATAATAATAGAGTATGCCTCCTATTAGACCTGACAGACCTACTCATTGTTAAAGTAATCAGAAAAAAAAACTTCTAATAACTACGTACACATGCGAGGGGTCTCACAATAAAATTGTTGTCAAACCGTTCACTTTGTGATAATAATAAGGCGAAATTGCAAATAACTACCTTTTAAAATCACTTTTTTTCAAATAACTACCTTTTATAATATTTTGTTCAAATCACTACCTTAAAACGTATTTTTGTTTTCAAATTAATACCAGTTCCCCGAAAATCTCATTCAACTCATAATTTCAACAAACTGACCGTTTTGCCCCTATTAATTACTTTTACCCCCTAACGACATTTTCCCCTCATTTCCCTTTGTTTTATTTTTTCATCTTCTTTCACCCACCCACCCTTTCAAATTTTTCATTATTTAACCTTAAAATTTCTGGATAATTTCGTCAAAGATTTCTCATCAGTGGAATGATTTTCATATTATTGCAGGTTGTTAATTTTTGTTTCCATCAGTTTAATTTTCGAAACCCTAATTTTTGAAATGTTTGATTTTTCATAGTTTTTATTTTTATTTTTTTGCTCTATTAAATTTGAAAACTTTGGTTTCGCCTCCAACTTCTTCATTTCAATTGGTTTTCCCTCCAACTTCTTCATTTCAGATTCAATTTCAGTCATCTTCTCCATGAGTTCTTTCTTCTCAATCAGGATCTGTCTAATGACATCTCTTTGCCAAAGAGTTTGGTCACTATCATACCACCTGAACCACGAACACCCACGACGACCACTGACACGGTCATAGTTCCGACACGCTACGAATCGTCAGCTTGAATTTTAAAGTGTCCAGGATTTCACAATAGCAATCCTATCCCCACAATAACATTGTACGGAATTGAAGTTTCGGAATGAGAACTAAACGACATAGTGCGAAGAAACAACAAACCCTAAATTTCGAATTGTTAAAAGAGGGGGAAATTGTAATATGAATTAGGGAGTAAGTGAGGATGAATAAGATAAGGAAAACATTAAAAAATAAAAAAATAAGGATGGAAAGTGCTGAAAAGTGAAATAAAAAATCATTGTTCGATTGAATAATATGAGAGAAAAAAAATTAAAAACAATGGAAGAAATTTTAGGTAAAGAGGTAAAGAGGATGAAATGAAGAGGTTAGGTTAAATAGAGGAAGAAAGGTTAGAAAAGGGTAGAAGGGTAGAATGGGTATTTGACATGGGTGTTTCAACTAAAAGGCAACAAAAATTTTCAAAGTGGTCGGAATTTGATAAAATATGACGTTTTCCGGGGAACTGGTATTGATTTGAAAACAAAAATACGTTTTAAGGTAGTGATTTGAAAAAAAAATTATAAAAGGTAGTTATTTGAAAAAAAGTGGTTTTAAAAGGTAGTTATTTGCAATTTCGCCTAATAATAATAATAATAATAATAATAATAATAATAATAATAATAATAATAATAATAATAATAATAATAATAATAATAATAATAATAATAATAATAATAATAATAATAATAATAATAATAATAATAATAATATACGGAGTATAATCTATATAACATATTAAAAGGGTAGCTTAAATCTCTAATTAAGACTCTAAAATTAATAAAATTCCACGTGGCATTACTTCCTACCTTCACCAATTTGCTTCCACCTTGACATGCTCATCTATTTGATCTTCCACTACACAAATTCATTTTCATTTATTCACATTCATTTCCACCATTTTAATGAAACTCATTTAAATGACCTTTTCACCTTTATATCCGCCCGTTTCAAAACATTCATGTCATTATTTCCACGGTTAGGTCTATGATTCCATGCATTTACAAGTAAACTTTTCAAATCCCCTTTCTTTTTAAGTATATTAAGCTCTACTTTTGATTTTTTGTATGCAATTTCTTTCAATCCAAAAATAATTGTTACTCTGTGCTAAATGTTTGCACTTGAATTTGTCGAATTCTCCATTTACTTGCATAAGTATTCCTCATCTGAATATTCAATTCCAAGTTAAATTAAAAATGAATGTCGATATCTAACAATCCGTCATGAAGACATTGGTGAAAGTATTTTTAGTATAAACCATTTCATAGGTGGGGGTATTGAAAAACCTTTTCAATGTATAAACAACAATAACCAAAGTGCGAAAGATGAAACATGTATGTAAGAATTTCGAGTCATGTCCTACAGTTATGGAATTCCAACTCCTATGTTATGTATTTATGATATCTAATTTTTAAGACATTTGTTGAGTGTTTGTGTTGAATATTTTTTGATTATGATGTGTTGTTGGGGTAAAAAAGTATGTAATCATACAATAATATTGTCGTTAATTTCATATATGAAATCAATGTCAAATAAGACAAGTTCAATTCTTATCTTAAATTTTTGATTAACACATTATTTGGCCTCATTATACCCAAAAAAAAAAAAACTAAATAAAAACCGTGAGTATCACGGGAGTTAAAACTAGTTTTAGTCATAAATTATCCATCATATGCTTAAAACGGTGAGACATGGGAGAGAGAAATGAAGACGGAGTTGATGGTTTGGTGACGCAGTAGAGAGTGCCGTTACGAGGCTAAGAATTGGGCCCACTGGGCCAGGCCAGAACATGACAAAGTGTTTGTTGCATCACTCATTCACGTATTTCATTCTACACCCATTTGACCTCACCTTAATATTTTACTCCCTAAGTTATATCATAGAAACTTGTACCAGACAATCTCACGATAAAATTATCGTAAGATCTCTCACATAAAATTAGTTAATTTTGATTTTAATTTTTCTATTTGATTTTATTTGATTTTAATTTAATTGTTTTTAAGCGTTAAGGGTGATTAGTCTCAGACTCTCATATCATTATTGGAAATTTGGAATGGTTTTTCAATAGTTGGGATTATTCGTGGATTAATTCGAGTTCGGATTATTTATGGAATAAGAGAACCAGTTTGGATTATTCCTGGCAATTAATCCAAAAAATTTTTTTGGCTTAAATTATATTTTATTACGGTAAGTTCACTCTAACTTAGTGTGATATAATCATGCTCACCAAATAAATAAAAGAAAAATTAAACACAAAATAGAAAATAAACATCTTTTATGAAAGGTTTCACAATAAATCTATTGCAAACTGTCTTACACAAAAAATTGTGATAAATTATACAGTACGAAATACTAATCGAATACTAATCTTTTAACCCTTATAGAAAATAATATTGTATTTTTCCGAAATAAAATTGTGATTCTCAATTTTCCATGTTTTATTCATTAAAAATTGTCTTATGCATTGAGAAGAAAAGAGACGTACGTCTCAATAAACTATAAAATGACAAAAAATAATAAAAATTGCATGATAAAAGAGTTAAGCTCACCGTTTGAATGACCACTTAAATGGACATTTTTGAAAATGATATCTTAACTTAAATTGTACATCCTTCTTGTGATTATATTAATTACAGATTAAACTTATTAATCAAAATTAATTAACACAAGACAAGTAGTAGTAATTTGCGTTAATACTTTATCAAGTAGGAGGTGATTTATTTCTAATATTAGAGTGTGGTTACAACATTATTTTCCTTTTGAAAGTTAATTTTACCAACAAATTTTGTAAATGAAATTTTAGTTACAGTTTAGTTTAACGGGTAATTACTCTGTAACTTGCTGACATTAGCAACTTTAACTATGTTTATAGTCTTATATAAATATTTAAATATGTTTTTACTTGAAACTTATGATAATACCTTAATATGTACGTAAGTGAAAAAGCGTACTAATACATTTTCGATCGTGACCCATAATTAGTTCCAAGTTATGTTTTAATCACTTTTATTGACGATAGTCGATAGACAGAAGAATATTGGATTGAAATAAGGGGCAAAGCAGTCACACCATTTATATTTTCACCGGAAAGCCTTGACTAATGATTACAATTAAAAAATTGTTATGCTCATCTCCTCAATCCAAAAACCTTCAATATTAGATAGTGTCCAATTTTACTAATAATTCTCTAATCGCAAGCAATCTACGAACCATCGATTCTCTAACCGTGTGCAGCCCCTAACCACCACCGACTTCTATGTCTCGCGTTAGTTTCCCCCTTTTTTGACGGAGTTCATATTTTTGCTCCCTTTTTTAGCTAAAAATACAAATGTTATAAGCCAAAAAAAAGTTTGATGTCTTTCTTACAAGTTACCTAAATGTGAAAGGTCTTTTAATAAAATAAATTCAAGATAAAGCATTATTTTTTAGAATTTTATTTAATTTAGATAATTTTAAAAAAATTGACGTATGTCAATTTTGGGGCAAATATATTCAGGGATTCATCGTCTCGACAAACTTTTTAATCAAGACATTTAATTTGACAGTCAAATCGACAAATCCGAGAGGAAAATGCCAATCATCAACTCTATAGACAACAGCTTCGCGGCAAATGTCAATATACACACTCAAAAAGATGATCACAGCCATTAGAAGGTATATAGAATCGACTCGCTACAATTAGACTAGCATATGACAGTCCACAATATTCCAACGATGAGAAAACCCTCCAAAAAATCAAGCTTCCTCAATACGCAGTAGAACACGACCACTCATCGATCATACGTCAATCCCCCAAAGTCCGAACCAATCACTGTTGCTTGCATTCTGGTGGCTTTTCAGCCGCCTGCTGCGCTTCTCCTGTGCCTTTAAAAGTCGAGCGTTCTCATGTTTAGTTGGTGCTCTGTGGTTCTCTTACTATATAGCAGAAACAGGGAGTTTATTCTGTAGTTTTACCTTTTTCTGAGAGCTGGTTTTCTTATCATCCTCATCACCCTCGTCCTCGTCCTCGTCCTCGTCATCTTCATCGTCATCGTCATCCTCATCGTCTTCAGCCTCATCCTCATCCTCATCCTCCTCTTCCTTGTTATCTTCACGTTCATCTTCATCATCATCATCATCATCATCTTCATCCTCTAGATCGCCGGACATCTCATATAGAGCAGCTTCCCCGGTAAACCACGTTACAGCGTGTGGAATAATTCTACTCCTAATGGTTAACCTATATGAACGATGATAATGATGATGACTTTAGATAGAAAACATACTACGCATGGAAAACACAGCAGCGCTCAGAAATCAACTAGCACTCGTCTACAGTGAATATCTGAGAAACTGCAACTTACCCGACATCATAATCTTGCTCCATCAGAGATTCTAGCTCATCCGCCTAATTGAAAAACATACAAAAAGATGACATAAACGCAGCAAAAAAGTAGCTTCAAGGGATTTAAATTTTAAACTAGTAGAAAAAGTGACAACGCAAACTCACAACATCGTCCTCGATTTCTTCTTCATCGTCGAGGACTTCAGGCGGGGTAAAGAAATTGAAAAAACTATCCAAAGTTTCTGTTTCTGTGATCGGCTGAGCATTTTTCGACCCCTTCTTTGGCTTCTTCAGGATCTCGGTCAAACATTTACCAGGAAACCATTCAATTTCCGTCCTGTAAAATAAACCAATAATCAATTTATCATATCGAAATTTGTTACTCTGTAATAACAGCTGAGAGAGAAGAGTTTTGAAAAATAATTGTGATCGATAGTACAGCAGACCAAGTAATGCAAAATTACCCAATAGCTCTCTCTAGAACAGGTACATCTTCATCAACCAAGAGATACGTCTTTGTCAAAACAGAATTCTTGAAAAAAGGATTCGTATCAAAGAAGAATTCGAGCTTGAAACCCTCGGTAGCTTCAACCTTTTTGTTGTTATCCTTAGGCACTTCGATTCTACACCATTTGATATCTTTGAGATATTTAAGGGCCTCTTCATCGTGCTTCTGAATCTGGAAATCATAAACACAGACAAATCAAAAAACGAACAGAAAAAGGCAGGTGCAAATTTTGTAACCCGAATCCACGTAACATCAAGCTGAAAAAACTAGCTCACCCAATCACCTAGCACTATGTTAGTCTTCATCGCAATGAGCCAGAAGCTCGGCACTCCCTTCTCTGAAATACACAGACAAAAGGACCACTAATTCAGATAGTGTGGATTACATGTAAACGTAAGTACAAGGTCATTGAAATTTTCGTTAAAAACCTTCAGCAGGTTTATCGTCCACTTGATCAGCTAGTTCATCTGAAACTCCCTCAACTCCGTCAACTTCAGCAACTCCATTCACAATATCATATCTCTGCATAAGTATGCAAGTCTCAAATCAGCGGAAAGAAATCGTTTCCGACAAAAGACCAGGACATGCTCAAATTACATGCAGCACAACACAAATTCACTAAAGTCGGGTTTTCAAACTTGTTAGAGAGGAGTTGAACTGAAGTGAAAGCCTCTCAACTTAAGTGAAGAGCAAAACCGTATTGAGAACAGCTGAATTGAACTAGCTGACATTAAATCCATTAGAATTGAACCTCACTCAAACATCACAAGAACATCAAGGAAAAAAAAACTAAAAACTAAAACCTTGGTGTAGAGTGGTTGATACAGTTTCTGGTATTTCTCTTCAAGTGCCCTTCTCTCCTCCAAGTACTTCGCTTTGAGTTCATCCTGCTCGCTCTGTACTCAAAACAAGACATCCATAAAATTACGACAAAATTAGCAACTAACCGAAGACGGGGGAGTTACAAATTGCAGAGTTGCTGACCATATTGTAACCACATCATTCAACACGAACGTAAAACACAACTTCGGAAATACGAGTATCAAAAACAGCTCGTGCTTGAAGATTATCCCAAACTACCCACAACATTAGTATCTTTGTATCAACATACATCAATTCAGCGTATTGTATCTTCATAACAAATAACCATAAGTACTTACGGAATACGAGTATAGTTTTCTTAACAAGCTAAAAGTAAAAATTTATTTATTTCAATCAAATGCAGAAGTCTGTATAACGTTTACTGCATTGATATTCAATATTCCCGTACCAAAATGATCAAATCACAAGAATAACAATACTGTCCTCCAAACAACGATTTCACTACGTGAAGTAAGTCGCTACGTTTGAAACTGCATCAACAAAATCGATTACGAAGTTGCGGAATGACTAACTGTTGCTTAAAAATCGTATAATATACAGAATAAGTCACTTTCTTCAAAACCGTAACATAAATATCCGAATATACGTAAATACTATAGTTATTCATTCAAATGCATGTAAAAACTAGAATTAAACTGTAAAATTCACCTGAATTTGCTTAAGAACATCAACACGCTTTAGAACTTTAGGCGGTAATTTATCCAGAATTTCGGCATTTTGCTTCGCCTTCAAAACATCATAAATCAACAATTCAATTAACTTTCTATTTTCCGCAAAATTTTCAACTTAATGCTAAAATTCAGAAAAAAAAAAATAATAAAAAAAAATAACAATTTAAAATTATAAAGTAATATTTACCTTGACAGCTTTGCGTAGAGCCTCAGTCCCAGAAGAAATAGCTGAAAAAATAATAATAATAAAAATATATATAAATACCAAAACTTTGAAACAAAAAACATCGAAAAATTGCTTAAAATTAGGGTTTACAGAAGAAATTACCGTCGCCGAAAGCGGACAAATTGTGGAGGACATCATTTTTGCCGGCATTCATGATGAAGAAGATGAATTTAGTGTGCGGAAGATTTAATCAACAATGAAACCCTAAATTGATTGAGAGAAAAAAAAAATTTGGGGGAAAAAAATGTAGGGTTTATGAAGTGGTATTTAAGAGAAGAAAAATAATTTCAAATTTGTACGGAGGGTTTTTATAGTTTTGGTGATTTGTTTGCGTACGTGTTCAAGTTTATGGTTCTTGTTTTCCCGCCGAATTAACAACCCCAATTTACTTTTTAATTTTTTTAAAAAAACATAATTATGAAAAAAAAAAAAAAAAAAAAAAATTTTTTTCAAATTTTTAAATGAAAAACTTCTTTCAGTTGAAAACAAAATATTTGGTTTCTTCAAAACGACGAGGGACTAAATTTGATTATATGCCAAATGTTTAGTACAGATAAAGTCATAGGTGTTATTTTATTACCCCCGATAATTATGGGGAGTTAGATATTACAATGAATTAGAAAATAGGTGTTTGGTTGGCTTCTTAAAATCATGTAAATTTGACTTTTATGGAATTGCAAATTCATTCGTAATGGAGGAATTTAATTTTAATTACCTACCACGTTAATTCAGTTCCAATGTTTTAACCAAATGCCTTTTGAACAATTCACATGAATTTATCTAATTCACGCATATTCGAAATTCATGAGAATTAAATTCCTATATGCAACCAAACGCACCATAGTGTAATTCATTCAATTCATGTATGCATTAAGGTATTCCGGGGTAACATGTTGCAAATTTGCAATTATATCCTTCACTTTTTAAATAAAAATTACATTGGGTACACAATTGAGTCAATTATAGTAAATTACACAAAATATATTATAGATTTAAATAGGAGTGAAGCAACTACGTAATAACAACGAAAATAGGTAACCAATTGAGTGAAGCAGAGAGACCGAGTACCACTAACGACACTAGTGTTGTATAAATGCAGAGCATATTCCCTATCCCATTTTATGTCTCATTTGGTGTCCTATTACTTCTTATAGAATTAAATCTCTAATTATATAATTATTTATTTATCTATTATTTACAATCAATGAGATTTAGATATAAAAGTAGGACAGGTAATCTGTTCTCGTATAAATGTATTACTGCTACTCACGATTAAGCCAATACTATTCTCAAACTATAAACGTTTAGCCAAATTAAACCAAAATCTCACTCATTCCTTTGAGTAATAAAGCTTAACACAAATTCTCATATTTGACGGTGTTTTAATAGGCTTATGTGACTAAAATGTAGCTACTATTATGATTAATTACTATGGTGATCATAATTGAGTAAGCTGTGACCATTATTCGGGTATTGTAAACCTAGTCACAATTTATCTAGCCAATAGTCACGCTTTAATCGCAAATATGTAACGTACAAATACGAAATCAACGTCAAAGGAAAATCGGTATATCAAAGTGCTTAACATTACATTTATGCTCTTGCGGAACATATTTGAAAGACCTAAAGTAAATTGAATAAATACCGTGCCAACCAATCTAGCACATAAAGTTTAAGTGAAACAACATTTGATTTTAACTTCCAAACAAAGTCCTAACTAAATTATTCGTCATAAAAAACAACACGATAAAAAACGGATGTAAACGTACAAAGCAAAATTACAAAAATGCTAGGATCATTTTGCATAAATTGCGAAGCCTTGGAACTGCAAGAAACCACCTTATAATAACATAGTTGTAGTGTTTTCTATAACTGCGTCGTCCAAGTTAGGAGCGTTGGATTCCTCCAAGCTCACTTTCTTTTCTTCCGACAGAACACGTCCGGTCAAGGGGTGTACAGGTCGGGTATCACGGGGCCCACCTTTGCGTCCCATAGCTACCGTCGGTGGAGGAGGTAGCAATCCTGCTCGATAGAGAAGGCGCTGCACAGGGTCAGACGGCTGAGCACCGACTGAGAGCCAGTACCTGCGATTACGAGGATAACAAGAATGTCGGTTTATTTGCAGTGGACGTGATATGACATTACTCGGAAAATGTAACCTAATATAAATAACGAGTAACATTTCCGAAATATTTTGAACTTTTCTGAAATTCTCTAATGTATTTTGATAAGTTAAGAAAAATTAAGACGAGAACAGGTCCTAAGCCATCTACCCATCACTGAAATTCATACACGTACGAAGTACTACGTCGTACTACAAACCAAAAGCCGAATGTTAACATGCCATAAAACGTAGCAATTGACAGAAACACAGCACATAAGGTCAGAAAATAGTATGCAGTAGATTAGGATCTTTGAGAGGACTCCATGTGTAATCCTGCTGAAGTCTCGTCATTCTCCCATTTTAATATGGAATCTTAAAGCAAATAACTTACTAAACTAGTCGCACTACTATTAATTATGAAGTCCGCAATCATTCAATGCAACTTTAGACATAATCGAGCAAAAATGAAAGAAACTTAATGACAAAGATTAAAGAGCACATTATTTCGCATCAACAATTTTGGCGGGTTAGAAAGTAAATCACTAAGAGTTTCATCTTCAGCAGAAAAAAGTGTGAAGTATACCTTTATCAGAAAAAATCTAGACTTAAATGCCGTAAAAGAATTTGTAGCAGAAGATCGGCATGACAAAAGTTAAAAGTAATCATACGTTTGTATCCCTCTGAAGAATTTAAAAGACCTTCAATTGTCCAGTTTTAGCAGACATACGTGACTGTTATTTTCTCTCAAGTTATGAGACGCTGAAAATGTTCAGCGATTAGCAGCGTCACATATCAATACCTTACAGTTCCATGGTGTTTGCAATAGGCTCGTGAATCATTACTAAATTGGAACCCAAATTGTTGAAAAGGGTTTACAAGGTTCTGCTTCTGCCCTCAAAAATCAGTTTGAAAGTGCATCACGCATAACGTCAACTTGTATCGAAGAGATATCCATGACGATTCAAAGGTTATACCCATTTTCTATAAGATCCACTTAACTACTCTTAGATCAAGCGACTTAATATACAAACTAATCAACCCTTAAATTTCTCACGCGATTCTCGTGACGGTATTCAGCTTAAGAATTGCAAACTGTAAGAATACTTCTATTCATATCACTTTGATGGAACTAATATCGAATGTAACTTTTACTAGCGGTTATCACCTAATCTTTTACACAAATTTTACTTGATCTTATCGAACATCGCCAAGTGCTCTCAATAAGGAGCAGCCCCAACAATACTACTAGGAGAAGGAAACGCGACAAAATAACGATAACGTTGTCACACCCAGCACCATCGTGCACATCTACCGACCTTTCTGAAGCAGTAGATGAAATACAAGAGATGAACAGCTCAGGCAGCAAAGTGAAACTGCGAGATGCATGATCCAATCAATATCGAGACCACTATTTTCAATTCAACTTCTTATTCAGTAGAATTCTTGCTTACAACTAAAAACAAGTTCCTAATGATAAATTGACGACCATTTTCACACAGAAAAAGAAAACCTAACCAATATTTTGAATATACTTTGGTAGATAATGTTTGGAGAACCTTCAACACTATCACTGTCAACCATCCCGAAAAATCACAAATGAGTGCCAACCTCTGAATAGCTAGTTGACCTTATTTCTTTTGTTTCCGTAATACAGTATCTTGCAGTAATAACAAGGAGCGAAAAAAAAAGGCATTGGTCAAATTCATATTTGCTTAATTTAAAGACAACAATAGACTCTACCTTGGACCAAAAGATGATATTGAAAACGATAATGAAGGCGAGAGAAGTTGTGGAAATAGGAGAGGCCAACAAATCCCAAAACGACGCACGTAAATTAATTTCCTCAATAAGACAAGGACATTGACTTTCCATCAAAAGAGGGTGTTACGATGTCTCTTTGACTGATGTTAAAGGAATGCCAAAAGGTTGCTACTTTTTCAATAATAATCATACATTACAGAGTACTATGGAAGTTGAACGAATTTAGCATTCAACTAACATAATTTTAAGGAAAAGAAGAACTATTGTCATTGTGAACGTACAATCAACCTGATTCCTTCAAAATAGCAAACTTTGTTCATGCTTACAAGGTTCATGAATCATGATAAAGACTTTCATATGTTAATCTAGCGTCGAAGTACCGACTTATAAAAAAACTGCCCTCTACATCACTTAGTTTAGATTAAGAGCATGAGGTAGTGCCATGGATATAATGGGTGTGCACTATTATCACCTCGATGTCTAATCAAAGACAAAGACGAAACCAAGCAAGATACACACTGATTGAGTCAATCCATAGATGACCAATGACGTGTTCTATTTTCTTAAGTTGTCTAAAGTCTAAAGTTAAATGTTTTTTACGTAATCAGTCAGTCTCCTCTAGTTTTCTAAAATTATCTTAAGTTTTCTAAAATGTTAGGTAAGATACAAAATAAATAAGATGAGGAGCACATATCCTAAGGTGACTACACAATAGTACATGATAACTGCACATAATGAGTTCGAAAAACATTCCAAGCAATTGAACACGAAAACAAATGAAACGTGTAATCACTTACTTCACTCGATCAAAATTGATCCCCATCCGCTTTTGGCCATCCATACCTGCACATTACAAACACAAATCCTTTACTACCACCGTCACCTTCACAATATGGTCAAAAACCCTCCATCATAACTCCATCCAAATAACCGACGACAATCCTCCTTGATATTATACAATTTCTTCTCACATTTGCTCACCTTTAATATAACAAACCAAACAAACAAAGAAAAATTAAAACCCTAGTAAAGAAACCTGGAAGAGGGTTGTAGTAACCAAGAATTTCAAGGTGTTTGCCGTCTCGAGGAGACCGACTATCAGCCGCCATAACCCTATAGAAAGGCTTGTTTTTGCAACCGAACCTCGATAATCTTAACCTCACCACCATCTTTACTTCTGCAACCTTCAAATTTTATCAAATCATTAAAAATTTGTACAGAAAATCTCTCTGAAACACAATTCAAATGCCCTTTTGTAAGATTGTTGACGATAAAATAAATAGACAAACAAACATCAAATGCCTGTTAGTGCAGCCAAAACAAAATAATGTTAACCACTACACACCCTATTTACCTCTCAAACATTCAATTAATCAAATCATTAACAATTCAAATATCCGTCTTAAGTAGAAAACGGGTCAAATTACTATGATACTAAAAAAAAGTAGAGTAATTAAATAAAAATCAATCAATTAAACATCATCAAAGGTTTGTTGACAAATTATATTATACACTTGTATCAAATCATTAACAACTGAAAATGCCAATTATTTAAAAGGGTATTCGTAGAAAGTGATTAATAAGTGAAAAACAAAGCAAAGATGAAATTTTGAGATTACCTTGAGGTAGAGTAAGAAGATGAAGATTGATAATTTTTTTCGTAGGAGATGAATATTGATTGAGTAATGAGGGTTTAACCCCAGATTTACGAATCGAGTATTATGTGGTCCGGGCTCGAGTTTCGGGCTTGGCCCGGGCTCTTAGCAAAATAGACTCGTAAATTAGGCTCGAACTCAACCGGTTACTCCGTAATTATAATTTGGGAATGAAACTACCGTTTGTCATTCAGTATCTGTCTGTGGCGCTTTATAAGTGAAGGCCAAACGTTACCAAAATTGGTTTAGATGTCAATTGGAGCCGTTAAGTTTCACCTTATCACTGATTAAGCCCTTGACATGTATCCAATCATGCTCCCAGCAGTAGTTAAGGAACTTTTTTTTTTTTATCTTCTTTTCTCAATTGATTTTGTATCCCATTAAGACGTCAATATTCTCGTTTGACAGTGCCAATGTGACACTTAACAACTTCAATTAACATTTAAATCAATTTTGGTCACATTTGACCGTTACTAATAAAGGTCAAGGATATGATAAGGATTATGAAGATGGTAGGGGTACAAGTGAGAAAAGTCATTTCTTAAGGGCACATATGAGAATTTCCCTTATAATTATATATAAATCATTATAAAAATAGAGGTTGAGCGAGTCGGTTTCAAAAAAAAATTGGCATAGCCCGAAACTTAACTAGGCCTTTCGGGGCTATGTTAGGTTGACCAAAATATGGCCCAATTGCTAAGATGGGCTGACCCGCATAGTTGACCATCTTTAGGTATTACCCGTAGAACTTTAGAATAGGGGACATCGACTTATTGAATTACAATAATCGGGTTTAGTATGAGGTGATATACGTTCGAAATATGTGTTCGTATTGAATTAAAATATAGCCGAGTTAGTGCGAGGATATCGGTTGGAAAAACTATTTCATAGTCCCTTATGAACTAATGAATGAAAGCTCCTTTCGAAGATGTCGTATCCTAACCCATAAAGAGCTACGGACTACGGAGTACTAATTTAGACGATCTTACATCTAAAATTGGTTTTACGTGAAGCAAATAGTATACTACGGAGTAGTATAGTAAAGGTTATAAAAACAAAAAGGAAAATTTAACGAGAATAAACCAACCTATTGTTGGTCTTCCATTAATAAAATTGGTTTTACGTGAAGCAAATAGTTTGACTGGAGAAGCAATCAGAAATGGGTTTATTATTCAATGGTAAGAACAAGTTTTGGGTTGGGTGAATTGACATTGATGAAGAAAATGTTAGAAGTGTAAAAATGGTGGTTCTCCATTTTAAGAGAAGGAAAGAGATGACTTGTAATAGCAGGTCATTAACAAGTTAAATTTGACATGAGTCTATTTTCGGAAGAGTGTTCTAATAGTTCAGTTTATTATGGGATTATTTAAAGGTTGGTTTATTATTGGAAGACCAATCATAGGTTGGTTTATTCCCGTTAAATTTTCCAAACAAAAAAACATACTCAATACATTAACGTTGTTGTCTACCATTTCGTATTACGCAAAAATTTTCATTCAGTCTCAAAATATTTGAGACATTTCTATAAATGATGGAGTACTCATCTATAAATAATGGAGTACTCATCTACTACTAGAGTTACACTGCTCGTTTGTTCGGAACTCCGACATCACGTATACTACTCCCTAAATGCTAGTAGTTGCTATGTAAGTATTTGCTTCTGCCTTTTCGCGGCAGCGAGGCGACACTTAGCCCGAAGCCCTGTGGCGAAAGCCTGGTTGAACAGTAGCCTAGTCTGGAAAGCGGAAATGAAGGGGAAGCTAGCCAACACAGCCATCGGAATGAATATTACGAAACCCATGATGAACTCGTACCCTCTAGCCACAGCTTTGATCCAGCTCCAAAACTTTGTGTCGTTCAGCAATGGCTTGCACGTTATCGCTATCTGTTCATAGATACATTTATCAGATGCGACAACAAATACAGAGAAACTGGCACAAACTGCAGTACTACTTAACAGGAATTAGAAGTTAACTACTTGTTCTTTTGGGTTTATTTTATTTTTTTCCGTTGTGGTGCTTTAAGGGATTAGTATCTGCAATTCCGCAATAAAATCGCCTATAATAGTTCGATAGTTTTACTCAAAGACGCACTGAGAAACATCTAGCAATAAGTACGGTATAATGTCGAAAATAGAGTTAGCAACTGTAAACTGAAAATGAGTGCAAATGCGAGAAGGAGGCTGTACCGATAAAAGAGCCCATCCAGTAGGTAAAAAGGACAGTAAACAAACCAAGACGTCTCCAACTGTCAGATTTTGAAATAAGATGAGGATAGCCAAAGTGACTGCCAAACCAGCGAAGAGAAAAAGCTTCAAAAGTCGATTCTCCAACTTTAAATGTGTACTGAGCTTCTTTCTGCTTACGGATTCAATCTGCCATCACACGTTACCATAGTCTAGGAGTTAGTCTTCCTTCTATTAGGGATTACCTCAAACAGTAAATAGTATGCAGAAATGAGCATTTCCAGTTTTTACCTTTAAAATAACTATCACAGCAACGATGACAAGCCATGATAACCCGTAAACCTGAGAAAAAATCATAAGGTCAGAACAAGGTTGAAGGTCCATATCCAGAAGTCCAATAAGACTCACTTCCAAGACTTGTAGTAAATCAAGTTACTTGTCTAGTGAATAAACCACAAGTGTTGGGTGAGTGGAAAGAAAATGCAAAGTAGAGCTTGACGTAGATAACAAGATATCAAGAAACCATGAAAAATCGCAAAAGCAGAATCATAAGCATTTTCCTGAAAACTTGACACTACAAGATGTGTTTAACTCACCATTCTACTTGTATCTACATTAGATACACGAGAATAACGCACCAGCCAATACTGAACGAGAAAGAACCTCAGAGAAAGAATAATCTCCCAGAATCGTCCTGAGAATCCTGTGTATACCAAATGCTCTTGCTCTTGATCCCACCACGATTCCCAGCTTTCAGTAGCCGATACACCTAAACCACCATGACTGCAAATCCATTTTATCCAATCATACCAGTCATCCACAATCTTATGCCACTCAAATCCAGAAGGATTGAATATGAAAGGAGCAAATAGCCACGATATGACTAGGAACCACAGGGGGGCGGTTACATAAGCTGCCGAAATAGATGCTGCTGATCCGTAAAAGTGACAAATCATCAGTAACATCATAAGTTCTAGCGCTTTTGTGAAATGACTTCTTGAGTAGATTCGATAATTTTCAGCAAACTTCTCGTGATGCACAACAAAACCACGGCCTGTAGCTCTGTACTTGGTTCCCCCGTGCAAGATAGTATGACCATAGTAATGTATTTTTGTCCCAAGAGAGAATGTAGAGAAAATAGGAGCAAGTGGCAATTGCATTACTGAGGTGCTGAAACCTTTCTCTTGTCCAATCTTCATGAATGTAGGTAAAACCATTAGGAGCCCCATTTGAAAAACAAATATTGTCATCATGGCTGCGTTCAGAGGAGTCTGTCCCGTCACCTTAGTAGGTGTAACTACTGATCGATCCAAACCACTTAAAGATAGATACACTCTTCCATACAAGAAGACATATGATGCAACGACAGACAACTGCATAGTTATAGTAATAAGATATGTCAGCAAAAACTATAGAATATATTTTGAAGAGCTGTGTTTGAATATCTAGTCATATAGAAGCACGAATGTCGAGATTTTTCCGCTTTACAGAGTACATTAGTAAGGTCAGTGAAATTTGCTTACCATGGCATTTATGTGATATCCAATTGTTGTGAAGTAGCACGAAAGCATGCGGAAAAAATCAAGGCGATTGCCTAATCTATACAAATCTCGACTGAGGGTTTGCTCCCCATTACCACAAGCAATTTTTGCTTCAAACTTTGAGATTTGGTTGAGCCCTATATCCCGACCCTTTCCTACTTGGATATACTCGTGGTGAGTGACATTCCCTCGCCTCAATGTTGAATTGAACCCTACAGATCAAAGAATGTTAGAACTTGCAGATCTTACAATATTTTAGAGAAAACCGTTTTAACTTTTATAAGAGACTTTCGGCCGTTTCGGGAAAGGATCTAAACATTAATAAGACGTCAAAACTTACCAGCAAAGATGTCTTCACTTAAATTTATACAACGTGATGCTTTGCTAATTCCACCACGAGTAATATGGAATATTCTATCAAAGACATCTGGGTGACCATAGTGGAAGCGAACCCTGTTATAACATATACAGTAGGAGGCCAAAATCAATGGAATGTTATAACCCTGCTATATTATGACATCGCATTTATAATAGACTGTAATCAGTGTGACTTATTATTCTATCCGAGAGTAGAGGAATGTAGTGGCGTACTTCAAAGCCCTTGCAAAAACTCTTTGCTGACTGGCAAAGAAGCTGGTCTCTTGAGTTGACATAAACCAAGCCAAGGACGAAAAACTGCAAGGAAAAAAGATATCGTTAGTTGGTAATTTTTTACGATTAAATCAAAGAATGATAGAACTCGCAGATATTTCGGATCCAATTTACCTTCCAGTAAAGGCATGCTCACGAAGACCTAGGATAGTAGGTGGCCGCACTCCATGATTTTCATTAAATTCTTCCAGGAGGTTACGCATTTTGAGTGCTTCTTCAAAGTAATTATCCTGTGATGATATAAAATTGATTAAATTTCAAAATTTTCTTTGAGCAGATAACGAGATTTCTGTCAACAAATAATAGCTTGCCTGGTTCATGTCTATGGCCTGGAGGGCTTCTCCTCGAGTGAATATAATGGCATTGTTCTGGTTCTCAGGCTTCCCTTCTCCTATCCTTGGAGGGCCAGGCAACTTTATACGGTATATTTCCTTTGCAACGATATAAAACTAGTGTCAAATGTGCCCGTAACTGTCCACATACTAATTTCAAAAAAGGGTGCCCTTACTTGTTCATGGTGATTAAAAGCTTTGACGAGAACAGAGTAGTATAACTTCTGCTCTTTCCCGGTAAGGTCTTTATCTTCAACTTCATCAATATACGCCACACGCAAAGATGGGTTACTGAAAATGAATAATTTTGAGACATCAGATCACAGTCAGATTGCATTCCAACCATGGCACAAAAATGTTCCCATTACAAAGCGACTCTTGTTACGGTGCCCTTTATATAACACCCAGTGAAAAGAACCCGGTTTTAATTCATCTCCTAAAACCAATACGGAGTACAAAATATTTTCTATATGTTGTGCTATTTCCGCCACTAGTTAATATTATCAGTCAGTTTTAGGAAAATAGATGGAGAAGGTGACCAGCAGATCTGCAAATGATGTACTCACGTACACGTTAAAGAAAATTTACAGAACATGCACTATGAAAAATCTAACAGAAAATAAACTTGAATCTCAAATTTCAAAACAAAAAAGTTTAGAATTCTTCCCGCCGTTCCCTCCGATTGCGTGAATTCTTATGATTACCTCTGTCTTCCTCGACTTGAAAAGTCGCAAGAGATTAGAGAATCAATGTTATAACAACTTCGGTAAGCGTATTTTAAAATTCTAGCCAAAATCGGCCCCAAGCAGTTATGTTACTTCCTAGTAATAGTGCAACATAGGACACTTGTGGCAACAATGACTTATTACAACATTATTATACTACTGAGAGTCTGGGACAAGAATTATGTTACAGAGTACGGAGTACTTACTCAACCATCAACTTTAAAATGTCTGTTGCGTGACGATCTCCACTTCGCTTCTGATGCCCATAGTTCTGACATGTCACAACATATGTGAATTTTAAATCAGACACAGCTGCTAAGTGTGCATAAAGGGATCTTTGACTTCGATTATCTTCCCCCGTCTGAGCCATGACTGCTTTATAGCCCTCTAGGATCTCTGAACCAAAAACAAAACAAAAAACACAGTCGAAAGTGAGGAAATTTATGATCCAAAGGATTCCCAGACAATCGTAAGTTTGCAACTTACAGAAGATATACTAAAAACATCCACGACAAGATCCTTATTTCTTCACTTTCTCTAAGCATGTAAGCATGCAGTACACGAGTACCACTAAAACATTAGATACGAAAAATAACCCAGACACAGTAGAAATATAACATGGAGATAGTGACCCCCAGGAACTTCACTGAAACTAATTTCCAGATTTCGAATCACACAAGTTTTCAAGTGCTCTACGTATTTGAGCCTGTCCAGCTAGCCCTCTCAGAAAAGCAGGGATATAGTATACACGCGGAAAATGTAATAAACTAGGACAAAACTGTAACAAATGCTAGTGTTGTGGATACGCAGTAAATAAAGCGTAATACTAGCGCAGGGACTAGATGGAGAGTTCACCTAAATCGTCCCCTCTATACATGGAATTGTACATAGAATCTTGGATCTCATACTTAGGCAACCACGCAATTAGCAAAGCAACGCCAAAAAAGGCTAATAACATTCTTACCCTGTTCTTTAGCTGTTTCGAGAAAAGCCTGAACCATTAACGCTCTTCTGTAGTACATCATTCCTCGAACTGCATGTGTGAGAATTGTTAATTCTGAATTCCGGAAAATCTGTGATATGAATTTTGGTGTGTGAAGAGAAGCGGCACTCACCTGTTCTGCCAAGAGTTTGTCCCCTAAGTGAAACCCAATGGCGAAGCTGTAAAATTTTCTCCTTGCTTCCCCAAACACCCGCATTTTTCTTATAGTTGATTCTTTCCTTGAAATTGTTCCACTCATCTAGAAAAACACCAAGCAAAAATCTCAAAAGACTCGCAAAATAACAGGAAAAGTTACAAAAGGTTATGTAAAAGATCTAGTTTACCATTAGAAAGTGTCCTTACCAGGGAAAATCTTTTGCAGGTAATATAAAATTGAAATGCCATCTTCATTTTTCATACTAATGTCAGAGGTGGAGTATATTGTCTCCTCACTGTAGTAAGGGGTAAGGACACTGCAAGTTTTGAAGGTAAAACTGTCAAATTATCGAAGTTATTGATAAGACGCTACAACTTAGCAATCCTGTCATCAGAACACAAAATGAAAGTACCCTTTGCTACGATAAAAATAAAGACCATTTATGACAAGGGGTGAAATGTTTCTGCGCATGAATTTCTCTGTGTTTCCACAATGTGTGTGTGTTTTTTTTTTTTTAGCTTCAAAGGAAACTTCAGATTAATGAATCCGCCTAAGCAGTAAGCACTAACCAGAGACGAGCACGGAAATTGTAGTTACCCTTACATAAAGTTAAACAGACTGAGCTACTAGTAACTTGACTTACGATTTTTTTTTTATAAAGTACATAGTTTTATGTTTAGGCCTAAAATCACATGGTAAGTGTTGGTATCCATGTTCATAGTCAGGTGCTAAATGTTCAACTCATGGAAAAACTCAGAGAGGGCTCTAAGCAACTTAGAATCTTGAATAATAGATCCCGCAGATCGAATCCCATATCATGCCGAAATTGTTAAATGAAATGTGAGCTACATCAAAATGCATAACAAACGCAAGCAACATGACAGAAGAAACTGCACACTCCTATGTTGCTACGGTCCATCACTTTGCCTGGGTATCATGTGTCTGTAAATTTCTACACGAAACGCCACTGTGAAAAGGACAAAATATGGTACTTTGTCACAATGTACGCGTGACACTCCAACACGAAGGCATGTCCAACAGAATAACATAATTGTGCAAGGACAGGTAAGCAACAACAAATGTAAAACAAACCTGAAAGACAGCATCTTACGAACTTTGGGAGCAGATGGCATATCCATGAACAATGAATTGGCGAAAAATGCAATTCTCCTGTTTGCTTCAGGGTTCTTTAAAGGTTCATCCATCACCGTCAAAAGTAGATGTAGACGTTTTATCTGTAAAACACAAATGACAGAATTCATTATTTGGCAAGAATATGTAATTTCAAGTTATTTAGAAGGCTTAAACATATCAATCATGTACCTGTTCTTCCCATTGTGGTGTAACCTCTGGTAATACTAAAGAATCAAAATATTGCTTTCTAACCTCCCCATTGATCTCATGTTCAGCCAATCCACTATATATCATATTAGTATGAGTAGTTTAATAACAAGAAAGGTAGACATAAACCATGAGAGCTTTCAAAAACACATGTATATAGGCATGTCCACAATGCAGAAGTATAGATACGAATCGTACCAAATTTTAGTCGTCAACATGTCATGCGTAACAGTTTCCAGCATGCCTTGCAATTGCAGAACAACAGTTTCTCGTACACAAGCATTGCCATAACTCTTGATCATGAAACAGAAGTTTTGACTTTCAGAAGGCGAAATCAGAAAAGCTAAGAATAACGTGATAGTGCAGCATGCTGCTCGTTACTCACCAGGTATTCCACAAGGTCCACAAATTTTTTGTAAAGAGTAGGTAAACCGCTCATCTTAAAATTTGTGAGCAGCGTATTCCTTGAAATACTTGCCTCTACCTCTTCCAAGATGTTTGAGACCAACCTGTTAAGCAATTACTTCAATATTTACGAAATGGAATCCTGTTATAAACCTACTCTATCGACATTCTATAATACGGAATAGAAGTTAAAAAGGATTTATAGTTTGGAACACTAAGGTCATGGAAATGTTTGCTTGAAATCTTGTTTCTCACATGAAAATACAAAATTGTGAAAATAAATCCATTTTGCTTATCTCAATCCATAAAATCAAGGGAGCTAAAAAGTAGAGTATAGAGTGAATAAAGGAAAGATGAAGGATGATATAGAATTCTGATTAGTGATGACTGATGAGAATTTTGAAACATATGTGGCACTATTCCTGATTTATCAAATAGGGGTTATGTATCGAAATTCACCTTTCCTCAGGTCCGGTAGAAACGAGAGTCTGTAACACTCGCTTAAAGGATACATAGCATTCAATGACAGCACATTTCATATATTCATCAGTAGAAATTTGCTTCCACAGATCAGATTCCATAGATCGACATTGAGCTGCCATATCCAATGCAATTGGGAGCTGTATAAGCAGGACAACGATCAGTGCACTGCCCAAAAAGTGAGACTTTACGTTCTTTGAATTTCAAAATCAGCTCTGAAAATCAAGCTATGCTCACCTTTCCCGCAAGTAAAAAGAGTGGCCATTGAATTATTTCCGGGCAGGAGTCTGATGAAGCGGGTGCAAGTAATAGATCCATCTCCCTGTATATAGTAAATTATGATTCAGCAACATGCATTCATGCAATGTAGAAAAATGAAGGTAAGAAAGAGGTCACTTGCCTGTTATTCACAATGTCCTCTTCTCGGAAACAAAATATAATTTCATTCCAAAGCTGTGAAAACCCAGCCGCTTCAATCCTCTTGCATTTATTAGCCTGTAGGAATTTTAGTGACAAACATATCAGCGTGAATAATATTGTCTGCAAACAAGATTTGACGAAGGTAACAAACGAAACACAGCAAGAACCTCATTAAGTTGGAGTGATGAAGAAAAGCCTCTGTTAGACGAGGAGGACCCGGTGATCAGACGGTTAACAAAAGCACCAGGTAGTCTTTGGAATCCCAACCTTAGATCCTTGAAGCTACTTATCTGTTAAACATGCAGAAAGCAACATTGATGACATGCAAAATTTTCTTTTTGTAAAACAACATTAACATATAACCCAGTGACAATGTCATAATGTAATCAAGTACTGAGTATATAATACTGAAATATCCTTCAACTTAGACGATAAACACTAGAGACTGACACAGTGAATTTTTGAATGTCCTAAGATGAAGAACGACTAGAGATACAATTAAAGCAAGAACAAAATGATCTGCGTCAATGGAAGTCCCTGACAATAGCACTCGTGTAAAAAATAAAATGTAAATACAACTGAAGTGATACCAAATGGACTACAACACACAGTACGATATGTGAGGTTCGCACAAAGTACCTCTCCTAGGTGATCAAATGCTCCAATCAGATTACCACAAGCTGTGGAGTATATAGAGTACCATATGTGAGTATCCAAGAAAAAAACCTGCAGGTTTGAATATAGGTTAGGCTTGCAAAACAATGACCTATGAACTCTAGATTTTAAGCAGTAAAGCCAAGAATTCTATGACACACCAGTATAACTGGAAGCCAAAGTAAAGCCAATAGACCAAAATTATTTTGAGCTGCATAGAAAACCAAACATCAAATTAGAACACTGAAGAGTATTACCATGATTGCAAAAAGAAGGACAACAGAATGCTATACCCTGTGGTAATAATTTATGCAGCTGGTATTCGACATTGCTGAAAGTCATTAGGTACTTTGTTGACATAACTAAGGGTCTTATCTGAAAAAGGAAAATAAGTGAGTGATAATTGGAAAACAAACGTCAAGCTTCCATAATAATATTTGTTACTTGGTACAGGAATGTAGTAACGGCCACGATAATGTTCAACAAGTCATGGTATCGGTGTTAGTTACTTCTCTTTTTATCTGAAATTTGAGTTTAAGCTTCATGTTTTAGTCTTTGTTTTCTCTTTTCGTCTCCTTTTCACACATACCCACAGCATTTGCAAGCCCCCATTTACCAAGTTGTTCTTAATAAAGTTACAGGGACACTGGGCAGTATCTTTAATTATCCAACAGTCTGACATCGTGTTGTAGCTGAGTTTGGGTCACAAAATATCACTTATGTGACCAAAAGGGAAGTTTCACCAGGGGCCTAAGTGAGACCGAAAAATCAGCGTACAGATATATGTTTGTACTATGATCTGGGCTACAAAATCCTTCAAGGTAGCTGCCAATAGCATCTTTTTCTATACAAAAAGAACATTCTACAGGTATAGAGTACATCGACTTACCATGACAAAATAACTGAATGAAAGCTTGGATGCGAGCAAAAGTACCCAAAACAGCGCATACCTGATGCAAACATTGTTTAGCTTAACAGTGCACGAATAAAAGGAATTAAACTCTAACGAAAAGCATTTACAAGACTCACTTTATGAATGAATCGGGGCTTTCACGCATATCCCTACCCACATAACTCTTGGGCTGCATAGAAACACAAATTTACACCCATATTACTGCAAGTTTATAAATTGAAGCATGCAGTTCATCAGCACATGGACACAGATGAGTAGTTATCGGCCACTTCAGGAAAAGAAACTAAAAAAGAGTTTATTTGACTAGATAGACACTATGCTTTGGCAATAAACCAGTTGCTAACTACCGCCCGACTAATGCATAGCCACACAAGAAGGGTAAATCCATCACATATCCGAGGAGTGGAATATTAATATGTATATGAACCTTTGCGTTTGCGTCCATGATAGGAATATATAGATATTTTGAACACAGTGTTTTATCTAAAATCCTTATAGCTTTCGGGACTACGAACCAGTATAGCTATCGCATTGGCCAGACACATTAGTTTTCCTCACCTTTGAGCCAGACTTCTTAAACTTAGGGAATTGTATACTAAATGGAGTAACAAAGAATACAAGCAAAATGGAAGGCAAATTAGTACCTGAGACCACCAAATAAGCAATCTTATGATTAGCCAATCAGAACGTCTCAGATATCGGAGAAGCACAGGGAAAAGGGTTAATGCTGTAGCTATTAAGTTAGGGAGGGAAAACGCCACTGTCAAGATATAGTATGCAGAGATATCTCGAGCTTGTTCAGATGCCATATTACGTGCGTAACAAAATGAAAGAGCTGCTGCCCAAGCAAGACTAACAATAATCTTCAGGACACTTCTCAAGACATCTGTGAATATCCGCCTACGCTGAAATGGACAGTTGATAACAACATCCAAAATACCTAAAGAGAAATAAAATCATACTGAGAAGTGAGAACCATACTTAAAGCATAGCTATAGAACAGCAACCGAAAACAACACTATGTATGGAATGCTACAAATACAACCCAAAACAAAGCAGTACATCATCCAAAGTGCGAATCTTAAAACGAGCAAGCAGGATATGAAAATATAAAGCGAAATAGAACATGAGAGACGGCTTGAGAGCATAAAAATGGTACGTATAAGAGCTAAAGATGATCAAATAGAGGGGTTAAAACCAAGTTAACAGACAGGCAAAAGAGTATTAACGCAAAACGAGAGGACTTGTCTCTATGACCTCTTGCTTAGCTTAAACTGAATCTTTGACACATGATATCTCCTAATCTAATGGAGCTCTTAGATATGCTTCTATCTTACATATATATCCCAAAATTTTCCACGGTCTTTGTCAAGCACTCACGCTACACGATCGGGAAAAAAAAATTGTATTACTTGAGCAGTATATGAACAGAAATGACTGCAGAAACAGTTATCAAATCATTTATACATCGAAGTAACTCCCTCACGATCCTAGCAAAGAGAAACAACTCGGACATTTGAGAAAAACTGGAGTTGAAAGCACAATTCTGCAATAGCCTTGCGCCCTCAACATGTGTGTATACAAGGATAAGATCCTTGTGATTATAGATGCATAGGACGAAGAAGTTCAAAAATCAAAGAAAATACATAACATTATCTTCAACTATTAACCACGGCTGAGGAGTGAGGACATACTCTGGAGCAAACGAAGAAAAGATGCAGTGATAAATATACTTGAGACAGCATAGAAGACATCCCTCCTGAAAATAGATAGAATGGGAGTTTCATTCCATGCAAACACAACCATAGCCTGCAGACACAGTACTTCACATTATTATATATATTCGTTTCAAAGCGTGAGGCAAATTAACTTGTCGAATATAAAAAGTTATAACAAAGGAATACCTGAAGAGCTAGTACATAGAAAGTCCACAAACGATCAAAGCTTTGAAAGATGTGCCAGAACGTTCGAGACTCGACAAAAAATGATTTTTGTGCACTTTCGAAGGTCGTTTGGGACACCTTTCTTCCCTAGAAAATCAGACAATTAGACCAACTGAGAAAAAGTCAGTTTTGAGATCATTTCAGTGGACTAGTAGCATGACATTACCTTCACAGTTTCACGAATTGATTCAGAAAAAGTTCCGCCAATTTGCATAGGCCAACCTAATGAAAAACAATCTGATGACCTGGATGAAAGATGAACCAAAGTCAAAATCGGCATAAACATTGATGATTAACATTGTGTACAGTATGTTAAACGAAGTAGCAATTGCAGACCAGAAGTACTCATTCAGGTCATCATAGTTACACCAAGCTGAGTGCGGAGCCTTCCCGTCATTGCTCTTTTGAGCTTCCTGGGATAAATTCCAAACAAATAATATATGAGATCAGAGCCACCGAAGTGTTTTTTTTTATTTTTTCGCCATAAAAGAGCCACTATAGTTAAATGATTTGTTCATTTCAACTATTAGTTACCTTCTCAATGACATTGTAGAGAGGCTTGATGACCTTACAAAGAAAAGACTGATCATCCACACAATGCGAGGGCTCAATATTCTCCCCCGTTGCAATCTTCACTTCTCCAGATAGAATTGCAGACAACTCGTGTGCCATCTACACGAGTGTTCCAAACCAGTTATAGTATGAAACCGCTTACAGACAATAAACTTAACGCTATTAGGACTCAGAGTACGATGATGATGTATGTACAATGCTTACATTGTGAAAAATGTAACACAGGCATTCTGGCATAAAGCGGACATTTGCTGCTTCACCCCAGATAAGTAAATATAGGCCGATGTACAATATTTTGGTGGGTTGGGCTACTTGTTGACTATGCGGTACCCTAGCAATTAAAAGCAAATCAACATTAATTAACTTGGATCAACAAAGGGAACTTCCGCTATACTGGAAAGTGACATGTATAAATTGCAACCTTTCACGACATCCTATGAATCTGCACCAAGTTTTGTAGTTGTGCAAGAGCTTGTTAATTACAGCATCAACAACTTGATCATCAAGCTGCATAATAGACAATATCCCAGAGGTGTTATCGTTAATTGGTACAGCCAAGAATCGTCAAACGCAGTAGCGCCGACAAATAATATACACATATATACAGAACGATTAAGTTCCGAATTCTGACCTTGTCCGTAGGCTCAAGCTCTGGATTCAGCCTTATGTGGACATTAGCTAGCAGCATTATCAGGTGCTCTCGTTGATTTCGAACACTGTGTCTCTGCACGAATGACACAATATCGATAAATACCATTGTCAACACTCACCAAGTAATGTTCCAATTAACAGAGCAATTCATCCCCCAGTTAATAGTAGAAAGTCGACAATTTTTTCAAAAGGGAACCTGAAATCCAAATGTAGCACCGAGCCAATCAAGAAGGTCCAAGTCATCAGTCTCCTCAAATACAGGCGGCCAAGCTAAACCATCAATGTTCCTTACAGCAGATACGGCAGCCTTTACCTGATGCCCAGCGTATAAACAAACATTACAATTCGTTCAATTTGTCTTAAAATAGACGGTCTTTTTATAGACCACTTCTTTTTCACCTACTCCACATTTAGGTGTATGGTGACCTTAGTGACACCGGTTCGACAGTGGTCTAAAAAAAAGACCGTCTATCACAAAACTTACTCCAATTCTTTTATTCGTCTTAGAAAACTAAATGCTAAGAGTTCAGTCAAAATTGTTAAATCGACGAAACCTAAAACAACAGTCGACACCAGTTAACTGAGAGAAGCATTTCAACATTATCCAACACAAATCGACGAAACCTAAAACAATCCACAAACAAAACAAAGCACACAATTCGAAATCGAAAACAAAAAAAAAAGAAAAAACCGTCACCTCATGGAGCTGCAGAATAGCGTGCGATGATGCTCCATCAACATTCAACGGAAGAATGTTGTAAGCTTCGCACGCCTTTCGCTTCTTCTCCTCTACTTGTTTCGCAGCAGAAATCACCTGCGAAAGAAAATCAAATCAAAGGCAATTTATTAAATCGACGTCAACAGACTTCTTAAGTAAAAACACGAAAAAAAAAAATCGAAAAATGAGGTGCGTAGATGAAAATTAAAGCAAACCTCGGGAGAAATTTGATGGCCGAAAACAGCGGAGATGACTTGAAAAAGAAGAGAAGAAGTATGAAGAAGAGAAAGGTCGCCATTGTTGAGAGCTCGAGTGGAGTATTGCAGATAATACGAACATATTTCAATAGCGTCTTTGTCTTTGATCACTCTCTCGCTGCATGCCTCCTCCTACATCTCAATAATGGTTAAAATAATGCTCTAAAAAAAACCGTCTTTTTAAAGACAAAGTGTTTTATTAATAGTGGGAGGATCATGTCACCCGAGTATTTTTGGTAACGTTTATTAGAGGAGTGTAACATTTTTTTGTGACTATTTTAAAATCTCGTGTAATTTCGTTTAGAGATTAATTTCAGATTTCAGATTAATTTCAGATTTTCAGATTAATTTCAGATTTAAAAGTAAGTTGGCAAAAGGCCAAAAATTACCCGGTCCAAGTATTGTAAAAGATTGGCCTTAAACTGCAAAACATCGGAGTTGGAGGAGTTTGGATCCAAGCTATGGGCCTTCTCATAAGCATGTAATCGACCTAACAATTTTGCAAATTAATTAATAATGTTCATTACATTCAATTATGTACATTTGATTAAAATAATTTTCACTAACGAAAATAAAAATGTAATGCATAAAATTGAATAGAATGTAAAAAATATAAAACAGCCTTATATCATAAGACGAGTATAATAATAAAAGTTGTCCAAAAATAACCTTAATTTTCAACATAAAACTACAAGAGAGCGATTGTTTTGTACGAGTACAATAAAAAAAATAGCCCATAAATTATCTCATGTATTTCGTTTTGTTTACTTTCTTCGGTTATATACGAGTATTCGCAAAACGAGTTGAGATCCTCTAGAGTTGAAAAATAACTCTACCTTATAGAGTTTACCTAAATTAACAAAGATTATGATTTCTTTGTTATTAATATAATTGTCAATATATTAATTTCTTTTTTCAAATATCATTTATGGTAAACTCTATCTCTACCATAAATCAACTCTAGATGATCCTAACACTCGTAGAACGAATTTTCTATTGTGTGCGTATCATACGCACAATAAGAGCAACTAACTCACTAATTTAGGAATGAAAATAAAAGAAGAGAGAGAAATTTGATAATCAATTAATTTCCATTCCTTTATTAGTGGGTTAATTGCTCTTATTGTGTGCATGATATGCACACAATAGAAAATCCGTTCATAAAATAATACTCCGTAATATATGCTTCATACTTACGGAGTAGATGATACGGAGTACTCATATAATAAATGTGTTATTTTGTATACCAATTTATCTTTTTGTCAAATCAGACTTAAATAAGAGTGTTACGTATGTCATATTTATTTCATGTTATTACTTACATAGTACTCCGTATATATCAAGTTACGCAATTAGCTAACAGTTAACATGTTAGTTTACTATTTTACACCGTAATAATATTATCAAGCAAAAAATTTAAAGTTGGAATAAAACATACAAAAGTAGGCCAATCGAGGGCAGGCATTGACGATCTCGTTCGCAGCACGTAAAATCGGAACGATGGAGACGATGGAGGAAGGGACGACAATTTCATCGGTGTACTCTTTAGACAGCTTCATATTAGAAATCTTGTGTAGATAAACTTATTGCAATTTGCAAGCTTAGGAAGTGAGCTACGACACAATTTATAGATTGTGTTATAAATTATCATTATTACTGTAGATACCAAAATTTTATAATTTGCAAACTTTATAATTTGGTAGGTTGAGAATATTTTGTATTCCTTATATTTTGAAATAATTATCAGAAAATATTGTTATAATATTTTCATGATTTTAGATACTATAAGTCATCTTAAGCCTATAATAAATACTCTCTTAAGCCTATAAATACTTTGTATTCCTTATATTATTATCTTATACTATAAGTCATCTTAAGCCTATAAATACTCTCTTCGTTCTAGTGTTTGACTTTATTCTGAGAGTGATTTGCGAGAAGTGTAAATAAATGACTCAAACAGTTGATTTAAGCTAAGGCCGAATTAAGTCGACAAGATCCTGTAGTTTATCAAACCAAAACCCAAAAAAAATCTTTGAGATAGAATTAAGAGATCTACAAAATTGTAACACGCAATATTTAAAATAAATAAAATTATTGTTTCATGTTATTTTATTTCCTGTTTAACATATTATTGTAGGTTTAGAAAATTTATAGCTAACAATATGCTTCTTGAAATAATATAAAATATATATTAAAATATTTCATAAGCACGTTTGTTAAAAGAACATCATATTCATCTAAGCCCTTTGTGTTCTTAATTTCTTTTCTTAGATACGAGGAATTTATTCCTAAGAGTATATATGCTATTCGATGTTGTAGAATACTTTACTGATAGTTGTAATGAATTTTGAACATGTTTTCATTTACTAAAATTATTGCATAACGTGATCATAAATATTTATTGAAAAAATAGGTTTCTAAAAAAGTTGGAACTCGGAAACTAATTGTACTTCAACGGTCTAGTAACGGGTAAGGATCTTCTAGAGTAACTTTACCATAGAGTTACTCTAAAATATCGTTTTTTAAATTAGATAATCATAACAAATTTATTTAATTTTGATATTTCTCTTATACAAATACCCTCATATGCTTCCTCATTGATTTTTTTTCCCAAAAAAGGGTTTAGGGTACAATTTTACGGTGCTAAACCCTTTTCCGGAATGTTCCGGCGGCTTTGCCGCCGAATCCAAACCAAAAGCTAGAAAACATGAAATTGGTAAACCCATTTGGGTGATGGATGAAAAGAAATTTTTTATTCTATGCAAGTAATATCACAAAAATGAAGTAACTCTACGGTAGAGTTACTCCAGAGGATCTCTACACGTCTAGTAACTACTCTGTATTTAGTAACTACTCTCGTAGAAAATAAGTTAAATTGAATTGAATCGATTATCATAATAACTTGGATAAATCAATAAAATCAATTAGTCTCTTGTGAGACGGGTCAACCCGTCTCACAAGAGAAACGGGTCGGATTTTTTTAGGGTTGCTTAAATAGAGCTCTCCTCTCCTCTTTCCTCCTCTCTGCCGCCTCTCTTCATCATTTTGTTTTTTTTTTTCCTCTCTCTCTCTCTTCCATTTCATTTCTCTTCCTCTCTTCCATTTCTTTTTAATTTCATTTGTTTCTCTCCTTTCCTCTCCTCACCTCACCATTTTTGTTGCTGTTGAAGTTGAAGTGAAAAAGGAAGGTGACGGTGGTGGTGGCTCACGGTTTGTCCACGACGGTGCTGGTGGTGTTGCCGTTGTTGGTTGAGTTGTTGGTTGTTGTTGTCGTTGGTTTGCTGTTGTTGTTGTCATGAGTATTTGGGTGATGTTTTCTTCGTAGCAAACGATAGTGCAGTAGAGTAGTTTGGGTGATGTTTTGAGCTTGTATTTTTGTGTATTTTGTAGAGCTGTAGAGTAGTTTCTACACTCTATTTTGTAGAGCTTTAGTGGTAGTGGCTCACCTTTGTTTTCTCTTTTATAAAACCATTAAAATGTTACCCATTTTTCTCTTTTTTAAACCCAAAATCCGTTTTTCTCTTTTTTAAACCCATTTTAATGATAACATTGTTATTGTAAAGGGTGACATGTTTGCATAAATGGGTAACATTTTCTTTCAAGTAAAACAAACCCATTGAAATAAGATGGTAGCTGAGAAATAAGATGGTAACATTGTTTTTCTAAAGGGTGACCTGTTTGTATAAAAGGGCAACATTTTCTTTCAAGGAAAACAAACCCATTGAAATCTCAGTTGAGCTGAAAAATGAGATGGTAACATTGTTGTTGTAAAGGGTGACTTGTATATATAAAATGACAACATTATCTTTTAAGGAATACAAACTCTGAAAGTTAATATGGTAACATTATTATACTAAATGGTTACCTGTTTGTATAAAAGGACAACATTATCTTTTAAGGAAAACAAACCCATGAAAAGCTTAAAATGAGATGGTAACATTGTTGTTGTAAAGGGTGACCTATATATATAAAATGACAACATTATCTTTTAAGGAATACAAACTCTGAAAGCTAACATGATAACATTATTATACTAAATGGTTACCTGTTTGTATAAAAGGATAACATTATCTTTTAAGGAAAACAAACCCATGAAAACTGGGGTTTTATAATATGTTACCAATATAATATAATATGTTACCATTTTTGTCTACTTTGTTACCATTTCTAATTACCCTATAAACATGATTTTCGATAAAAGATGAAAAAAAAAAAAAATGGGTCTTAAAAAAATTTTCAAAAAAAAAAAAAAAAATTTCAAAAAAAAAAAAAAAAAAAAAAAAAAAGGGAAAACGGGTCATATCCGACCCGTCTCAAGGCTGGAAACAGGTCAGCCATCTCAAACAAGAATTTGTGCAATAAAATAGAAACTAATAAAATTAAATATTCTTGATCCAATACTCCAATATACTTCATCCATTCCATTTGATTCTATACATATTCCTTTTTCGGAAATTCCAATCAATTCTATACATTTCTTTTTTAGTCTCTACTTTATTAAACTAAAAAACCAATATACCCTTCACTAATACCCACTCAACCCACTTGCAAACAATAAAGTAGGGGTATTTAAGTAATTCCATTATCTACCCCACTTGATTTTCTTCTACCTTAATTACCGTGTTTTGGTCAAACGTATAGAATCAAACGGAATGGAGGAAGTACTCCTTTGGAAACTTAAACGAATTCAAATCGTTTTATTTAATGTAGAATCAAATTGTATTCATTTAGCCAAAATTAGCCAATTACTACTTTATCCATTTTACTACTTTATCCATTTTACTACGGAGTACTATATTTTTTCCATTTTCCAACTACTTTATCCATTTTAAAACAAATAAACTACTTTATCCATTGGGTATTGATTAATTGTATACGGATTTTACTCACTTGGTATACTTTTATTACGATAATTTCCGATTTTACCCTTTTTTACTCCCATAATATACACATTTTTTTTTTTTTTTTTAACTTTTCCTAAACCATATACATTCAATTTCTATATTTTCTTAAATCAAATTCATTATGTATTTCAATTTATCAATCATGAATTCCGATAATAAATTTAATGAGGTAATTATTGTTATTAATTGCTATTTTGTTCATTAAATAATTGAATTTTATTAATTTTTTGTCAATTTAAGTTAAAATTAAATTAGGGTTTATAAATTAGTGTTTGTGGTGGTTTATGGTGGTGGTCTTTGACTGTGGGGAGAGGGGCGGCGTGTGGTGGTTAGTCTGGGCGGGGAAAGGGGCAGCGTGTGGTGTCCGGCGGTGGTGACCGGCGTTGGTACCGGCGGTGGTGGTTTGTGGTGGTGTTTAGAATTTGGGAGTTTGTGGTTGTTTGTGGTGGTGTTTAGATGGGCGGCGTGAGGTGGCGGCGGTGGTGGTGGGAGGGGTCAGGCGGCAGCAGGTGTCAGGCGGCGTGAGGTGGCGGCGGTGGTGGTGGGAGGGGTCAGGCGGCAGCATGTCAGTACGGTGGTGGTTTTGTTTTTTTTTTTTTTTTTTTTTTTCACAGGTTTTTTTTCACTGTAATTTTTTTTCACTGTAATTTTTTTTTTTAAGTTTTTTTATCATTTATTTTATCTTATTTTTGCATTTTAGTGTTTATATTGTAAAATTTATTTTTTGTTATTTATTATTATATGATTTTCGCTTAAATAATACGTAATTTATTAGAAGTTTAGTTTAGTTTATTTTGATTAGTGTTAGGCGATTTCATTTGTATACAATTTAATGCAAAATTTTATGCAATGCATTATAACGTATTATCGAATTTTTGGTTTTAATATGTCATTTACGAGATTAAAAATTTTAAATAGAAATATTGGAAAGATGAACTTGTACCTGTGAAAGAAAGAAAAAAAAAAAAAAAAAAAAAAAAAAGAGTCGAAATAATACATCAAAAAAAGATGATGTATTTTTTGGGGGAAAAAAAAGTAAGGTAGTGAGAATTGAACTTGTGACGCCAGTCACCTAACAAACGATTAGGCAGCCTTGACTATTACCACTATGCCACTATTGAATTGCTGTTTAATAAATAAAACAATTAATATGTATTCTTAATTTTACTAACTTAACAAATAAAATAAAATAAAAAAAAAAAAAAAAAAAACAAACCGGGTGCCACCACTACCGTCGCCGCCAACACCGCCCGCCACCACTACCCACTGCCTGCCGCCGCCGCCACTGCCTGCCGCCGCCACCCACCACCTCCGGCCGTCACCCGCCACCTCCCGTTGCCGGCAACCCCCAAAATCCCAAATCATGTAAACCCTAATTTAATTTTAAACCTAAATTTATCAAAATTGATAATATTAAACATAATTTAATGAAATAGATTGAAATTAAAACAAAATTATTAATTTGTTGAATTGATTATCGAATTATAATTGAATTAATTGTATGAATTTAGGACTATAATTGAAAAAATTGTATCAAATTAGTTTAAGAAAAATGAGGAAAAACAAAAGAGAGGATTTTGTATACAAAAGAGTTAAAAAGGGTAGGAAAGGGAAAAAAAATGAAAAAAGTATACAAAGTGAGTAAAATCCGTATACAATTAATCATATTCGTATCCATTTTGTGGGATACTTTATCCATTTTACTACTCCGTATTATATTCTTTCCATTTTCTTATAAGGAAATTCCACTTTTTTCTTCCAATTTTCGTTTTGGTAAGTTTTTGTTGAGGAAATTATTTATTTATGTATATTTTGTTTTTGATTTTTTTTTATCCATTTTATTTATAAAATTTTTATGACTCTAGTTTTATTTTAATCTTATAATCCATTCGCATTTTATTTTCGAAATTTTTAAAAAGATTTTCTTAATCCACGTGAAAAACATATAGGAAGAAATGAGTGATCAAAATAACAGGAGTAGAACATACTTAGGTGTTGTTTAGTTGCCTCTTTTTTTTCAATTCATGAAAATTACAACTTTCCATGAATTCACTTACCTCAATGATTTTTGGTCGAATCATGAGAAGTTGTTTACCTAGATCTCCTTAGTGTGTATAACTTCCCACATGAATTCACTCCTCGAGTAGTAACAAACAAATTATACAATTCACGTGAATTACAACTTCATGCGAATTTAAAATTTCCCAAAACTTTATCTTTCCAATGTTGAATCAAACGACCCCTTATATTATCACAGTATAATAACTCAAAACATAAATTGAATAAAATAAAAATTACAATTCTGCCACCAAAAAAAAAAAAAATTATACACTTCCAAAAAAAATAAATTTATTATACTCAATATACTCTGTAATACATGTGTTCGATCATCAAAGCTAAACAATTTCCACAGCTTCAGTCAACAAAGGAACATAACTATCCCCAATAAATCCCTCAAGATGATTGGTCAACGTTGACTTGTCAATGTTCTCATGATGATATGACTTGCATACACAATAAAATGTAGTTTGAACCACCAAACCATATAGTGTAAATAAAGGGTTCAACAATAATATTAGAATCATGCACAATATTTTGGATGCAATACTAATGTTGTTATCACTTTTGGCTAATTGTTGATTCAATATTAAAATTGGTGTTTGAAAAATTAATGCCATTAACAGATATGCGATTGCAGTTCCGATTTTACCCTTAATTAATTGCTTACTTTTGTTCATGGCTTTAACCCCGCAATAATTTTCCATCACGGAAATGGCATTAGCTAATTGCCAAACTATTGCGAGGTAAATTAAGCCTGTGAGATAAAGTATGGCGATGATTATACTTGCGATTGTTGACCCTTGTGGCGTGTAAGTAAAGATAACACGCGTTATTACGATCCAACATATGATCGTAACAATTGTATACGTAAATGTTATGCAGAAGTTGCTAAAGAGGGTAATTAGGAGTCTTTTCCATACCCTTGGAACAGCGGTCATGACCTCCTTAAAGGTAATCTCTTTCTTAGCGTATATACATGCAGCTGTATATGTAACTGCAGAAAACGAAAGTAAAGTGAATATAATGACAAATATAAGTGTAAAATATGTCGCTGCGAAAATCCAATATAAAACCCATTTTGAAGGAGGCAAGCTAGAAGCATCATTGTTGTTTGGTGATAAGTTATTGATGAATTTGTTGAGGATGAACTTAGAGATTTCATTATTAGCTAAAGCAATGAATGTGAGAGGTAAAATGAAGGCAAAACTTATTTTAGTAAAGATTTTTGTGTGTGATAAGATGATATTGAGTGATTCCTTGAGAATACCAAAAAAGCCAAGGTATTCAAGTTTTTCTTGATCTTTATCCATGGTTTTAAATTAAAATTGGATTTATTATTGAAAGATTTTGTGTAAGAAAATAAGGAGATGAAACCATATATTATATATATAATGGAGATATTTGACTTGAGGTCAACCTTGAGGTCTAATTGGCAAATGATAAATGGCTCACGCGCCATCCCTATGAATATTCAAAGTTATAATAATATTATCCGTATACAATTTGAGATAATATTTAAAGAATTAATAATACTACGTATTGTATGACGAAGTGATATATTTCCTCTCTTCTCAGTCATTTATTTACACTTCTCTCAAATTCCCCACAAAAAATCAAACTGTAAATAAATTACTGGAACAGAGGGAGTAATGATTAATATACAAAGTATGTATTAATTAATAGTGAAATGTGTTTGATTGAGTAGGTTTTATGTGAGATTGTCTCTCATCATGAGACCGTTCTTTGAATAAGAAAATGTATCAGAAAATAGTACTCCGTAACCAGTTAACCACCTCTATATATTGTTAAGAGGTCTCTCAATAAAATTATTGTGGGGTCGTCCCACTTAAGACTTTGTGTTAGTAGATAGTTCATCAATTACTGATAATTAACTAAAAATCTCAAGAAATATTTGACATTAGATTTTTTATTCAATAAGTTAATACAGAGTACTTCATAATTATACTTTTCACCAGTTTACCTATATATTTAAACTGAATATTTCTAAAATATTATTGTTAGCATTATAAATTATCATCTCTTCAACTTTAAGTTAATTATCGTAAGATATTTTTTGATCAATTTTATCTTCTTCAAAAGAAAAATAAACATTAAATGGCCGATTAAAATAATACTCCGTATTTTTTTTTGAGTAAATTGACGATTACATCCATGGTTTATTGCCAACTTGAAACTTACCTCCACATTGTTTTCGACTTTGTAACTACTACCACTATGTTTGGTTCGGTTAATGATTACTGCCATATTTAATCCGAACCTAAAAAAATCACTTGAAAAGTCGAAAATACCCTTACTAAAATTCATCAAAAAAAACATGAAATTGACATACCTTCTTGAGATATGAACAATACCCACGATTTCTCGACAGCTAATTCATGAAGAAATTCGTGGTGGATGTAAATAAGTTCATTAATTTTGTGGTGGATGTAAATAATCGAACTCAAATTATATTTAGGCTAAAATTAACAAAGAATGAGGAAGGAAGGGCAGGTGAAAGTAAGGGTATTTTCGACTTTTCAAGTGGTTTTTTAGGTTCGGATTAAATATGGTAGTAATCATTAACCGAACCAAACATAGTGGTAGTAGTTACAAAGTCGAAAACAATGTGGATGTAAGTTTCAAGTTGGCAATAGACCATGGATGTAATCGTCAATTTACTCTTTTTTTTTTTTTTTTTTCATACTTTGGCCTCCTACAATACAAATGCTATGTGGGATATGAAGACGGAGTATATGCTACGGAGTAGTATGAAGTGTGAACATGTGACTTAGAATTTTTTTTGTAGAAAATTCCTTTCATTTAGGAAACCACACAAGACCTGCCCACCAAACTTGAAAAATTCTTCTCTAAATATTTGTGATTTGAAGTTTGATTCAAAGAAATGTACTCCGTATTATTTAATTTATTATTACTCGTAGTATTAAAGTTCGATGCGAACTGTACAAATCCGTTAAGTACACGAAATTGCACTTTGAATAATCAAATTGATTGATGATTGATTTTATTTATGCACAACAACACTGCAATTGAATACACAATAAGTCTCCTGAGACGGATCTTATATGAATTTAATGTGAGATTAATGTATAAATTCAATTAAAAGAGTACAAAAATATGAAATAAATCTACTAAAATCACTTATAGAGGTACTAAAAAATTAGTGACAATTAATACGGAATAATAATTATCACTAAAATAATACAAAAACTATATAATCGAGTACAAATAGTCTGACTTACAATAATTTATTGTAAGGTTCAACTCGCACAAGAATTTGTGATAGTGAAACTCAAGTTCATAAATTGTAATTTTAATATACAAATACACTGTTAATATACAATTCTTTTAAATTCTTTAAATATAAACTCAAGTTGGGTTGAGGCTAAGTACAAGTTTGGCGGAGGGTGGGGCGACTCAGGTACACCGTACCGTATACAAGTTAATAAACTCTATTGCTTACAATAGTACTATTCCCTATATATAAATGCATTGTCAAAATAATCTACTTAAATAAAAACTTCAAAATATATAATAATAATTTTTTGTCTATTTAGTACAAGCATTAATTTTAAGGCACAAATTTTATACACATAATAGTCAGTCGGGTAAACAACTTAGCGGGTTGGGTACACAAATTAACAAACCCTAATGCGTATTGATTCGTAAACAAAATTTTTACAAAATTTTCCAAATAACATACTCCGTAGTAAATGACTCTTTGTGTGAAATGACTCACAATAACGTTACCAAGAAAATTGTGATGAAAAATAAATTATAATAATAAAAAAATACAACATCCCAAAAAAAAAAATGTAATTAAATAAAATATAATTTTTATAAAATAACATGAATTACATTTTACATGAACCATAAATTGAATAACGCACACTCTTTGGATTTATTTTGCTAGACAATTTCCACAGCTGGAGTTAATAAAGGAACATTATCTCCAAGAAATGCCTCAAGATGATTAGTTAAGGTAGACTTATTAATAATTTCATGATGATATGACTTACAAACACAGTAAAATATTGTATGAACTACCAAACTATATAGAGTTATTAAAGGGTTTAATACCAAGATAATTATTGCACTTAATATTTTGGACATAATGTGCACGTTAATATTACTCGAAAGAATTTGTCGATTTAATAATATAATTGGCACGTAAAATAGGCTTATTGTCACGAATATAGCGATTGCAGTTCGTGTTTTACCCTTGATTAATTGCTTGCTTTTTTTCATGGCTTTAAACCCGTAGTATTCTTCCATTACGGAAATAACATTGGCTAATTGCCAAAATATTGTAATGTAGACTATTCCCGCGGTTAATATTATAGCCATGATTATGATCGTGATCGTTAATCCTAATCGTGTATCGCTTTGATGTATTGAAGATAGTCCATGTATAATCACGAAAGTGAATAATAATACAATGCAAGTGTAGGCTAATATTATGGCAAAATTACTGAAAAGGGTTATTAGGAGTCGTTTCCAAACCCTTGGAACAGCAGTCATAACCTGTTTAAAGGTAATTTCTTTACCAGTATATGTTTCGGCCAAATTTTGTCGCGTTGACTATTTGACTCGTGGAAAAGGGGTATAGTGATCTACTCGGTTTGTGACTCGGTTTACGTTAAATATGATGTGCGTAAAGTAAAAAGAATGCGAAAAGTAAAGTGCGAAAAGTAAAACGACACAAGGAATTTTGGTGACGCGGAAAACCCAATGTGGGGAAGCTTAAGCGGGGATCTGTGTCCACTAATGTCTTCAACTCCACTAAGTAGTTGAATTACAAGCAACACGTTACAAAATACTTGCAGAATTTAGAGTATAAGTCACGTTTTCTGGTGGAATGTGAGCGATCTGGGGGAAAGAGTGTGTTTCTGGAGAAATGGAGCGCAAATTGTTGTAGAGTATGATAAATAATGTTGTAACCCCGCTCAAATGCTGCTGCCTTGCCTTTTATAGGATGGGAATATAGCTGTTTGGATATTTTGCACTTGCTGAGGGTCTTCTGGAGGTCTCTGCGGGTTGTTACCTGGATTTTAGGGAGCTGTTGCTGACTTCTTCCTTGTGGCTGTTGGAGATAAACTCTCCCTTGTTACCCTAGTTGCTCTAGGCCTGTTTGCGCATTGGGCCTCAGCTTTGATGTTACTCCTTGACTTCGGCCCACTTGTCCTATCTTGGGTCTTAGGCCAATTTTGGCCCAAACAATAGCCCCGGGTTTTCTTGCCTCGACGTACAGGAGAGGTGAGAAAATCCCTTCAGGACTACTCCGTGCTGCTATAGATGCCTCAGCCCCGTTGTGGAAGAAATCCTTCTTGCTGGAAAAGTGGCTCGTCTTGCTGAGGAAGAACTCCTACCCGTTGAGGAAGAACTCACTACTGGCGAGGAGGAACTCACACTTTCTTTGAGGAGAACTGGTTACTCTTTTTGCTTGGGTTGTCGCTTTGTTCTTTGAGGGAGGTATGCGTTGTAGTGTGTTACTTGTATACTTAGCGGAGTTTGGTGTCGAGCTTCTTTGAAGGTGACCATGTCTTCTTGAAGATGGTGGACTTTGTCGCATTTTGCTCGATTCGTTGTTACTTTTGTGTTGCTTGCCTACTTAGTGGAGTCTTGCCAGGCGTATGACTGACGTCGTGTTTGGCGAAGTTGCCAGGAGGTCTGAAGGGCTGGAGGAAAATTAGAGACGCTGAGCGAGTCTGTAGATGGAGGAAGGGTGTAGTCTCGAGTTGAGATGATCCAGGGGCGAGAGTCTTTGGAACCTGACGATGAAGATGGGCTGTCTAACGTGAATACTGGAAATGCTGAGGTTCTCGCAGCCCCGGCTGATGTTGAGGGCGATAGCCATGTTGCCCCTGTTGAGGAGGAGGTGACTACCTACGATGTCAGCGACTGGCCAGACGGTATGGCGTATGTAACTGGCGACGGTATGGCGTATGTAGCCTGGTGGAGCCGGTATAGCGTATGTAAGCCTGGTGGGCGGTGTAAGTGTATGTAACTGCCGGACCAGTGAAGGTGGTGGAATCATGTTGGATGTTGTACAACTTGTGATTGTTGGCTGATGTCCTTCCTGACTCCTTCAGGTAGGTTGTCAAGGGGGTAATCTGTTGTGGAACTTGTTGAGGTCTGCAGTCTTTGTAGGAGGTCATTCAACCCGGGGTTGTATGATGTGGTATCCACCAAATTTGAATGTAGCGTGAGGCGTCGGTGTATGTATATCGTGTGTGCCTGCGTAGCCCTTAGCTAAGAATAGCGTCGGGCGTATATGTATTGTGCGTGCGTGTGTATGTATATGTCGGCACAGGCGAAGCGGTGGGATCTCACATACGTATGCGCCACCGCCACGCTCCCGGCGTATGTATGTATGTATGTATGTATGTCGTGCATGCACATGTAGTAAGTTAAAATGCCGAACCATCTTAAAACTTACGTATGTAGGCGCCGTGTTGTAGCCAGGGCGAGCGGTGGGATCTCCGCACGTAGGCGCCACCGCCGCACTCCCAGCGAGCGTACGTGTGGGCCCAACTAAATGTTGTAACCAGCTGGGTGATCAGTCCAGCTGGGTGTGGCCGTGGGCCACTGTTCCATGTTGCAATCTCGCACGCAACTGCCTGGCAACTGGTTTGCTATGGGTAGCCGGATTGGCGTTTTTGCCAACGGCCCTCCGATGCTTAAGTCAGTAAACTTGATAGAGTAAATTGTATTTACAATAGACAAAAGAAGGTATCAAACAAAAAAGGCTAAGTACGAAATTAGATATGACACTTCCTGAGGTGTACAGCGTTCCAAGGACGAGGGACCATCTGACCCTCCAGAGTCATCAGGCGGTAAGCCCCATTTCCTGCAATGCTTTCTATCTGGTAGGGTCCCTCCCAGCTGTACGCGAATTTCCCTGCTCTGGAGTTCTGGGTGTTCTGGAACACCTTTCTGAGTACCAGGTTGCCTACTTGAAAGGCCTTTATCCGAACGTTCTTGTTGTAGTATCTGGCGACTGCCTGTTTCTGTGCGGCCAACCTGATGGTGGCCATGTCTCTGAGCTCATCAATTGTGTCCAGGCTGCTGGATAGTTCTGCCTGATTCGATTCTGCTGTAGCGCATCCGTAACGGTGTGTAGGTATCCTCACTTCTGCAGGAATAGCGCCTGCATCTGCAGTATACCGGGGAGAGAGCAGGGAATGTCTTGTAGCTTCCTTTGGAGTGGTCCTGTTCGCCCAGAGTACCATTGGCAGCTCGTCTGCCCACCTGCAACTTTTTTCCTCCAGCTTCTTCTTTAAGTTGTCCATTGTGGACTTGTTGGTAGACTCTGCCTGTCCGTTACATTGTGGGTTGTGTGGGGTGGATTGCAGAAAATCTATGTTCCATCTTGCACAGAAAGCTTCCGTTTTATGGGATATGAACTGCGATCCGTTGTCACAAATGATACGCGCAGGGATTCTGAACCTAGTAAGTATGTAACTTTTTATGAACGAGATAACCTGCGTGTCCGTTACTTGGCTGAACGCCTCCGCCTCGATCCACTTTGAGAAGTAATCCGTCATGGCGAGCATGTACACACGCTGACCGGGTGCGCAAGGTAGTCTGCCAACGTGGTCCATCCCCCAGACCATGAATGGCCAAGGTGACATTACGGGGTGAAAAAGCTCAGCAGGTGCGCGTTGTACTGGCGCATGTCTCTGGCAGGCGTCGCATTTCCTGGCGTATTCAACAGCGTCTCTTCTCATTGTAGGCCAGTAGTACCCCATCCTGAGTGCTTTGTTGGACAGGCTGCGACCACCAGAGTGGTTGCCACAGCCCCCACTATGTAGTTCTTCCAGAACGGCCTGAGCATGATCAGGCTCCAGACATCTCAGGTACGGACCCGCTGCAGACCTTCTGAACAACACCCCGTCAATGAGGAGGAATTTCGAAGCTTTCATCCTGAATCTTCTGGCCTGGAGTTTGTCCTCCGGTAGCTTTCCGTCCTGTAACCATTCAATGTAGGGGTTTGTCCACCCAGGTGCTTGCTGTTCCTGTTGGGCTTGTTGTTCTTCTTTGTTATGCTCGGCTGCTTTGTGGAGGCCTGCGAGGCCTCTGGATCCTCTGTAGGAGAATCCTGATTGCTGTCGGTCGTGCAAGCTGGATCCGGTTTCATAATCGCCGAATGTAGAGCGTGCAAGATTGGGATTGTTGTGATAGCGGTGGAACGGAGTGTCGCTCCAAGGTTGGCTAGAGCATCGGCGTGTGCGTTCTGATCCCTCGGAATCTGTTCGATCTCAACTTCGTTGAATTTCTCCATGATCGTGTTAACAAGATCGAGGTATGCCACCATTTTCGAATCTCGAGCTGCGTAAGACTTGTTTACGTGGTTAACGATAAGCAAAGAATCACAAAATATTTTGATAGATTTCACCTTTAACTCGATGGCCATGTTGAGCCCCATGATAAGGGACTCGTACTCGGCTTCGTTGTTGGACGCTTTGAACTCGCACCGAACTGCCTGGACTATGTACTCCCCTTGTGGCGACTTTAGTACAAGCCCCACTCCGACGCCTCGTTGGTTTCTTTGCCGTCGTGTCTGTGATCCATCGCCAGGTTGCCGCTTCTCTGGCGGAGCGGCCGGGACCTCGTTGTCTGCACCTCCTTGTAGGCTTGGACTGAAGTCCGCCACAAAATCTGCAAGTGCCTGCGATTTGATATTCCTGGGTTCAGAATGCTGTATGTCGTATTGCCACCGAAACCCGACCACTTCGCCATTCGCCCTGACAACTCTGGTTTACGCATGACCGCCTTGACAGGATAGTTAGTCCGCACAATAATCGTATGACTCTCAAAATATGGACGTAACTTTTGCGATGCGATTACAAGCGAATAAACGAGTTTTTCAAGAGGAGTGTACCGTGTTTCTGCATCCAGTAGGCTTTTACTTACATAGTACTCGGCGGTGACTCCCGGTTCTTCTCTTACGACCACCGTGTGGCGGCGCCTCGGACCTGAGCAGTGCAGGAGATCCTCGCCCTGTGTGGGCTTGGACAGTAGTGGAGGTTCAGCAAGGTAGGTTTTCAATTCTTTGAATGTTCTGATGTGGTCGTCTGTTGGGGGCAGCTTTGTTCTGCCATTGCTCGTATGTCAAGCTCAGCTTCTACTCAAGGATGTTGTCCTGCAAGAGGGGGTAGTTAGCCTGAGTTGGAACGTGAGGGGAAAGTGCATTACCTGGGCGCTGGGTGTTCAGAAGCAGTGCTGGCTGATTCTGCTCCACGACAGGTGGTTCCTGCTGGATCCTCTGCACGACTGGTCGTCTCTGGGGGTGTCTGTTGCACTTTCAAGGGCCCCTGCGGGTTCTGGTGCCCGTCAGGAACTTACGGCATGTTGAGGTCCTTTGACTGCCTTGAGGAGTACGGCCTCTGGCGGGCCCCACTGGCCGAGCGGGGACCGGTTTCTTTGGGATGGACCAACTTGTTGAGATGTAATTGCTTCGTTGGAGAATCCTGACATGTTGACTTGTTGACTTCTTTATGCGGTTGAAACGAGGGCGTATGTTAGAGTTGGCCGACGCACGGTTAGATCACCACCCACGGTGGCGCCATTATTCGGCCAAATTTTGTCGCGTTGACTATTTGACTCGTGGAAAAGGGTATAGTGATCTACTTTCGGTTTGTGACTCGGTTTCACGTTAAATATGATGTGCGTAAAGTAAAAAGAATCACGAAAAGTAAAGTCACGAAAAAGTAAAGCGACACAAGGAATTTTGGTGGCGAAAACCCAACGCTGGGAAACGGCCGTGGGGGGATCACGTGTCACTTTAATGTCTTCCACTAAGTAGTTGAATTACAAGCAACACGTTACAAAATACTTGCGAATTTAGAGTATAAGTCACGCTTTACGGTGGAATGTGAAGCGATCTGGGGAAAGAGTGTGTTTACGGAGAAATGGGCGCAAATTGTTGTAAGTATGATAAATAATGTTGTAACCCATTTCGAATCTTTCTTTGCCTTGCCTTTTATAGGATGGGAATATAATTGTTTGGATATTTTGCACTTCTTGAGAGTGTCTTACGGAGGTCTCTGCGGGTTGTTACACTGGATTTTAGGAGAGTACATTCTTTGACTTAAGCTTCGCTTTTGTTGGAGATAAAGCTCTCCTTTATTCTGCACTGGTTCTTTCTGAAAGCTGTTTGCGCGTTTCAGGCTTTGATGTTACTCCTTGACTTCGGCCCACTTGTCCTATCTTGGGTCTTAGGCCAATTTTGGCCCAAACAGTATATATGCATGCAACTGTATAAACCACAGCAGATATAGAAAGTAGGGAAAATATGAGAATGAATATGAACACGAAGTAGACCGCTTCGAACCCCAAATACAAAATCCATTTTGTAGAGATTGATGAGCTATGGTGATCATTATGGTTGAAGATTTTGTTAGAGAGAAACTTTGAAATTTCATTATTAATTAGGACAATAAATGTGAGAGGAAGGATGAAAGCAAGAGTGATCTTAGTGAATATTTTAAGATGAGATAAAACTATTTTGAATGATTCCTTAAGAATACCAAAGAACCCTAGGAACTCAAGTTGTTCTTGTTCCTTATCCATGGCTACTTTTCAAATGTGTTTAGTGTTTAGTAAAAGAAGTTGTGTTCAAGGTTTAGCTAGGGAATGAAGGTATGGCACAAAGTTAGTTATATAATGGCAATGGTTGACTTGAAGTCAAAATTGGAGTTCAATGTTACAAAATGCAAATCAAATACCTTATGCCCTAAAGGATATACCACCAAAGACATGACAAATCTATTAATCCATCTATTTTGATCATTTGTTATCAAATTAATTTGAACAAAGGCCAAGAAAAAAAATGTACAAGTACAACAATATACTCCCTCTACTATTCATTATATGACATTTTTAGTTTACCAGATGAGTCTTCTCTTTAATTTTTATGAAAATATAATGATTATGACACTTATAAATTTCTTTTGAAGAATATTTTATATGAGTATAAATTTTATACTCCGTAATATAATTTCAAATATTTTGAGAGAATTGAAGAAAAAAGTGAGTGTCTCAAAATGTAAGAAAGTAATATAATAAAAATTCAGCATGTCTCATGTGAAACAAGTTTCACATCAAATTATTGTGAGACTAGAGTACAAATTGTAGTTAAAAGGTACAAAAACATTAAACAAATTTACAAAAGTCACTTACATGAGTACTAAAAAAATTAGTGACTACTCCATATTAATCATAATTACCAGGCCACCATATTAATCAAAATTAGTACAAATTACGAGGCCACCATAAAAAAATTAGTGACTACTCCATATTAATCATAATAATTTTAACTCAAAGCGTGTAACTCTATGAGATGGTCACATGATAACGTAAAATCAATAACCACTGAGCCACCATGTATTTGGTTTATAACTTAGGCAATAGTAGTATTTATCTTATATCTTAGGAGGGGTCTGGCCCACCCGCAATAACGAAAATTCACCACTGAAATAAAACTCTCTCAATTCAATCCCAAGTGTTCATTTTTTTATTAAAATTAAATAGAAAATAAATCATTTATTTTGAGATGGAATGAATACTTGTAAAAGCTTACTGCCTCTGATCCATCCTTTTGTTAACACTTTCCTTTTTTGGATGATTCATCCAATTGTTAACATTTCTATTTTGGTTTTACTTTAAAGTTATAAAAAATCACTTTTGCCCTTACTTTTTTCCACTTAATCTTATCACAACTTCCAACATTAAGGATATTTTGGTAATTACTCCGTACAATACAAATACTCCACCTACCTAAAAATTTGTTCCAAAAGTAAATGTTAACAAAAGGATGGATAGGAGGGAGTATTATATTGTACTCGGTAGTAGGAAATAATTCTTTCTTTTTGAAAAATGTTGACGTGGTGGACCGTGGACGTTGATAGGGAAGCTGACTAATTTTGTTTTCCTGTGATTGCCACATATATGGGATTTAGAATGGGGTATAGTCATATGGCACTGCAACTAAACTATGAACAATTAAGTGGTATTCATTCATGTATTATTATGGACGTATAAAAATGTATTATGAAGGAATTTTACCATATACAACCTGGAGGAAGTTAGTTTACCGGCCATATGTAACCTGAAACTCATATTTTAAGGGACAAAGAGGCATTTAATTTACAGAATGTGAATACAAAAACTTAGGCAGTTAGCATGTAACTCCCTACTTACAGGGGCGGACTTAAGTAGTGCTATGGAGTAGCAACCGCTACCCCATACAAAAGAAAAAAATTGAAAATTATACTAGCAACTCCTAAAAATCGAAATATATTTACAATATAATTACAATATATACTAATATATAATCAATATATATTAAGCAAAAGATGATTTTATTATAACTTTGTAACTAATTAAAAAATAGTTATGCTACCCCGATTTAAAAATTTTGGGTCCGTCCCTGCCTACTTACAATAATTTACTTTCTTACCAACACCTCTGAAAATGATTATTAGGGACTATCTATCTTATTATACACAAATTCTTGTTTAAGACCTAAGATCCGTCTTAAACTTTAAGACGGGTCGGGTATGACCCATTTTTCCCTTTTTTTTTTTTTTTTTTTTTTTTTTTGAAAATTTTTTCAAGACCCAAAATTTTTTTTAAAAGCTTTTGTTGAAAATCGTGTTTATAGAGTAATTGAAAATGGTAACAAAGTAGATCAAAATGGTAACATATTATATTATATTTGTAACATATTATGAAACCTAGAGAATAAAAAATTGTCATAACATTTGTTTAATATGTTACCATAATTATATAATATGTTACCAAAATAGGTTACTATTAAATGATAAAATATTACTTTAATGTAACATACTTCCGCCGATTCAACAGGTTCTTAACGTTTGACCAAAATTCCCCTCACAAAAATGGTCAAACGTTAAGAACCTGTTGAATCGGAGGGAGTATTTGTTTTTGCATTTTCATACTAAAAACTTGATAACAATTTAGTAATAAATGATAACATAATATATTATGATCCAAACATAATTAATCTAATTTATATTCGTAATATGTATTATGTTTGAGAATATGTCACCAATATAATATAATATGTTACCAATTTTATCAATATTGTTACCATTTAAAAGTTGTGTTTTTACGTTTTCTGAGTTAAGTTTTTTTTAAAAAAAATTGGGTCTTAAAAAAATCGAAAAAAAAGGGTTAATGGGCCAAAACGGGTCAAATTTGACCCGTTTTAACCTTAAGACGGATCTCTTGGTCTTAAGGGAGACTTATTGCTTACTCCCTCCATTTCAATGAATTTCAATGGGATAGCCCCATTGAAATTTGCACAAATATTAAGAAAAGTGGAAAAGTTGAGGGTAATATTGGTAGTTTGGTTAGATGGAGCCCATTTATGACAATAAAGTTTGTGGTATTTTGGTGAAATGAGTATATTGATAGGGTAAAATTATTATTTTAACTATTAAAAGTAGACATGAATAGAAATGAGGCTAAATGAATGAAATTGCCAAAAAAAAAAGTATATGGGGCTAAATGAATGAAATGGAGGGAGTATTATATATGGAGTACATATCTTCCTTCATAAAACTAACATTAACCAAGTATGAAGTTGGGTATGAGAGAAAGTCTCAAGTTGAGACTTGAGATATTTTGGGCCAAATATATGAATAAGGTGTATAAGACTAAGATGAGTCTTGGATTTTCAAGACTCATTTTGAGACTCTTAAATACGGAGTAGTATTTATATATTATTTTATTAATATAAATATTGACAAAAATTGTTTATGTAAAAAAAAAAGTTTATAATTAAAAAGGTTACCATTTTGTATAATAGTCACATAGGAAAAAAAATCAACTCCTCTATTTTTATTGTCGGAGCTATTTAAGCAAAAAAAATATGTTATCATAAAATAAATGTAGATAGTGAAGTGATAAAATTAATATAAGTAAAATAAATTTTAAAGTGGAAAGTTGAGGTGACAAAGTCTGAAATAAGTTTGAGAATAAAGTGTATGTTTTCAGTAAGTTTGAGAGTGTTTGAGTCTGAGTTTGGAGAATGAAAAGTTAGTGAAAATTTAAGGTGGCAGAGTCTGAAGTTTTCAGATGAGTCTGTGGATAAAAATAATCTAAGAGCATATATGCATGCATGTAATTGAACGTACAAGAATAATGAAGTTTTTCACAAAAATGTATTATTTGGCAAACTATTTAACGAAATAGGATTAGTTTGAAAGTTATTACGCTCAATGGGTCCACGTCATCACTTTTTTATTTTTTCGTAAAAATTTGGAGAAACCTCTGTGGCCCACAGCGGTTTCACCAAAAAATTTGGAAACCGCTGTAGGCCATGGCGGTTTGCCTTTGCACCGTAAAGGTTGCGGGTATGGGTGTGGCTGGTGGGCTGCCAGGGTGTAGGGGGTGTTTCGGGTACGTTGGAGGGTGTTGTGGGGTGGCTAACGTGGTCATATAAGAGGGGTTGGTGTCGGGGTTAAGGACGTGTCTTTGGGTGTACTTGCTATTTGAATCTGTCCGCTAAGCGACCTCACAAACTCGCTCTTAAGTCCATGTTAATTGCAGTGATAATGAGTCTTTTTACCTTACATTGTCGTTAATCCATTGCCTTAAACTGTATGATGCATTAAAAAAACTTCATCAAATTATATTGTCGTTGAAAGAGTGACTTGCACTGAACAATGCATAAAAAACTTCGTGGTATGATACAAGTTACGAGAAGCATCTCTTTAAAATAACAAAAGAAAAACGAGCTACTCATCGGGAAGCCAATTAGTGGTCCGTCTTAGATATGTGAGGAGTGTTACTTATTCACGGAAATGAGCTGTAGGAACTATTTGTCGGCATAAGCTTTTCATTCATTGGACTTCGTATGTGTTGCGGTTGAGAAATGAGTACATGTACTAGTAGTCGTAAGAAAGTTTTTGAGGACGCTTAACAAATAAAATTCGGGTAACAAACGCACCCAAGAACACGGTCCCAACCTTGACACCAACCCCCTCTTATAAGACCACGTTACCCACTCCACAACGCACCCTGCACCACCCTCCACCCAACCCAAACGACCCTACACACCATGGCAAATTTCACCACCACACCCACACCAAGAACCTTTACCTAGCAAAGGCAAACCGCTATGGCCTCATACGGTTTCAAATTTTGATGAAACCATTTGTAGCCACAGAGGTTTCTCCAAATTTTTACGGAAAAATAAAAAGCTGATGACGTAATCTATCAGTAATAACTCTCAAACTAACCCTATTTCGTTAAATAGTTTGTCAAATAACACATTTTTGTGAAAAACTTCAAGAATAATAGTATAGTAATACAACAAAAAATCTATTTACATATAAAATTAAATGGAGTTTTCCTCTTGGGTGATCCTACTACTCATGCTATACGCAACCGTTACAATAATTAAACCATATGTAATCTTTATCAAATATTTTAATATAATTTTCCAATAATTCAACCATATTATATTATTATGTGATACATACAATTTATGTCATTAAATTCATCCCAAAAGAAGTAACCTATTAGACTTAGTCCTTACTTGAAATTAGACGCTTACTCGAGGTGGCTTGTACAAGTCAAACCGACGGCTCACCTTAGAGGGACTCCCTCACATCTATAAATATAGATATATACTTAGAATTACAATTTCAACTTTCATCCACATACATAGATAGATATAGAACATATTCTTTCCACCTTAATTTCACCTCTTATAAGTTAATACATAGATAGATATAGAACATATTCTTTCCAGCTTAATTTCACCTCTTATAAGTTCATCAGTTCAGTTCAGCTTCTATAAGTTCAATTTTTATAAGTTGAGTTCTTATAAGCCGAAAAGAACAGGTCCATAACCATACAGATATAGGAAGGCAAGTCCGATCCCATAATGTTTGGGGAAATGTCGCTCATGGAAATCATGATACACTTAGGTGTATTCCTGGTGATTCAAGCCTTGATATACTTCATATTAACCAAGTCTACAAACGTCTTCTCCGAGGATAAGAACCTCAAATCTTCAAGCTTCAAGCGTGCACGTTCCCTTAGTATACGCCGCGTCATCTCTCTTCTTACTGATCTTCCTTTCGACCCATCCCCCACCGATCAACCATCCCCTGTTTTCCTTAAACATACATCCGACTAGTCATCTTTAATTCCTGTCTCTCATTATTTATTCTTTTATTTTAATTTTCCTTGTTTCCTGTACACATGTTTGTAGTCTCGACCTATTATGCCGTTTTCAAATTCATTGTATATTTGTATATTGATTTTATTGATAATAAATCTACTTTTAATATCAAATAAATTAACTTGTTCGTATGCATGCGACTGCCCTAACACAAGCACTCTCGCCCTCTAATTTCCATTTATTTCGCTAAGATTTGCTACTTATCACGCAATTGTGACGCCTTTCTTTGATAACAAAAGCACACACGATACAGACTCTTTACCATTTACCCTGCTACGTAACACTACCAAGCTAAAAAAAAAAAAAAAAAAAAAACAGAACAGTCTGATCAATGTAACTAGCATTACGAGAAATGATAAACAAAAAATTTAACATTTAGTCTAATTTGTGAGAGGAAATGAGAAAGTATAAATAAAAAAACTAAGATATAGGGAATTAATTTATATGGTAAAATACTAAAATGAACAAAGTATAAACAAACATAAGTGGTGTATAGAAAGCTAATTGAATAAATTTGCTGCAAAAGAAATACGAGGTTTTTTGACTGAAAAATAATGGAGAATAACCCAAACTTATATTATGTGTTTGTTTGAAAAATGCAACGATAGTCTGAAGTCTGAACAATAAAAATGACAGTAATTTTTCTTTGAGATAAATTTCACGTAAAATTGACGTGAGACGTTACAATTAAAAGGGTATAAAAAGGTGAAACAAATACATTAAAATTTTTACAATAAGTCTTTCTTAGGACGGGTTATCCGTCTTAACCTTAAAACGGGTCAAGTACTCTTCCAGTTGCACATATAAAACACAACATTTTACTTTTTTCTACACTTTTTACTTTTGTCTTATTCTAACTATTAGACTCGTCTTAAGCTTAAGACGGGTTACTCGTTTTTTATGAGAATTTGTGTTTTATAGGGTACTAAAATAAATTTCAATATGGGGGCTCCATCCCTAACCCCACAACCCATGTCAAACTTATTTTTGCGATGACCCAAATAATTTGCAAGTAGGCTCAATAAAAAATTTGTTGACTCGTTAATCTAATTCGAATTGATCCAATTATTCCAAGTGCAAAATGCGGAAAAAATCATATTTGAACCAATACGTTTACTCTAACATAAACCGTACGATGTATCCTATTTTAATCTTATTGATATTTTGATATGACCTGTATGACTCAAATTATTTGACAAGTTTACTAGCAAGTTTACTAGCCAAAATATTTGTGTTATGGATGCGGAATTCTTAAACATGGTTTTTATCTATTGAATATATTATGTGGTCGAGTACACAAGGGAAGATTGGAAGAAGTAGCGAAGAAAAAGTTGGTTTTATTTGATTTAGTTGGAATGTTATATATTAGTTTGATTTGTGTGGATTTATGGATATATGAGCGGAAGACCTAATGATACCATGATATAAATGACATATAAGTCCTGTTTATACTAATACATACGGAGTACTTATTTCTAGATGATATTAATATTCTAGACTATTCTAGTTAAATGTTTATCTATACTTCTAAAGATTTCTCTAGATAAATAAGTCTGTATATTATACTCCGTATATGAATTGAAGTCGTATCCAATAAGAAAATGAAACGACACCACCAACGACAACGCCACACTCACGTATTACGTATGTTTTTGATATTTCTTCTTCAACTAGAATTTGTAGGGACCACGTCAAATTTGTGAGAGATGGATAACGCCATAGCCACATGGTGGCAATGATATCGTCATTGTTCTTCCCTAATACACGAATATATTTGTTGTTTGCTATATTGCCTTGTATAGTGGTGCGTAAAGGTGGCCATTTGTGTGGGCCTTGATTTTGAGTCAATTGCCTTGTATAGTGGTGCGTAAAGGTGGCCATTTGTGTGGGCCTTGATTTTGAGTCAAAAGCCCTTTCGGTCCTCTCAAACAACGGCTCTAGCACAAGCCTTGGTTTCTAAGGCCCGGCCCTCCAGGTCCGTACTTTTAAAAAATTTTATAACCAAAGGATGGGTTCGGGTTTTAATTTTCAAGCTCGACCCGGCCCGCCACTCCTAAGGGCCAATTACGGGCCTCAAAAATGAAGCCCGGCCCATAGCATGCTAGCTCGGGCCCAGCTCAACCCGGCCCGTGGCCACCTCTAGTGGTGCGTAGGGTTTGAAGTCATCCACCCAAAAAGGACTTGGAACTTGTTCTTTTCTGATCGAATCAACTAAATCGAATCGAATCGAATCAATCGAATGAATCGAATCGAATCGAATCGAATCGAATCGAATGAATCGAATCGAATCGAATAAATAAAGTTCAATTAAATTGAACTAAATATTATCATTGTTATCAATATTATTATTATTATTATTATTATTATTATTATTATTATTATTATTATTATTATTATTATTATTATTATTATTATTGTTATTACTTAACAAAAATTATTATGTCAATGATATCTATCTTTTCAAGGTTATGATTTTCGATCGTATTAATACATATTATTATTTCAATATTATATAGTTTTACTTCTTAAGTACGGAGTAACTTTTTTTATACTTTCACATGTTTTATTTTTAGTAGTAGTAGTAGTAGTAGTAGAAATAATTATAATAATAATAATAATAACAACAATAATAAATAATAGTAATAATATAATAAAATAATAGTAATAACAATAACAATAATAATAATATCAATAATAATATTGTGTGTTGAACTTAATATAGCTAAGCTGAATTGAATAAAACTGAATCAATCGAATTGAATCAACTAAAATGAAATTTAATCGAACTAAAATGAAATAAAATAAATGTTTTGAAAGAATGTTCTTATACACATACGCATTTAACCCCCACCCAACCCCACTTTCCCACCACTGCACCGGTAACCCGTGCACGCCGTACTTGCCACTTCCCGACGCCATCTATTCAAAACATAATCTTAAGTTTTACGGAGTAATTAAATCAATTAAAAACTATTAAAAATTGATAATTTAAGATCAAAATTGAAATTGAAATAGATTATTGCGTGATTGAATCGGATATTACCATTCGTGATTGAATTATTGAGACTTAATTTAATTTTGATTGAGAAAAGTGTGAAAATAAATAAATAAATAAATAACTTGTATATTGTAGTAGTAAGAAAGGTAGCTGTTTAAAAACAAATTAAAAAAATATATCACGAGAATAAAATTCGTATATGAAAAATCAATTACAAAAAAAGAAATAAAAGTTGTAACTGAACAAAATTAATTGCTGTTTTTGGTGATTATGTAATGATATTAATGTCACAGACTGTCACATTGCATAGGAAGTAATAGTTTGTTGTGAGACAGTCTCATATTAATTTATTGTAAGCTTAACAACACAAATTATAGTCAAACAAATTGTAGTCTAAGAGATAAAAAAAAAAAAAAAAAAAAAAAACATAAAATTGATGCAAAGTTGACTCTTATATTAACAATATATCATAAGAATAGTTATCTGCGCACATGTTTTTCATTACAAAATCATAGATTCCGTAAGAGACTAAAACACACAGAACAAATTAGTCAAGGCGAGCCGCCATCAATTACAACGGTCTTACTTGATACGGAGTATTAATATGTTGCTCATTTTACTAGAACGTCAATGAGTTAGTCTCATATGCAAAGACCGAAGACCGTCGTATCGAATTTGATTATGTAGGGGTGAAAAGAGAAAGGTATTGACCATAACATGCTTTCAACGTAGAAGAAACGTACGTGGCATGCATAGGTTACATCAAGCTAGTAAAGCCTAGCTCGTCGGCGACATTGTACATGACGAGTTTGTTCCAAACTGGCCCGAAGAGACGCTCCCCTCCTAGCGCAAACGTCAATGCCCATGTAGACATCACGACTGTGAATATTGTGAATCCGACAGCTGATCTCGCGACATCTGCAGAATTGGAGAAATTGATGATTGATTAATATATGGTCAAGCCATAAATGAGAGAAACAGTGCAGCAACAAAGGCAGCGATAGAGGCAAAGTCGTAAAAATGAACCGTCTTTCACAAGGAAAGTAAAAATCGGGTTTTCTAATGCATAAAATGAGGCAAAATCTACGTTGATAATGACCATTATTGACTGTAACTCCTGTAAGATAAACCAAAATGTGATAACATTTTATTATTGTCTTTCAATTTGTTAGTGAGAAAGACGGTTTTTCACAATTTAGTGACTTACTAACAATACGAGATGTATTTTCCAAAACCAAAACGAAACAGAAGGTTTAGCTTATTAGTATCGTTGCAATCATGAAGGTGTAGCAACTAGTATCGTTTCAATCAAAGGCCTAACAGTAGCAGCGAGTACTTGAATGAAACTTTTCACATGTGAATTGAACTCAAGGAAATTCAGGGTTTGATAACAAAACTTCATTAACAGAGGCGCTACGACTGTCCTTTAAAGTCACAACTACGTCACTGATGACACTAGCCACGTCGTTTCATACCGTTAAAAGAGAATCTACAAAAAGATGCTACATTGAATATACCGTTTTCAATGTGAGCCCCATTCTCAGTCTGAGAGCTGAGCTATTTATGAAACTATCATTCGATACCTTACATTCCTAGCGGAGACCTTCAATAATGATACAAGGCCACGAAACATTGACTACGGCAATTCAGCCATAATGGCCAAAGCGGACATATATGATCAAATTCATCGTAAATCTCAACAGCTACAGAAAAAATCGTTTTGAAAGGCACGAGGCGCACCTAGCGACGAAGGCCCATTGCAGAGACTCAGTGAGGTGCAAGCGAAAAGTGCACGCTTTATTAGGAAATAAATTACTACGGTTCAAAATAAAATTTTAAGCAACAATACCCATTTATGGAATTTTAAAGTCGAGTAAAACCGATAAAGCACAACATGTGAATCCCAATGGCTCGATTATCGAAAGTCCTCCAAATGGCGAAAGACGAGGCCTTACCAATGTGTTCAAATTCCATTTATGGAGTTTTAAAGTCGAGTAAAACCGATAAAGCACCACATGTGAATCCCAATGGCTCGATTCTCAAAAGTTCCTCCGAATGGCGAAAGACGAGGCCTTACCAATGTGTTCAAATAAGATAGTTTGGTTTAAACAAAAAAAGGTCTCCATTTCTCTAAAGACAACACATGAACTAAAAATCATCAAAATTCATAGCTAAAATGGGCACCTAGAATCTCAATTAAGTCGACAGATTGTTGAATAAAACTCTAAATACAATAATTGCCACAATATCCCTCGACGATATCATCAAAAATCTTGGACAGTGATGATATATAGTACATTGCACTCGGTTCAAACAAACTAGTTTCCGATAATCAATTCAAAACCTAATTACTGCATCCCATTCGCAAATGAGAACATAACCAATTTCCGAAATTCTATCCATACATTACCAAACCACAAACTAAACCTAGAATCAATCGCGAACCCAGTTCTCAAAATCACCAAAACTACAAAGGCCGCCAAAAACCTCGACCAACAACGACGCCAAAACTTCACTGGAATCAAACACACCAAATCAACAAAATCACAGACATTATCAAAACCACACTACACAGCAACTAGATTCAAAGGCAAACCTAAAATGGGACACCTACAATCTCAAGCAACGACGAGTCGACGACATCAAAACTTCAATAGAATCAAACACACCAATTCAACAACAAAATCACACAAATTACCAAGCCAAACTACACAAAAGGTAAAATCAAACACAACCCCATTTCTCAAAATCACCAAACCTAAAACGAGCACCTGAAATATCAACCAACAACGACATCGAAAACTACTCACCGGAATCTAACACACCAATTCAACAAGAATCAACAACAACAACAATTTCATTTCTAAACAAAAAAAAACAACAGAAGAAGAAAAGAAAAAGGGGAAAAAAGAGAAATACAGTAGTGAAGTGAGGGAAAAGAGCGAGAATTGCGAAGAACAGGCCAAAAGTAGAAGCAATTAACAGCCCAAAGCCATGGAAGAAGCATGAAACCAAACTTGTAGAATCTTCGTGCGTAGGTGAGTGAGTCAGCCTCTGAGAGTCCCAATTGTCCGTCGATCGTCGGCCACCGTGTGCTCCGGTTAACCGCCGCCGTCACGCCGGTGTTAGGGTTAGGGTTAGGGTTAGGGTTAGGGTTTGGGATTGTGATGCTGATTTGTTCGCCTGATGAACTCACTTGTTCCGCTGATCTCTCCATTTTCCTCTACTTTTTTTTTTTAATACGTCCCTATCATTTTTTGTTTACTCCTGTGTATTTATATAATTATATGTATAAAACTAAATTTAATTTGATTTTAGTCGAAATTGATATTACATGAATACGAAATGTCATTTTATCGTAATGATCATTTTAGATCGACTTATATTATATTTTTAATGTAATAAAAATCGTCAATTTATATTGTTTTCATTCATATATGAAATGCAGACAAAATGAGTATTTCTTTTAATATTACAAATTGCATACTGTTCTCGTAATGTGGGAAGGGCTTCAATTTTTATCAAAATAGCATATAACATTGAGGTTTGAGAGTTATACAATGGTCACGAACTGGAGTGATATGATCAACATTTACCTTAAATATGGTATATTGGATCGTAATATTCATTATAAAGCCATTTTTCACAAAATTTAAACAAAATTGACAAAGTTGAGTTAAGGATTAGGATAAGATTCTAAATAGACATGTTACGTCTTAGACGGGTCATTCATTGTCTTCTTCGATATTTTTGGTTTCAATTTGATTTTGGTTAACGTGACTGGGTTCACAAACTTAATCGATGTGCGCTATTTCAGTTAGGTATGGATCAAATTAGGTTAATACCAACTCTAATAATAAACAAGTCATAATAAGCTGAATTGTTTAATGTTTATAAATCTTTTAGATTACAGTCAATAACCAACATAATTATCATTATCAAATATCAAATATCAAATTTAACAAAAATATCTACAAAGTATATAATTTTGAAACACATTACAATAATTTTTAAAAGTTAAACTTTTAATACAGTTAAGGCCAAATCGAGCCATGGAATTAAATACGAAATCTCCATACCCCAAACACGGTTGAAAGTAGAGCATCTCCTTCCATCATCACACATTCACACCCAAACAATTGTCCAACATAAGAAATACTCCGTACATTAAGACACTTATTAAAATATATTAAAACGATAATATATGTATACATTATTAAAATTTATAAATATACGAGTATAATATTGATCGCTATTATACTCGTAAGGATGAATTAAATCGGGTGACACTAATTAGTTTATGAAGGGACAAGGGTTTAAATGATCAAAACCGCCTCGACGAGCTATCAGAATCAAATCGGTCAAAACTCAACTAGAACTCGGTCAAACTGATCTCGAGCCCAAGCCAAGTTAGCCTAAATTCAAGCCGATTCCGAGCTTAAGAGTTCTCGATCTAAGTTTCTGATTTGCAAGTACTTTATTTACTTTATAATTTAGTCTATGTATATACATTATTTTTTGGTACTTTTTTTTTTTTTCTTTTGCATTTGATAATTAGTTGCTCGGTTATTTAAACAAATATTTTATATATAAAATCTTTATATAAATATTTATCTTAATTGATTTTTTTTTAAAAAAAAATAAAAAAAAAAAAATAACAGATTCAACAAAGTTCAAATAGAGCTCGAGTTGAGTTCAACACTTCATCTGAGTCGATTCCGATCTTTAAATTTTTGAGCTCGGTGAATTCCAATCCGATTTTAAGTTCGCGAAAAATTTTCCGAGATCACCTAAGGTCAATATCAAATCGGCTCGCTTACTCATTAGAGGCTATAGAGCATCGATTTTCAATTGACCACCGAAGCTCCCAAAACAAACAATGGCGTCAACAATAATCCCCAAAATCAAACTCAAAACCCTAATTCCCCAAATCACCACCACTCAAATTCGCAATTTCGCAAGATGGGTGCCCTACAAACCTTCTCCAAAACCCAAACTCCACCAAAATCTTCGCACAATCAAACTAATCAAAAAACACCTTGAAAATTCATACTTAGTTTCGCCATTTCCATGCCACGGATTCACGGCGAACCAATTCAAATCCCTAAAATCGCCGATTTCCGGCGACACCTCGGCCGCGAAGATCGTCGTGGTGAAGAACTCGCTGGTGGCCATGGCGATGCGTGGGACCCACTGGGAGAAGCTTGCGCCGTGCTTGAAGGGAATGAATTCGCTGCTTTTCGTGAAGGATGAGAAGTTCGTGGGCCCCGCTTTGGCGGAGGTGAAGGCGAGGGTGAAGGAAGGGAAGATGGAGTTTAATGAGGTTTCGGGGGCGGTTGTTGGTGGTGAATTGTATGGGCATTTGGATTTGAAGGTTATTGAGGGGATGCCCTCGAGGGACGAGGCGAATGCTGCCGTTTTGCAGACGGTTTTTGGGCCGTCTTCGACTTTGATGGCGGTTTTGGAGGGGTGTGGGTCTGATGAGAACAGTGGTGAGGGAGAGAAAGAGGGTGTGGTGGATGATAAGGAGGTCAAAGAGACTGCTGCTTAGGTGGTTGTGTGCTGGAGTTTCGAGGTAGTGATTTCGAACGAAAATATTTGATTTTTTGACCAAAAGTATCAATCTTTGGATTGAAATTGTTGTTGTTGTTGCTACATTGTATTTGGTTTTAGGTATGAACTATGATGTTGGTTTGTTACTTTATGATATGTTTTGACGGAATTTCCACGTTGGAAATAGTCAATTCGCGTACTTGCCACCCTCTTGCAGGAGCCCTTGACGATGCTTTGTGTGTTTGTATCGTTGGTGTTTGTACTTTGTAGTTTAGTTATTCTGCTTAGGTATTTTGGGTTCATGTAAAAACCAAGGGAAATTGGAAAGTGTGGGTAGCTATGTGGTTTTATGTAGATAAATTATTGGATTGAAGTTACGATTTTTGTAGTAGTATTGGCGTATTGCTGCTAGAATGGAAATCGCCTTGGAATTTGTCATGATTTTTGGTTCATAGAAAATTAGGTTGATGCAATATATACAACACCAGTTGCGAAATAAATTAGGTTGAGGCAATGTGAGTTTAACTCTCTAATGTTGGCATTTGCTATGGTTTTTGGTCCTCCAAAAGACGGTCGTGTCAACTGAAACTGCGTTTGCAGGACTGAAATTGGATAATGTTGTTTCTGACTAGAATATATTTCATCTACGTTGATCTTAGTCATGAAAATGAGTCAGACATGTGGGGGTGCTTGGATCAATAGGCCGGAACTGATTAGAATGTTATCAAATACTGCTGGGAATGGATTTAGATTGCATACATTTTAAAATGGAGTTATATGGAGGGAGAATGTAGGTTGAAGTTGATAATCTTTTACATCATTTTAAATAACCGAACCAAACAGTAGAATAGATCAAATTCGTTCAACTCCATTCCTTTTTCACATTTCAGCCCTCCAAACAACGTAGTAGAAAGAGGGTATTGTTGCATAAAACTTTATTTGACCAATACAAATTTGTTTTCAAAAATAATGCACCTCGTGTCCGTGAAGTGCATGCCTTTGCCTTGGACCTAGTGCCTTATCTCCCGGGTTGTCTGTTGCTTGAGTGCACATTTTGACTACAGAAGTCTCAGCTCTGTGATTCACCTTCTCGGTATTAAAAAACCGGTGAGAGGTACTTAAGCCGGGCTAAAATTTTCATTGGTAGCAATATCTGATGCCTTTAAAGAGATCGGAAAATTTCCTTCAGTTGCAGTAATTAGACAATTTCTTTTTGTAGCTTTTGTGGTGGCCAAAGCGATAGGCACCTCTGTGATGTTCGCCTATGAGGACCTCATGTCGTCTTTCTTTTTTTTTTTTTTTTTTTAAAAGCGTTCTAGGGATGTACTCCTATAGTCCTATATATATTGTCTTCGTCTCTCAAATGAGTTGGTTTTCATTCTCTTTCCATCAATGTTGGTTTCTTTTAGCTTATTTCTCAGTGAATATGGTAGAAATCCTTAGGTGTTTATCTCCAATGTTTGAAAAGCTTTCCTAAACGTTTTTGAATAGCTATTGAATCTTAATTGCATCAGCTTTATGCCTAGGATGTAATCGAATATGACTCGATTATGCAGTTCTATCGTGTTCAAGCGAGTAGGATATTTGAAAGGGTCGAGGGAAACTTTTAATGTGTAATGGCTTATGAGAAACCTGATTTTTCTGAAATAAACTACTTACTTTCTACGATATGAATTTTGATTTTCATCTGTCGGTTTTGAACTTCAGAGAATGCCTTCAAGATTTATGACAGCTTGCTTCTCATTCTCACCAACGTCAGCATAGCATTTCCGCGTACTACTATGTTCTCTGTGTTCAGTCTGCATCATTTACCATTGTCGTTGTAATCACTGTGTCGGCGTTATCTTCCGTGTTCTATGTTAGTACCTATTTTCGATAAATGCGGCCGTCTGCGCTACAGTCTACATGCTTAAACTTGGTCTTAAATTCACATCGTTTCTGTTTTCCTACACAGTTAAGCTAATGGAAGAGAATTATTACGAGAGCAGAGTCGACATTTCCGCAGCCTGAAGATGGGGGCGTTCACAGCCCTTGGATTAATATTTATTCCATCGAAAGACTGGCTTTTGTTTTCAAATGTTATTGATTTTCGACTTGGTTAGATCGGTAGGAGGGGTTTCGGTAGACAATTGATGTTGCTAGTATGTACGGAGTAGTAATTTGTTTTTTTGCTTGAATAAGAAAATTCTTTTCACAGTATAATTCCAGTTCTCTGAGGCCAGTTTTCTGTGTCTAATTCATTTGTCGGATATTCTTGTCCTGTCTCGTCGTCTGGTTGTATATATAACAGAGGCCAACGTATAGAGTTTTATTCAGCGGAGGTTAATAACTGTAAAAACGTTCAGTATATTCTGGAGGAAGTTCGCCAAATCAACGGTATGTACACGTTGATGGCATTTTAAGAATTCCATGTCCAATTTTTCTCGTTTCAAGTATCACATGTTATGTTACGTTATCGCTCATAATTACAGCTAAAAAGATTACACCTTAAAAGTTATTTTCTTAATAATATTAGTACGTTCAATATATTCTCGAAACAATTTACCCCGTGTAATTTTTTGCAAGTGAAGACTAAGATTTATAAAGGTCAATTTGAGACCATTAAGCGCCACACCGTTATAAATATAACGTATAGACATGATTAAGAATAAACGCAAAAGCTCTATATAAGTGATATTGACAAAATGTGAGGGATTTATTTTTCCACTACACACGACTACAAAATAATTCTCCCAAAATAAATAAAGTTCTCCCAGAAAGTGTGATGTATGACAATAAAAACTACTCCGTAAAACCTAATAAGTATTTTTTTTCTTTCCGAAAACTAATGATAATAAAAATTCTTAGTCGAAACAAAGTACAATAATTTAAGGAAATTCGTTTCAGCACAATTCTGATGTAGTAAGACTGTCGAATGTCGGTCGAGTGTCAATGCTGGAAAAAGAATCTGTTTCTTCAGTTACATTCGACCAAATCTAGTTGAATGCAACTACTTGAAGAATTCTTCACTTCTTGCCTTGATCTTTCGACCTTACATGTCTTTGGCTCCCGAAACTTGTTCTTATCTTCCTGCCATATGAACTACATAAACACAACATTAAAAACATCCAAAACCCACTTAGGTGAGTGACTCGGTTTCTTCATATTTCTTCGTTAAACATGTCATCTCAAGCTTCCAAACAACACTAAATCGAACATCTTCGCCTATACTAAACGAGTTATATCACCATCACACAATGATACCAAAAGCCGTCTACCACGTTTTAAATTTAGTGTAAAGGAAACCAAAGAAACTTTTAACAAGCGCTTTTAAACAAAACCTCGTAAGCCTATCACAATGTTTGATTTTGAGACAAAACAGACAAAATTGCCCGATAATTGACACCTACATCCAGCAAGCAAACTAGAACTTGCACCATATATGAAAAGAGCATAAGCACATAAATAATACTCCGTACAATATTAGAAAAAGGTGAATATTAATCAATCGACTAAGCAGTAATTAAGCATGTAGAAGCAGATAAGAAATGCAGTTTTACCTATTAAAATCGACTAATCGAGATACATGTAATCGACTAAGCAGTAAACCGCGTTTCAAATAACACGAAGGAGTCAATTGCAATTAAAATTCTGTTTACATATTACCTTTCTTGGCCCATCTGAGGGTAGACTCCAAAGTAGTGAAGGCAGTAACTTGAGGAAAACTGTTAGTGTGGAGAGCGTAATCGAAAACATCATAAGCATCAGAAACCCTGCCTTCTTTGCAAAGTGTCCTAAGGAAAGTAGCATAAGAGGAGTTCTCGAGTTTGAAACCCTTAGCTTTGATGACATCATAAGTTTGCAACGCTGTGTCCAACAACCTCGCTTTACACAAGCCATAAAGCAAAGTATTGTAAGTGCAAGCGTTGGGAGTGCAACCCTTGGACTCCATAGTTTTAATCAACGATAAAGCAGTATCAATATAGCCTTCACGACACATTCCGTTAATCAGGGTTGTGTACGTGACTGTGTCTGGGGAATGACCCGCCTCCTCCATGAGTCGAAGATACTTTCTGGCCTCATTCACGCGGCCGCATTTAGAGAGACCGAAAATGAGGGTGTTAAACGTGAAGAGGTCAGGTTGAACGCCTTGCTCCTTCATGCTATTAAAGACGCGGACAACCTCCTTACCATTGGTGATACTGCAGAACCCTTTCATGATAGTGTTGTAAACATAAGCGTCAGGCTTGATACCAGCCTCGTGAAGCTGAGACAACAGACGGCTCGCTTCACGGACGTTCCCAGAGTTGCAGACATTGTCGATAAGAATGGTGTAAGTGACAAGGTCAGGTTTGAGACCCATGGAATCACGCAGCTCAGAAATAAGGGCGTAAGCAGAGGACATAGAACGGTTCTTGCAAAAGTGCTTGATGAGGAAATTGTAGGTGTAGCGATCAGGGACAACAGATTTGTGTCGGTGAAGGTAAGTTAGGTACGAGACAGCGTCCTCAGGAGCAGAGGGTGAGGAGGAAGCGCAGATGGAGCGAACAGCAACGTCAGCAGCAGCGGGGTCACTTGGTTTACTCTCCACCGCGGATATGGCATCAGATAGTGTCAGGGCTTTCAACTCAGTCTTAGGGTTAGGGTTACGGTTAAAGCCCACGGGGTTATTCATTTTACGGAGGCCAATTGCTGCGCCATGCCCCACTTTGCTCGCAATTCTCCCCATTTCTTTCTACTCCTTTTTTTTTTTTTTTTTTTTTTCCTTAACGCCAACTATTTCGTCGCCCCCTCCTCGTTTTTCTTCGTCGCCTGTATTAGGGTAGAATATGAATGAATTAGATCAGTGGGTCTTCCATGAAACCGTCTCACATCGTAAGGCGCACTATTAAAAAGAAACTACCTTGCATATTTCAATATTTCAATAAAGTTATCGTGAGACCGTCTAAAAATGTGATATTGCAGAAATCCCAAATATTATAAACCCTAAAATATTAACAACCAAATAACTGATTATCATCGATAACCTAATATAAAAACTCAATTAATCATTTCACAATCAATTAGAAATTAGCAAAATTAATCATAGTAAACTAAATCATAAAAACAAAATTGATAAAAAAGAAGTACTCCGTAATAAGTTACCTTGTTAGTAAAATTCAACCGTAATTGAAATTTGCAAACCTTCTTAAACAAAACCCTCTTTTGAAACCAAGCTTCCAAATTAAACTTGCCAAACCAACATGATGATAATGACGACGATTGATGACGATTGATGATTAAAGTGAAATGTTGGGGATGAATGAAAAAGATGAGTGACTAATAGAAGTTTAGGGTTTAGGGTTTAGGGTTTAGGTGTCCCTTCAACCACAAAGAAACCCAACAACAAATTGTATTTTGAATTTTTGATCCATTTTTCTTATGATTAATTGTCGAGAATAATTCTAACTGGTCATTTTATTTCATAAATAATTTGAACTCGAATTAATTTACGAACAATTCTAATTATTGAAAGAGCATTCCAGTAGTATACTTTGGCCAATATTAATCTGCTTTAATCGATAAAAAAAAAAAAAAAAACGTGAAACCGGTTTGAATTTTACTTAAAACTAGTTGGCGTGCCCGATTTTGGATCACCATAATCCAACAATATTTGTATGAAAATTCTTGAAATCATAATTAAGTATAATAGTTAATCATACTTCAATTAATATAAAATTATTCTCAATGCATACATTATCAATGACTCAATGTATACTCTCATGAAAAATATTATTTTGATATAAAATTAATGATATTAAATCTATGAGTTATTCTTGGTGTTTTATTTGAAGTATAAACTCACAAATACTAAATTTTTCCTAGTGAGTTATAATATTTTTTAGGTAAGTTTTTATTTAAATATCATAGAGAATTAGTTGTTTTAAATAACACCAAGAATTATATACTAAATTTTCCTAATGTAATCTAACTAATTTAATTTTCATTAAAAAAAATTACTTTCAAAAATTTATTTATTTTATTTTTCACACCTTCCAAATATAATGTATCTATTTTTTCTAATTTTAATTTGGAAATATAGAGTGTTTGTTATAATATTTGATTATATATTTTTAAAGATATTTGATTATGTTTAAGGTAATTTCTTTTTTTAAACGCTTTACTAAAAAAAATATTATTTTATTTTAGAATCCTAATAAGATTAAAATATCCAATTATATTAAGATTAATAAGTTTTATTATATAATAATAACTTAGATTATATATATTAATATAATAATTTTTGTATCAACCAATCATATTAGGACAAATGTCGACCATAGAGACCATGGTTTCGACTTTATATATATACTAGTTATGTCTGCCTCGTCCTGCTTATCTATCATTATTATTAAGATTTAAAAATAAGTATAAAATGTAATTTTTATATATTTTTTCTAGTTTATATATTTACCAATTATAATATAATTTTCTATGATATTTAATATGACAAAACTTCTAAAATATAAATACTAAGGCCATGCTCTTTTCGGCTTTTATCGTATTTAATATGATAATTTTTTAAAATCTATGATTTATCATATTTGTTTTTCGTTTATTTGCTAATTATATTTTATAATACTTACCTAATACTATTTTTTTTCTTTTAACTTATTTATTAAATCAAATATTATTTGACTTTTTAACATTCTACGAATTACCATATTTCTTTTACTCTTTCATTTTTTATTTTTTTAATATTTTAAAATATAACTTACTTATATTTTTTTTCCCTTAACTTGAATATTTAATTCAATATATTTAAAGCGAAATATGTATTCTTCAATTTTGCCATCCTACAATTTTAAGGATTCCAATTGTAGATTTAATATTGAATTTTAGATTACATATGTTAATTATACTACACCATCTTCTTCCTTTTTTTTTTTTTTTTTTTTTTTGTTAATTACATATATTCTCTTTTTGTTACGTTAAAATGGGGTAATAAAGAAATTGGAATTTTGTCATTAAATCAAACTTTACCCTATCACTATTAAACATTTTTTTTTTTTTTTTTAATTAGCAGATGTTCTTATACAAAATTGAGATTAACAATCAAATCAAAACTTAATACTATTAAACTAACTAAAAGATTACGCATTAAGCATTGTAGATATTATTATACAACCATATCTAATAACTTGATTTAAAAATAAGATAATCGATAGATATTGTACATCACTTTTACCTTTCATGTTACATATTCTTACCTTTCATGTTACATATTCATTAGTTTTTCTATTGGGTTATAATCAAGTTTGTTCAATAAAAAACTTCAAATCTTGAACGTAAAATATAAATCTACAACATACAAAGAAAAAAAATCAGCAGTAATTTAATCAAGCTATGTTTAAGTATCAAACATAGTAATTAAGAAATAAAAATATTCAAATTTTAAACACTCTTATCAAATACACCGTAAAAAATAAATTTAACACAAATTGTAATCATAATTGAAACATAATAAAGTAAAACTATTTAACATAGTATGTACCTAAAAAAATCTAGCTAAAGTTTTTGAAAAAGGGATGTGGACTTACCTAAAAATTAAATAAGGTAATTATGTGTCTAATAATTGTTTATTTTGAAATTATTATTTTTCTTCTCAATTAAAAACATCTTCAATTAATTTTTTTTTGGAAAGTTCTAATATAGTAAAGATTTCAATTGTAGATTTAGTTTTATATTTTAAGTTACATATGTTAATATTTTTTCATCTAAAATCCTAGCAATAGTAGAATTATAAATAATACTAATATTAATTTTGTAGACCAATTATATTGCGACAAATGTCGACCATAGAGATCATGGTTTCTGCTTTATATATATACTAGTTAGCCTGTCATCCTGACATCTATCATTATTATTAAGATTTAAAAATAAGTATAAAATGTAATTTTTATATATTTTTTCTAGTTTATATATTTACCAATTATGATATAATTTTCTATGATATTTAATATGATAAAACTTCTAAAATATACGGAGTAAATACTAAGGCCATGTTCTTTTCGGCTTTTATCGTATTTAATATGATAATTTACTAAAATCTATGATTTATCATATTTGTTTTTCGTTTATTTGCTAATTATATTTTATAATACTTACCTAATACTATTTTTTTCCTTTAACTTATTTATTAAATCAAATATTATTTGACTTTTTAAAATTCTATGAATTACCATATTTCTTTTGCTCTTTCATTTTTTTTTAATATTTTAAAATATAACTTACTTATATTTTTTTCCCTTAACTTGAATATTTAATCCAATATATTTAAGGCAAAATATGTATTCTTCAATTTTGCTATCCTACAATTTTAAGGATTCTAATTGTAGATTTAGTATTATATTTTAGATTACATATATTAATTACGTAATTGATTTTTCGTATACGGATTTTACTCCCGTTGTATACTTTTTTCATTTAGTTTCCAAACCCTACCCTTTTTTACTCCCATGGTATACAAATTCTCTCTTTTTTTCCCCAAATTTTTCTTAATCAAATTCAATCAATTTTTCAATTATTCAATTATTAATTTCAATAAACAATTCAATGAAGTAATAATCACTTTCAATTTCAATTATTGTCATTAAATTATCAATTTTTATTAATTCTAAATGGATTTAATTTTAAATCAAAATTAGGGTTTGCATAAGGAAGAACTTGGGGCGGCGGTAGGCACCGACTTAGGGTGGCGGGAGGCGGTAGTGGCGGCCGGAGATGGTGGTCGGAGATGGCGGCGCCGACGTGGGTGGGCTTGGTGGTCAATATGGTGGTGTAGTTATTGTGTTAGTTTGTGAGTTTGGTGGGTAATTAAGTAAGACCGGTCACCGGCGAGGGTGTGACCGCCATGTGTAGCCGGCGGTAAACTCCGGCGTGGTGGGCGACCGGTATGGTGGTGGTCGAATTCGGTGGTGGCCGGAGGTGATGGTGGTCGGAGTAGCTTGTTGATTCATTGTTGTTTTTTTTTTGTTTTTTTTTTGTATATTGTGAGAGTAAAAAGGGTATAGTTGGAAAATCAAGTGAAAAAAGTATATAACGGGAGTAAAATCCGTATACGGAAAATCAATACCCATTAATTATACTACACCATCTTCTTCTTTTTTCTTTTTTTCTTTTTTTTCTTTTTTCTTTTTTTTTTCTTTTTTTGTTAATTACATATATTCTCTTTTTGTTACGTTAAAGTGGGGTAATAAAGAAATTAGAATTTTGTCATTAAATCAAACTTTGCCCTATCACTATACTAAACATGTTTTTTTTTTTCTTAATTAACAGATGTTCTTATACAAAATTGAGATTACCAATCAAATCAAAACTTAATACTATTAAACTAACTGAAAAATTACGCATTAAGCATTACAAATATTATTATACAACCATTTCTAATAACTTGATTTAAAAATAAGATAACCGATAGATATTGTACATCATTTTTACCTTCATGTTACATATTCTTACCTTTCATGTTACATATTCATTAGTTTTTATCAAGCATAGTAATTAAGAAATAAAAATATTCAAATTTTAAACACTCTTATCAAATACAATCAGAAAAATAAATTTAACAAAAATTGTAATCATAATTAAAATATAATAAAGTAAAACTATTTAACATAGTACGTATTTCAAAAAGATCTAGCTAAAGTTTTTGATGTATATATATACAAAAAGGGATGGGGACTTACCTAAAAATTAAATAAGGTAATTATGTGTCATATAATTGTTTATTTTGAAATTATTATTTTTCTTCTCAATTAATAACATCTTCAATTAAATTTTTTTTTTTTGGAAAGTTCTAATGTAGTAAAGATTTTAACTGTAGATTTAGTTTTATATTTGAAGTTACATATGTTAATATTTTTTCATCTAAAATCCTAGCAATAGTAGAATTATAAATAATACTAATATTAATTTTTTAGACCAATTATATTGTGACAAATGTCGACCATAGAGACCATGATTTCTGCTTTATATATATATATTATATATATATAAAACAATCTTACAAAAATAAACTACAAATCAAATACAACAAATATCGAATAAAATATCGAATACAGGATGCAATTGCATGTCAAAAATTTGACCTAATTACACACAAAATTGAGTAAACCCAGAAAGAATATGAGATAATTCCAACAAATTTGACCTAATTAAAAAAAATTGACCTAACTTTCACAAACTAAAACAAATTCCGACATAAATCAAACGAATTTGACCTAGATTAGAACGAATTCTACAAAAATTTCACCTAATTACTTAGTAATTACACTACAAAGAATTGAGAAAATTCGAACAAATTTGACCTAATTACAACAAGATTGACATAACTTTCAAATAATTAAAACAAATTCTGGCTAATTCAAAGAATTTAACCTAAAATTAAAACGAATTCAACAAAAATTTGACCTAATTACACAAAAATTGCAGTAAACTAGAATGAATAAGATGATTCGAACAAATTTGACATAATTTTCAGCTAATTAGAATAAATTAATGATTATAAAAGCAAAGAAACTGCAAAAATTGGGAAAAACAAATAATGAAAATAACTTTAAAATTGTAACGAAAGAGTGGATAGCAATGATTGAAAAAAATGGGAATTAATAGTTGAGAATGAAAGAAGATCACGAGGAACACAATGGAAACAATAATTGAATGGGGGGTGAAAGTGAACTGTAAAGGAGGGAAGTGAATATAACGAGATTAAAAGGGAGAGTTTTGTTTAAATGACAGACCTTTGATTGCTTTAGATCCAACGATTGATATTGGTTCTCACAGTTCTCATTGGGTTGATGGTTCTCACATGATCCTAATATATAGAGTTAAGATCTTTTAAGCCCAAGTTATAAGAGAAAGTCATTGAGTCCAGAATCCGCTTTGAGATTTTAACACAAAAATTTGAGATTTTAACACAAAATGAATCGCAAAATTTGAAAATTTGAGATTTTAACAATGTTAAAATCTCAAATTTTCTGGAATTTTGCAGTTCTAAATTTTTGTGTTAAAATCTCAAATTTTTGTGTTAAAATCTCAAAGCGGATGTCTGGACTCAATGACTTTCCCAAAACTTAGGGCTTGAAAGATCTTATCTCTATATATATATATATATATATATATATATATATATATATATATATATATATATAGAGTTAGGATCCTAAGATATCCTAACATCTTTGTACATCCTACATCCTAATCTAAGCCCTTAGATCAAAGGAATGGAGGGCCAAGATTGAGCAGCTGACTGATACTTTTAATTATACTCAGTGATACTTTTAGTTATACAGTTACTATGATTTGTTTTGATACTTTTAGTTCTAAATAGTGATACTTTCAGTTATCGTAAGTGATACTTTTTGTAGGATGTAAGACATAAATATTTTGCTATAGATTTACCGCATCGTGATACTTTTAGTGTAACACTGTGAAACTTTTAGTGTAAATTAGTGATACTTTTAACATAATATTGTGACATAATATAAAATAAAGTGATACTTCCACATATTGTTTTGTTACTTTTAACATAATATTGTGATACTTCTTATATTAACATTTGATACTTCTTACAATAAATTCATATATATATATTGAGTAATGAAACATTGTAGAATTAAAATCATAATGAATTTAACAGCATCGTGATACTTCTTGTGTAATAATATGATACTTTCAGTTTAAATTAGTGATACTTCTATTTAAAAAAATAATATTACAAGCAACTCATTGAGACATTTCATCAAACACTTAGTGTACAACACACAAGAACACAATAATAACTTAATTGAACATAGTAGTTCCACCACATCAAAGTGAGATGACGATGAACGATCACGATCACGATGAACATCAAATTGAACAATGACGATAATGATGACGTTGAACGCAAAAGTTTCAGTTGATGATGAAGATGAATGATGATGAAAAACATAAAATTGAACGATGACGATATGAAAATTCAACATAAATCGATGCATAAATTGATCGAGGAGAATTATATTTTTATTTAGCACAATTAAATGTAGAAATTGGTAGATGAAAATTGAATGACAAAAAAAAAAAAAAAAAAAAAAAAAAAAAAAAAAAAAGAATTGAAAAAAAAAAAAAAAAAAAAAAAAGAAAGAAAAAATATGAAAGGAAAAAAAAATAAAAATAAATAAATCTCCCCTCATAAAGAAAAAAAAAATAAATAAATAAATCCCCCCTCATAAAGAAAAAAAAAATAAAAAATAAAAAAAATAAATCCCCCCTCATAAACAAAAATAAAAAATAAAAAAAATACATCCTCCCTCATAAAGAAAAAAAAATAAAAAAAATAAATCCCCCCTCATTAAAAAAAAAAAAAAATAAATAAATAAATAAATCTCCCCTCACATTAAAAAAAAAAATAATAAATAAAAAATAAATAAATCTCCCCTCACCAAAAAAACTATAAATCTGAGCCATTGGATCATCAAAATCTTAGGGCTGAGATTTGGATGTAGGATGTATAATTGTTGGGAGGATGTATAAGATCCTATTTCTATATATATATATATATATATATATATATATATATATATATATATATATATATTAGATTAGATAAGAGTAATGTAAAGTTAGAGTCAATTTCATCATTTTTTTACGTGTTAAAGTCGACTGAAATTGGTCAAAGTACATTATTGGAATGTTTCTTCAATAGTTGGGATTATTCGTGGATTAATTCGAGTTTGGATTATTTATGGAATAAGATGACTAATTCGGATTATTCGTGGCAATTAATCCTTTTTCTTATTATTATTACTCCGTAAGTCTTAAATTTTAATTAAATACTAAAATACTCCGATTTTTTGGCGAGATGTTCTGATAACGTTATTATGATTTATGAGACCTCTAAACCGTTGGTAGTAGAAATTAAGGAAAATAAAGGTAAATACATGCATAATACATGTTGGGTTGCCCACATTTATGTGTTGAAACTTGAAAGTAATAAAAAGTTGAAAACGTGGGTTGTGAGATTTGATGAGTGGGAATTACTCCCTCCATCCCAAATTAATTGTCCCCTTTCTATTTTGGGATGATTTAAGGGATGATAATGAAAATGAGAAAATTTTGAAAAGGGATGTGTTATTCGTCGTCGACAAATTACTTTGCGCAGTCGGCTTTTCTTTTCACTAATTACACTTAAGGATTTTAATGATTAATTATCTATTTAGGTTATTAATATCTATTATTAAGTTTCGATTTATTATTATGGAAATTTTAAACTTTTACAAAAAATCGTATAATTTTAAACACGGGATTAGCAAAATAGTAAAAAAACACGAAAAAGACACATGGCGGAGGGTGAAGTGCAAGCACATCACCCATTCACCCTAGGTGAAGTGCAAGCACATCACCCATTCACCCTAGGTGAGGTGCTTACACATCACCCTGTCGCCCTTTGCTATGTGCTTGCACTTCACCTGGGGTGAATGGGTGATGTGCTTGCACTTCACCTCGGGTGAATGGGTGATGTGACATCACCCATTCACCCTCCGCCATGTTTTTTTTTTTTTTTTTTTTTTTTTTCGATCGACGATTTCAATTTCAAAATTATCGTTTTTCAAATATCAACTTTTAAAACTTTCTATTATCAAATACACTATAAAAAAACACAAATAGATACGAGTATAAAATATAAAAATTACCTCGTTCTCATCACTTAAATCGTCGGACATTTTTAGAGTTTTACAATTTTTGGGTAGTGAGTGAATTTTTTAGAGTGTAAATGAGTGGTGAGTGAAAAGATAAGGGTAGTGAGTGATTTTTTTTTTTTTTTACTATTTTGCTAATCCCGTGTTTAAAATTATACGATTTTTCGTAAAAGTTTAAAATTTCCATAATAATAAATCGAAACTTAATAATAGATATTAATAACCTAAATAGATAATTAATTATTAAAATCCTTAAGTGTAATTAGTGAAAAGAAAAGCCGACTGCGCAAAGTAATTTGTCGACGACGAATAGCAAATGGGTTTTTTATTTGGGCGGTAGATTGCAAAAAATCACCAATAAACATGATCTTATAAGTTGTGGTTAACAAGCACTCGTAACTCTCTCTCCCAAAATTATACTCCTATGTCTTAAAAAATAAAAGGGGTCACTTTGTTAATTTGAATTTTATCTTATTCACTTTACTTGACACGTTTGAAGGTTAAGACGGACAAAATAGTGACTCATTTGTCGGATATTCTCGTTGTGCCTTGTGCCTCGTCATCTGGTTATATATAAGGGCTTAGCTCAACGTACAAAATTTTTTATTCAGTCGAGTTTAATAATTGCGTAATAATGTTCAATATATTTTGTAGGAAGTTTTTCGAATCAAAATATGTACACGTTGATGGCATTTCTCGATAGACTCGTGTGATGTATACGTCAAATGTTTGGCCAACTCGGTATAGTCCGCTGTATAAATCCGAAGACTACAATTTAATTCCATGTCTAATTTTCGTGCTCGTCTCATGTCTCACATTCAGTGTTCTACTTCATATAAGTGGGTATTTCTACCAAATGATGGGGACAAGACTCAAGAGTAGGGGGTAACATGCAAAATGAAAGATTCAACATTAACATTTCACTCGTCAAAAAAATTAAGATGAACAAAAATCCTATGTAAAACCTTCCTGCATATTTATAACCGTGCTAATCAAAAGCCTCATCCAAATTATCAGGCCGAGATCCGTCCAGATACGTCCTAATCCTGGCATGCCGGCTTTTACATTTTCTCCGCTAAAATACACTTACAGTTTGTTGTCGTACACATTACACAGCTTCCAAATGACATTATCGTATCTTCTATACACATTGATCGACATATTTTACAACAGAACGAAAAAAAAAAAAAAATCCATCCACACAGCGTCCTCGTTTGAAGGCACGGGAAAGATGTGCCGGACCGTCTGTTTCATGGCTCGTGTCTCGAGACAAAGCCTTTTTACTGGATGGATTTACAGTTTAGTTCACTTTTTTTCTGTGGTAAGGTCGAAGAAGAAATCGCAGACATTTCTTCTGTGTTTTTCCAAGAAGCTTTCATAATATGTACACATCTAACATTTGTGGGGAATTTTGAGTGGAAAAAGTTTTGATGTACTTACAGCAAAGACACTCAAATCAGTCGCATTTTAGGGGACCCACTATGCGTTTGGGCTTTGAAAAGCGTAGCCTCGATCCATGGGTCAAGCGTATAGCCTGGAGGACGTCTCCTACTGGGTGATAACGAGTTCTCGTTCGAATTGTAGCTGCTTTGGCTTGGCCAAGCATAAGACGGGTGTGGTGGTGAAAGAAAACAGCTCTTGGAAGTCGCGCCTAGTTGCCGTAATGGACTTGACGACGGCGACACTGGTAGCGACATGATCGATCGAGGATTATCCCTGAATCGAAGATCTTGTTAGAATTAAAAACCGAAGTAAATTCAAAGTGAGATATTATTCCGAAGGCAATTACCTAGTCTCCCATATAGCAAGCCCCGGTTTTCTCATGTTTTCAGTGTCGTAGGAACTGATACTCTTCCTACGTGGATGTATATCCAAAGGTTGCTGCAATATACATTGTCAAGTATATTTACTAACAAATAAAGTGATTGCAAATTTGCACGAGAAAATGATGAATAATTACAATTCACTCGATAAAATCAAAGGAACCAAATTCAGACACAGATGCATATAAATAGGTAAGGGCGTCGTAGATGATAGAAAAGCTACCATTTGCACATGTCCAATTTACAAACCGCGTCTACTGAAAGCATAAGCCCGTCGATTAAAAACGCTCAAACTTTTTTTAAATGGGACACACATTCTGTCACGATCTTCCATTCAAAAACCCAAAGAAGCAACTTCTAAATGAAACGGGAATTTGTTAGCTTCTCCCAAAGGAGCTAGATCCAGTCTAAAGAAAACAAGGGTAGGTTCTAGCCAATATGTGTTTTAAATGACCGAAATATCCTCACTGATAACCACTTTTTACACACAATGACATGTAGCGTACACTTAAAAAAGAGGACCCAATTTGAAAACGGACATCCAAACCTCCTCCACTTTCTCTTCCTCGCTAAAATTTTGGTTCTACTTTAGGTATCATTCATGAAGAAACAATAAAACCCAAGTAATTAGCGGTGTGTGAAGGTGCACCTAGTTACTCGAGTAGGCAGCCTCCTTAACACCAACATTACCATGATACCTTGAACGCAAGTCTAGGGTGTGAAAGAGGTTGGATACATTCATTTACATTACATGGAATAGTCCCTTAAGCAGAACAATAACCTTCCTCTGTTGTAATCAATTCCCCCGACAACCTCAAGTTTCTCCAGAAACTTCCAACAAAGAATGGCTATAAGTTTGATTGATTTGAAATAAGTGCTCATATTCGGAAACGACAAACAAGACGTAGAGTAACGACATTGATCGTGCCAAGAGAGATAGGGTGTCTTACAGGTTTACTGCGGGGTCCATCAAATGAGAACGGTGGCACTTCATTTGATATGTTACAATTCACGATCTTCCCAACGTGTTGTTGGTCTTTAACAAATGGATGCTCTAGCAAATCTGATGCTGAAGGCCGCTTTGATGGGTCACGCTGAAGGCAAAGGTTTAAGAAACTTTTTGCATCACTTGATAGGAACTCGGGAATGAATGGAATATCTTTGCTGTTTCCAATTTTGAATATCGCTGCTACCTACAATTCGAAACGACAAACGTATTTGATTCTGCTTCACACACATCTCAAAATTAAGCGCAATTGCAAAGGTTCAAAATTCTCCAATCGTACCCCTTCATATTGACTCCAAGGCGGCTTTGCCACAGCCATTTCAAGTATCGTACAGCCCAAACTCCATATATCAACTTCGAGGCCATATCCGTTTTTGTTCATCACTACCTGTGGATGAAAAAAGAAATAAATGTATGAGCCGTCCCTCCACCAAAATGCACCACGTAAAAGTATGGTGTGGTCTTGAATGGATAGAAGGTCAGAGATGTCGGGAAGAAAGAAAAATGTACCTCAGGCGCCATCCAGTAAGGGCTTCCTTTAAAAGAAAGAACTGTAGCATAAGATGTTATCTGCATCAAGCAAATTAAAAAGAACTTTAGGGGAATATAAAGAAAGAACAAGGCAGCTAGTGAAACTAGCAAGAGTTACTGAGTACAAGCTTCAGTCTAGGGAGCAGTATAAGGGGGGAATTATATACGCAAGTCCAAATATATTCTCACATACGATTGCACGTGTAAGACGGGTAGATTGTGACTGGAAAATGACCGTTATGATGCTTATTGTGGCCATTATGGCATAAATTGTGATCATTTTTAACCTGTAGAATTGGTCACATTTTATAGTAATAGTCACAATAATTATTGTACTGTCAAATTTTAGTCACAATCAACATGTCTTACGAGTTACGAGTACATTTCAAAAGAAAATTAATCGGTGCCAAGAAAAAATCTAACAGATTCAGCAGGTAACGTCGAGTTAACAAACAAAATAATTCGTGACTGGCTCAAAGTGGACAATGGCACATACATGTTTAGCCATGCCAAAATCTGCAAGTTTGATTTCACCGTTAGGGCCAACCAATATGTTCGCTCCTTTTATATCCCTGCCAATCATTGCGAAAGATACAGTCACAATGTTGAACTCGATTTCTATCATTAGAAACGTCATTCCCCTAATACTCTACAGGATAATTATATGCAAAAAAATGTCCGCAGAAAGAAGAAAGTAAATTATAAGTACCTATGCACCGTTTTTCTACTATGCAAGTAAGCAAGCCCAGAAAGTATTTGTCTCGTGTAATTCTGAATAACAGGCTCCTTAAAGGGACCATACTCTTGAAGTAACTTGTGAATAGACCCACCGGAAACAAATTCCAAGTAGACAGATAGCGTGTCTCCAGCCTGAGAAAGGCGCGCAACGTTAGGGGTGACTTCTGCAGGCTAGTGCAAGAGCATTAAAGGCTATACATGCGACAAATTATCCTACGGTTTAACTCGTTATTTCAGTGGCAGAAAGGTTTTTGACCATTCAAAGACTTAATACTAATAAAAAACTGGTGTGCACGCATTGATACAATATGAAAATTCAATGTAAAGTGGAACTAAAATGGGACAAACCAGCTCACTGCCGTAGTATCGAACAATATTCGGATGTGAGAGCTGACTAAGCAAGTTGATCTCCTGTTCATGGAAAAGAAGAGCCACGTCAACAAAAAGAACATGCATGTACAAATCGTAAAACATTTAAGATAAAGACTTAAAGAGTAATAGAAATAACATGCATGTGCAAATCATCAGAGCTTTTCAATAATCCTTTTTAGGTTGATACTGTGAAAACTTCCATTTCCTTTCTACTTTTTCGAAGCAAGTGGCCCGCTTACTCTTTTCAAATCACTTTAAACAGTTTACTCAAAATCTTGTGTAATTGTACATAATGAATGAGAGAAAGCAATATAGATCACATGAACAAAAACCAATTGATGAAAGCTACCCGCATTAGGCAGAAAACAGCGAAATGAATGACCTGGTGGAGTTGCTTAAGCGACTCCTTTGAGTTTTGATCGTCAGAAACAATCCTCACTTCCTTTATCGCACACATATGTCCACCCTCACTGTAAAGATTGATAAAAATCAGAAATGACGAAAGAAAAGAAAGGTCAGTTCATAATCATGTCATCCTTTATTGGTCCAAGACTCCACGCACTGTGATGATCCAGCAAAATCCAACAAAGTAAAAAACTAAACCAACAGACATAAATAATGATATGTAAATGGCGCATATGTATGAACATGATCAAGCCATCACACAATGATATCAAAAGTCATCCACCCCGTTTTAGATTCTGAGTAAAGGAGATCAAATAAAAACGAAGAAACTTTTCACAAGCAATTTGGAAACAAAACCATGTAAGCCTGTCATAATGTTGGATTTTGAGCCAAAATGTTTTTGTTTTAGGCTAAAGACCAGGAATCCCCGTTCAAGAAGGCAGATCCAGGAAAACTGGAACCAAGCAGTGAAATCTTTCTTTGCCAATTCAACTGACATCCTTGATACTAACTTGATACTACAAAACCACAACAATTTATTCATACTAACAGGAGCCGAAGGCTTGGGTGCAAAAAAGCGCAGTTCGTTTTAAAACTACAAGTTGTGACTCAAACAAGTGATAGCTACATCCAGCAAGCAAACAAGAACTTGCTCCATAAATGAAAAGAAGATAAAACGCACAAATACTAATTTATTAGAAAAAGGCTAATATTAATTAATCGCATGAGCAGTAATTAAGCAGGGAGACATAGTTACATAGACACGGCGACACGGTGTCGTGTCGGACACGTGTCGGAGTGTCCGACACGCGAACAAAAAAAAATCTAGACACGGCGACACGGTCAACGGAGTGTCTTGACCATCATTTTAGACACCGACACGACACGATATCAAAATAAAAGTAATGCAAAGTAAAAATATATCAAAAAAAATAATAAAAAAATATGACAACATGATGGGTCAATTGGTCAAATGGATAAGATTAAAAATTAGAAGAAAAAATAAAAAGAAAACATAATAAAAGTAGGAGACTAGGAGTCACGTGGGGTAAAAACTAAAAAGTAAAAAGGCAACCCCACATCCACACTCCTCAAACCCTAGTAACTTAGGATTCCTCCAGTCCTCCACAGCCGTCTTCTCTCTATCATCTTCAACCCACGGTAAGTTTTCATTTCGATGGCATTTTAAGCACGCAACTCCGTATGGGTCAGTACAGTGTCGGTGTCGGCTCCACCAGACACGTGTCCCGGACGTGTCACGAGTCGTGTCGACCACCGTGTCGAGTCGACACGCGACACGTCGCCGGAATGACGTGTCGAGGTAACTATGCAGGGAGATGTAGATAAGAAATTTCGTTTACCTATTAAAACCAAGATACACGTGCCCAAAGGTTCCTCTCCCAAGAAGCCTTCCTTTCTTCCATTTCGATAGCGAAGGTTGTACATTTTCGGTGAATAAACTGGGTCTTCCATTTGGCAAGGAAGGAGGACTACTTGGAGAGCCAGGAGGTAACGGAAGACGATGAGCTTGGCTCCGCCCTTCTTCTTGTTTTAGAGGCAGAGGTTCAGAATTTACACTGATCAATCGTGCATGAAGCGGAGATGTACCACCTGGTGATCGTGCATGAAGCGGAGATGTACCACCTGTAGCGCCTCGTGATCCGGGAACAGGACTCCGTGCCCTCACACTGGTTTATTGGGTCATCCCCAAGATCACAACATAAACAAGTTTCCCGCTTCAATAAATGATATAACATTAAGTGTCCAGATTATAAAATTTCTGCATTCGCTCGTTACAAATTACGATATAAATTATTTACCATAGTATAATAGCAGCTAACTAGGTCACATATTTGGCAACTTTAAAAATTTCGACGAGATCTCAGTTAAGCTCATGAAGCAGACTCATCAGGACAACAGCAACTTAAACAAGCAACAAGCCATTGACATAGAGAATTAGACTGTCATTGAGGGAGATCTTTACGACGATTAATCATGTGAAGACAAAAAAAAAAATACTATTTTTCCTACACTATTCCACACCTTCATTTGAGCAACATGTTTGGGTGCCTCCAACCTATCATTATCTCACACCTCCTTAGTTAGAAGAGGCGCAAGGCAGACCAAGGCATTAAGGAGCCGAGTCGATAAGGCGCAAAGCAAAGGTGCGCGCTTTTGTGACGCGAGGAGCTCTATTTTTTGAAAATTTGTGGGCAAAATACCTTTTCCAAGAGTTCTCAAGCTAACAAACATTGTATAGGAGTAAAAGTTGAGAATAATGGGAACAATGAAGGGAATAATTAAAGATCTAGTTGAAAAAGTTGCGAGGAGTACGTACTAGTGAGTTAGTTAGGTGAGCTTTGTCAAAAAGGAGCACCTAAAATGCAGCAAGACGTTTTAGCTACTGCCTCACCCAAGCCATGCTTAGTGCGCACTTGAGGCATGCCTATGTAAGCTAAGCTCACATCATGATAACAATTCCATTGGACTATTCATTTTGATCAACTCCAAGATTTAATTTGGGTTTTAGTTACGTTAGCTGAATTGAGAGTCTCAGGCAAGTGAAAATAGAAGACGCAAGGTTCCCGAAATCCCCACCCTCAAAAATTTTCAAACTGTTTCGGCTGTATAAAGCTGGATTCATCAACAGAGGGTGAAAGAAGAATATAACCGACAAAGTATAAGCGTATAACAACAAACACAAATTTCCAGCAACAGCCATTACAACCAAGGATTAAACTTATCGATATTGTTTCCTTGAACACTGCTCATTGATCCACTTGTTATTTAAATGCTGACTACGAACTTGACTAGAGCAACCGGTCAGCAAATCCAAAGCTCCGTTCCTTCAAACAATAAAGTATTTTCTTTCACTCCAATGTACTATAAATCGCAGCAACAGCACTACAGCCAATTATTCATCCAATATCATCTCCTATACCTCACTGAAAATCTGGGATATTACAATACTATTACTTGCAAAATAATTTCGCTTTTTAAAGATAACCATTACTAATCCTAATAATTCATCCTCTGTTGCCAATCATCATGGAATACCTGTAGCAAGATTATAGAAATATTGGTCTCTCTTAGTAGGTTCTTACCCTCTAAACCTAAACCGTCAAACCAATCATCATGGTGACAAACACCTCGCCTTGTGTCACTCGAAACTTTTACACAGATGTAAAAGCCATTGTCTCCCATTTCTCAAACTAAAACCTCAAATCCTCAATAACATCATATAAATCAACCTGATTGGGCTGATTCACTATCGCTCATTACTAATGCAAAGCACAACATGGTGACACAGTATCTAACGAGCCACCCCTTTTTTGTCATCCAAACTCGTACACACGTGTGAGGACCATTGTCTCCCATATCTCGAACTACAACCCCAACAAATCAATGTGATTCACTCTCACGCATGTCAGAAACGAAAACAGAACCGCACAAAGTACCAAACAACAATCTCTCATAAAATATTATGATACCAAAAACAACAATTACGCTTTACAGGGCATCTCACCTTTCGTGTCACACCAAACTTTTAAACAAATGCAAGGACCTTTATTATCCATCTCTCAAACTACAACCTCAACGACATTCACCGAAACCAACCTAATTCACTCCCAATTATACTGAAAGCAAAAACGTAAGTATGCAAAGCACCATACATCTATCTCCAATAAATATTATGGTACCAATAACATGGTTACAATTGCCCTACCCCACTCATGTTTAAAGCAAAAAAGCCAAAACATGACCAATAAAAGCACCATACAACTATCTCCTCCAAATAAAATTGCAATACCAAAAAACGTAAATACACTCTACTTTAGGGTGCCCCCCCTTTCGTGTCATTCCAAACTCATACAAAAAAACGAGAACCATTTTCCCGCATTTCCCAAAGTACCCGAACTGCAACCACAATAGTACAATACCATCGACCTCAACCAACTCAATTCACTCCCCTTCATATTGAATGTAGAAACACAACTATGGCAAAGCATCATACAACTCTCGTATCCAACGCAAACACACACATACACACACAATCAAACATAAAGATCACTTTCAAGATCACACGGTAAAGACCAAAAACTACAGCAATAACAATGCATAATTATCAGCTTCCAATCTAAAAAACACGGCTACACTAAACCTTAAAGTGCCTCCCTTTATGCCTCACTACTAACTTGTACACAAATGTGTAAACCATTATCTCCCATCTCTCAAACTAAAAACCCAATAAAATCAACCTAATTCACCATCACATACACGGGAAGCAAAAACACGACTTCCTGGATGCCTTAGCCTAGTGGTTAAGGTTGAGCTACTAGTGACAATAAGTCACAAGTACGAATCCTCCTTCCCGTTGTACTGCCCTAACATACACGGGAAGCAGAAACAGAACTGCGTTAAGCACTTAAGCACCATATAACTATGCCCCACACGAAAAATCGTCTCCACTTTAGGAGCTCAAAAGGAGATTTGAGATTTCATCCACGAAAAATCCTACAATCCACAATATCGCCGTTCTAACCACTAGACTAGAACATGAATCCCTCCCACTTTAATTCAAACATCAACAAATTCAACCCAATATCTCCATCTCTCAAACTAAAAACCCAATAAAATCAACCTAATTAACAATCACATACACGGGAAGCAAAAACACGACTTCCCGTTAGGTCACCATCATTGGGGATGCCTTAGCCTAGTGGTTAAGGTTGAGCTACCAGTGACAATAGGTCACAAGTACGAATCCCCCTCCCCGTTGTACTGCCCTAACATACACGGAAAGCAGAAACACAACTGCCCCACACGAAAAATCGTCTCCACTGTCGGAGCTCAAAAGGAGATTTTATCCACAAAAAATCCTACAATCCACAATATCGCCGTCCTAACCACTAGACTAGAACATGAATCCCACTTTAATTCAAACATCAACAAATTCAACACCATATTAAATAACTATCACAAATTAAAAGAATTTCCACAAACATCCCAAAACAAAAGCAACTAAAAACATTAAAAAAAATATATAAAAATAAAAAGAGAAAGTGAGTTGAGTGAGTGAGTAAAAAGTGAACAAACCTAGAGTAGCCAGAAAGAGGAACAGGAGAAGAAGGAGGAAGAGGATCCAAGTGAGGAAGCGGGTCATCCGGGTTCGAACCCGAAGAGCTAACACTGGAAAACCCGGAAGCGTGATCACCACCACCACCACCAGCAGAACCCGACCCGAACCCATCATTAACGGGTTTGGGTAGTGGGTGGCCCACCATACCCACCTGCTTACGATCCACATCACAATCCCCGCCATTTCTTTTCATTTTAGGTGACAAAATTACCATACTACCCTCCTCTGAACTCCTCGGTGACCTAATATTATTGTTATTATGGGTATTATTGGAACTATTATTTCTAGAACTATTAATACTAGTATCAATTAAACTATGATTATTGGAATTATTATTTTTTTTATGAATATGATGATGATTATCATGATTATTATTATTATCAACCTTGGTTTTGTGAGACTTTCTGTTAAACCAAGTTATAGGCATACTTTTCAGCATATATTTCAGATTTTTTTTGATATAAACCAAAATAAATGAGGATGATTTTGGGTGTGATTTTTGATTTGGGTCACAAATACTTGAGCAATTTAATTTAATTTAATTTTTTTTTTTTTTTAATTGTTGTTGTTGATTGATAATAACAAAAATAATATTTATTATTTATTATAATAATAATAATTATTATTATTATTTGTATGATTAAGATATGAGATGATGATAAAAATGAAAAACTGGAAAGAAGAAGGTTAGAGGAAGAGGGTGGGTGGATTTGTATGTGTGAAGGCAGGAGGAAATGAGAGGAGAGAGAGAGAGAGAGAGGGAATCACCAATACCAAAAGTTTGGGGGGGTTGATGAAGGGGACACCCTACACAAACTTTCATATCATTATCATATTCTTTCTTTTCTTTTTTTTTTTTAAATCGCAAATTTAAGTCGGATTTTACAATAAATTATCGTCAATTCGTCTTATTTGTAATTGATTATATAGTTTTTTGAATCATTTTAATGGTAATTATGATTAATTATCACTATTTTTTTAAGCACTCTATGTCGACTTTAGTAATTTAGTTTTATGGCTAATCGCACTAACTTTGGTCGCAGAAGAAATTTTTGTGAAAATGAAGAAATTGTTTATTGTATATCTACATCATGATTTTAATCTCTCGTACACCGAAAAAATCAAGACGTGAAAACATAAAACGATAGTTTTATTTTTTCATGAGTCAAAATAGATGTTTATTATGGTGAAAATGAGATTTTGTTGACAATTTTTAAGAAAATGTCCATAAAGCGAGAGTTTTAAGAGAACAAAAAGTGAGGGTTTTTAAAATGATATAACCGAGTAAAATTTGGGTACAATTGAACAATAACGTTTCAAATTCGTGATTTGAATATGATTTGAAAAGGTAGGAGTTAACAATTACGAAGTACTCTTTTTTTTTTAAAAAAAGAAAATTTATGTACAAAGTATACAAATATATTTCCTTTATTTCAAGGAACAATAAGTCTCCAGTGAGAAAATCGCACATTGTGAAACTTACTGATTAATAATGAATACACCTCAACCAATTTAAAAACTACTGTGAAAGGTCGTCCCTAAATAGCAGACCGTCTAACACAAACAATCGTGTTCAATGAAAATGCCCTATAGGGTTTGGAACAAATATTAAGGAAGGTAAAATGATAAGGTAGTGTTGGTATTTTAGTTAGGTAAGTTACATTTAAAATATCATAAGGTCTTATGAAACACCGTCTTACATTAAAATAGTTTTTTGGAAATTTTATGACACAATCATTATATATATATTTTTAACGTTGTTAGTCAAAGAGGAAACGATAAGCCATTACAACTAGGGATGGCAATGGGTCCAAGATCTACCAGACTATTAGATCTGACCTGATGGGTTTTGGGTCTAAATTTTGGACCCAACGGTCCTGCCTGGTCCGGGTCTACAATTAATGGTGGGTATGGAGTCCTGGTCTCGCCATGTAGACCTGCACTCCACCCATAATTCGCTTATATATATAATTTTTAATATTCATTACTATAATGTCTCACTCTTAAGTATAATGTTTTTTCCCCCAACTATTAGTCATATGTTCTATACGCTAATTCTATCGGAGTATGTTTAGTATCAAATATCATGTTATTTATTTTAATTTTTACGAAACGCTCATAAAAACGTTTAATGTTTTGGATATACTTTATACAAAGAACATCATAAATGAGGCGGAACAAAGTTTTTTCAACATGTAAAGTTTTGAAAATATTTATTGCTGCAATAATGTTTACAAAATACAATTTTATGTTTATATTAAAAGACTGCTGAAAGACTAGATCTCACCTGCACTCCATCTGGGTCCTGTCTGGTCTTAGAATTTTAGACCCAATGGGTGCCTGGTGCCTGGGTCTAATACATGCAAAGGAGTGCAGGAGTGCAGTGCGGGTCATGGGACCACCTGCATCTCACCCATTGCCATCCCTAATTACAACGAAAGAGAAGGGATTAGAACCTTAAATCTACTGCTCAAATATATCTCAGTTTTGACCACTAAATCATAACCTTCTCAATATTATCTCATCTACATAATTAATTTATTATTTGACCCTTTTAAACAGATGATCATCTTAATAGACTCTACATTACTACTCCGTAATGCATAGGTAATAGGTAATTGTTTATCATCAATTTGCATTGTGTTTGTCAGTGACATGGTTACTATTTTAATGTCGTTTATTGTGCACCAATGACGATCATCAACTATCATGTGTTTAGTAGCTTAGGATTGGGACCTTTTTTTATTTTATATTGTATAAAGTCGTTTTGAGTAATTTTATATACTCCTCCGTCTCCTGGGCCATTGCTTACACTTTTCATTTCACAGACGGCCATTTTACTGTTTACACTTTTCAAAAATTGGCCTTTACTTGACTCCATGTGAGGTATCTCCTACTCCTCAACCAATAACATTTGATAATTTTAAGCAAGTGGGACCCCCTTTGTACTTATATTATTATTTTATTAGTTTTTTCTCAACCTCTCTCTTCACATCGATAAATGTGTATAAAATAAACGTAAATAAATCACCGAAACGGGGGGAGTATAAGATAGTTTTGTGTGGACATGTCATTAATTATTAGTTATTACAGTAGTTATTATTTATATTAAATCATAATAACAAGAATAGTTTAGGCTTTCATATTTGAAATTTTGAATAGGTTGCGTAGATACGTAATTATTCAAATTGAATTTCTTTAATGCGTGAAAAATAGTCTCAGTTATCATCATCTTCTAAAAGTGGTTCTAATAATATACTCAGGTCAATTTTAATCGGCTGTAACATATAAAATAAAAAGGTGAAACCGATTTTAAATATTTTAGAATAAGTGTGATGAAAAATTAAAAATGGATACACATCTTTTAAAAAAATTTTAATAGTTGCAATTATTCCTGCAAATTTTTCTTTATTTTAGGTTTTTGGTTAGATAGTAACTTATGTTTAAGGTAATTTGTGAGATAACACCTTTTAGTTTATATTTTGCGTTCTATTACTTTTTATTTGTCATTTTTGTTAAAGAGTACAAAATTATGAATTCCGGTGACGGAAGTAAATTTTTCGAGCGATAACACTTATTTGGCACTTGAGAGTTAAGTAATAAATGTTATCCCCATTTATTGAACACTATCTTATTTTATTGTTTCTCAAAAACAAAATCTACCAAAAATTAGAAAAATAAAAAGAAAATAAAAACCTCCAAATTTATTCTACCCAAAATTACATAATTTTCTCTAAAATCTAAATCCAAAGTCCAAACATTCTCCCACAAATTTTTTACTGCTTTAATATTTCCCCACAATTTCAAAATAAAATTTTTCATCAACAAACACATCTTACACGAGAATAAATGCAATGTGGCTTACATTTTGCAAATCGAACTTAACGGAACTCGCAGGGGAGAAGTTTGTAACTTGGAAATTCTTCAACTATGATTTGACAATGCACGGGTGTAGGTGTTTTTGTTAAGTTGGTTGATGAAGGTAAAATAGAGTTGCAAGGGAACATAAATAATGGCTTGTTAGTAGAAATTGGAAGAGTCGAAATCGAGGTTGTCAAACAAGAGAAGATCTTTGAAAAGATCGCAAAAGAGGATGTGGAGAATAATTGGTTTTACGAAGTAATGTACAAATTGGTTAAATTGAAGGGGAAAAAAATATTATTTATGTCAATTTAGGTTATTTTAATAGTGTCTCGTTAAAAAATTGGAATTAATAGAAAATATTTAATGGTTTAACAAACTATGAGAAAAGGAAAAAGTTTATGTTTACAAAATAAACAAATTAAAAGTAGGGTTTAACAAATAAAAGAAAAGAAAATGAACGTCAACCACTTAAATGTTGACTTTGGTCCCCAAATTCTGTTATTTGGTATTCTCCAAAAAATTACAAATATAATGTACTAGAGAGCAAACAAATTAAATAAAAGCTACTATTTCACAAATGAACCTAAATAAAAATAATACTCCTTACATTTTTTTCCAATTAACCTCATAAATCTTAAATAGAATTTTTTTCAATTAGTCTCATTTTCCTCTTTAGCACTCCGTAACATTTTCAGTCACATATTCCACTTTTTATCACACAAACCTATTTTTTTCCCGCACAACCAAATTTATATAATTAAACTATTTTACTTTTTCGTCATCTTATCCCACTTTTTTCACTTATCATTAAAAATAGTAAAAAAAGTGAACGGGACTAAATTGAAATAATGGAGAAAATATCTGACAAAAAATCTTTATTTTAATCGATAATTGGTGTACCGGCAATTAAAGAAAAGGAAGTACTTCGTAATAAAAAGTGAAGTACGTAATAATTAATAGAAAGAAGAAGATACGTAGTATGAGTGACGTTTATGGAAGTTAAAAATGATGGCATCAATCACGTAGACAGAATTGAAGCAGGAGGATAAACGCGGTCAAGAAGAAGACATGCCAGGAAATGTCAATGTTCAGTGAATGCCTGTCTCTCTACGACTTCCCCTCCTTTACTTTCCCTAATTTTTAGGTGCCACTCCCCTAAATTAGTGCCCATTTCTACTATTCACTCCAACTTTTTACTCCACATTTTTTTCCTAAAAATAGATACTCCCTTCATTTAAAAAAAAAAAAAAAAAAAAAAAAAACGTCTCCCATTTCAATATGACACAATAATTAAGGGAGTCAGGCCTTGTTTTTTTGATTTTTCAAGTTCTAACTTATAGTGAGTTGAACTTATATGAAATTGAAATTAAATCATGTGTTCTAAATCAAGAAATTAAAGCTTAATGGCACTTATGTGTTCTAACTTATATGAAATTTAACTTATATGAAATTGAAATTAACGTAGAAGAATCGAAATTGAATTATAAGAGTTAAAATTAAGCTGAAAAGAACAACGCCTAAGTGTATTAGACGACGGTTATACATGTACAACGGATTATTCGTGAGTAAAATGTGATCCACATACTTTAACGATACGACAGAAATGATCAACCCGACGGTAGTGGAGCTTGTGATTTCCAAATTAAGACACCCAAAATAAACGTATGAATCACAAATTAATACCCACGTCAAACAATTCTCACTCTCTAAGACACTAACTATCGAACATGGCGTCACCTATTCAATGTCCATTGTGGCAGTTATGGTGTCAAATGACATCTCACCGGAGAATCGAAAAGCCCAATACCGACGATCAGTGACAACGTCGTGACTATTATTTAGTCTCCCTCGGATATACGCTACTATCTCTCCCGATCTCTTCACTATGGTTATTGACCTCGATGCCAATGCTCTTCAAATGTTACGGATACTTTGTGTTTTGTTAGGTTGAGAAGTCGCTTACGGCTTACCTCGTATTTGTTAATTTTTTTTTGTTACAAAACCTATGTGATTACTCCGTACAGTTGTCCAAAACAAGGCAATAATGATGTTTGGACAACTGTATGGAGTAGTCACATGGATTCTATAACTGAAAAAACAAACACGAAGTAAGCGATTAATCCGTCTAACAAAACACAAAGTATCAAGTACACTAATAATACTTCGTACTATTTAGTAGTTCATAATAATTTAGATAGCATCCTTTGAAGGCGTCTGAGCTTGTGTGGTGCATAATTTGAGCCCCTTGAACATCAAGCTTCTCATTTGCTCATCAACATCCATCTTCATCATCTCCTCTGCATTTACATTTCCGTCTTCAACAAACAGTCATTGTCTCTGCCATTTCTGTTTTCCTCTTCTCCTTCTTTAACCTCTTTCGCTCCTTCTTTAAACTCTTTCGTTCCTTCTTTAACCGATTCTGCTCCACCTTCTCATTCCAAAGCTCTTCCTCCTCCATCATCAGCCTAGCTCTTTTGACATCTTGAAGCCTGCACAAAACGCGCCAAATACACCGTATTATCACAAAATCCAACAGTAGCCGAGAGTAAATTAAACAGTGCAATGACGTGTTGAGAAGACACTTTGGCCCTGTTTGGTTGCACAAATCAGCCCGCTTATTTGACCAGCTAGCTGGTTTGACCAAAATTTCAGTTACCTGTTTTTCCTGGAAGTGTTTGGTAAGGGTTGACTGGAAAATATTTCACCTAGCTGAAATAAAAAGCTACTTCAGGTAGCTTATTAAAAAATAAGCTAGCTGGTTACAAATCTTTTTATTATTATACCCTTTTAATCAACATTATTACTATTTTATCCTATTAATTAAAATATAAATTTCCATAGCTATTTCCATAAAATATTTATAAAATCTAATCTTAATTTCTCATGGTAAAGTTGCTCGTAGTATTTTTTTTTTCATTGTTATAGTGCTTCCTTCTCACACTAAGTTTATCCTCTTACTAGAATACCAACGTGTAAAAACAAGAGTTTTGAAATTTTTATTTAAGATTTAATTTGTTTTTTTATTTAAATATAAAAAATAATTAGTTACAATTAACGAACATGTTAGTTTCATAATAATGATAATATAATGAAGTATTAAAAATAATTTAATATCAATAATTGAACTATCAATAATTATGTCCTTTTTCGTCATTTTACTTTATTTCAGTTATCTTTTCAAGTTGTTTACCAAACAGTATAATAGTTTTCAGTTTAATAAAGTGTTATGGGTCTCAGTTTTGTGTGTTGAGACGATAGTGGAGAGGTAAAGATGGCTGGCTGCTGTAGGATACTAGAGTGATCGATAGTTGAGTGGAACTGCAAAAGCTAAGGCAATCGCATTTGGGTAACGGAAAGTTGTAGAAGCCAACCTTAATTAGTCCTGTTGTTGTCGAAAGTGATGCTCTCGCGGTGGTGCAGAACATTAAATCGAGTGTGGATATGTGATGTCCTATCGATGAGATAGTGGTCTTACTTCGTTATTATGCTTTAGTTCTTGTGTGCATGTTAAGCGTGGGGGCAATACGGTTGTGCATACTGTGGCGAGGTTTTGTCTTTTGATAGGAGAAGAAGTTGTATTTGACTCTCAGTTTTCGCAAGCCATAATCGACTTGGCGTAAATTGATTTAATATAAGCCACCCAATGTTTTTCTCAATAAACTAAAATTTATATTTATAATCAATCCCACACCAATTTAAGAGTATATCTTTTATAAGTCCGTCTTACATGTGACACAAATACATTACAGTTAAATTTAAGAAGTTTTTGCTTAAAGTAGAGTTTATTTCGAAACTATTTACAAAAATAAGGCTCATTTGAAACTATTTATAACGAATGGGTCAACGTCAGCAACTGCGACCAACCTATTTCTTTATAGAAAAACATAATTTGCTGAAGTGGACCCATTCATTGTAAATAGTTTGATATGAGTCTCATTTTTTTAAATAATTTCGAAATAAACTTCATAAAAATTCTAAATTTAATGATAACTAATTCCTCATGCGAGCTTTTTTTCATTTCTTTTATCAGTAATTCTCCTGTAAGGCTGAACTTACACTAAGTTAATGTAAGAATAAGATACAAATTGCAGTTAAAGGGGTACAAAAATATGAAACAAATCTACTAAAGTCACTAATAGAGGTACTAAAAAAATTTAGTTACAATTAATCATAATTATCACTTAAATAGTACAAAAACTTTATAATCAAAGTATTAATGAAATGTAACTTACAATAATTTATCAGTTTTCCTCTTACGCAGTTAATTAGTGTTCTTCTATTTTGTTTTCTAAACTTACCGTGAGACAGTATCGATCGATCGCCAAAATTAACTCGGTGTCCGAAACCCGTTTGATTTCGCGGAGAAAGCAGGGAAAACGGAGCAAAAGTGCGGGACTTCCACAACAAATAAATTTTTTACACTCAATTCAATTTTGTTTCGTAAAAATACAAGTCAGTTACTCAGACAAGCAGCAGAAGAGGATCACACTCTCTAAAAACAAACAATTCCCCACTTCTTTCTCTCTCTCTTTTCTCCGCCATTTCTGTTCTTCCACTTCTTCACTTTTCTCCCCCTCTTTTTCTTTTCTTCAAAATCTCTTCCTCTTCTCTCTCACTTCACTTCATTTTTTTTTTTACACATTCAATTTTAATTTTTTTTCCGTTTGAATTTCTTCGACATTTATTTTTCTGTGCATTTTGCAGCATTGAATTTGTCAGTAATTCTTCTCTACTCTGTTGATTTTATTATTTTTCTGTCGATTTCAGAATGATGTGATGTTTGATTTTGTGATTTTTTACGATGAATTTGCTCATGTGAAATGATGATTGCTTGATTTTCAGCTAGTTTTTTGCATTCGACGATTCAAGTAATTCATCTTCATGACGATTAGTTTCTACGTCTGAAGTTCGCCTCACTTTGCTCTTCAATTTGAGTGTTGAATTATCAGTAATTCTTCTTCGCTCTGCTGAATTTGATGTTTGATTTTGTATTTTTTACGATGTTTTTGTTCATGTGAATGACGATTGTTTGATTTTTCAGCTAGTTTCGATTATCGGCAAAACATGCGACATTTCAAGTAATTCATCTTCATGAGTCATGACGATCAATTTCTACGCCTGAAGTTCGCCATCACTGTTCTGTTCAACTCGAGCGTTGAAATCGTCAGTAATTCTTCTCTACTCTGTTAATTTTCTTTGCTGTGATTGCAACTGATATGATATTTCGTTCATGTAAATGATGATTGTTTATTTTCATCTGGTTTTTAATTGTAGCAATTATCTGCTAAACGTCGGACATTTCAAGCAAATTCATCTTCAGGACGATCAATTTCTACGCCTGGAATTCGCCATCACTGTGCTGTACAATTCGAGCATTGAAAATGTCAGTAATTATTCTCTGCTCTGATTTTCTTTGCTTTTATTTTTGTACATTATGTTGACGCTTGTTTGAAATTAGGATTATATGTTCATGTGTGCCTGTTGTTACTTTGATTTTTAGTTTATGATGATCGTTTTAGTCTCTCTCATCGACTTTCGGCTATTTTTGATTATCCACGAAACATGAGATGTTGCAAATAATTCTTTGTCATAGCGCGCAATTTCTCGTCGCTTGAATTCGTCAGCATCGTACTGTACAATTCTTCTCTACTATACTCTGGATCCTTTTTTTTAGAAAATTTCTGTTTACTTTCTGTCTGAAATTAAGTTATGATGTTTACTTTGTGACGATCTTTTTAAATCTCATTGATTTTCAGTTAGATCTAAATTTTTTGATAATCTGCCAATTATGCAACATTGATTTTCATCACGACTTTTAGGTGTATGTTGATTATTTAAAACTGGTCGCACTTTTCGCTAGTTTAAATTGTTGAGGTCATTTCTGAAAATAATCTCCCTTTTCCGAATGTGTTTTGTGCGAAAATTCATTATTCGTTGATGGGATATGGTAGAATTTCTTTTGGCTAGAGTCGGAGTCAGTGAGTCACCGATATCGACATGGTATAAATCTGATATATCATATATTCTGATTTTTTTACGTCATCATGCTCAAAAGAAATAAACAATTAAATCCGTTAGTTATTTCATAATCTTTTTAATTAAAGAGAATTCCATATTTACTCCCCCAAATATCAAGCTGCATTGATGTTACTTACCTAAAATAGGTTGCAATTAAACGTGAAACACACTGACCATTAACAGCTAAGATTGAATAGAGAAACCTCAGAAAGCAAAATCGCTTTCAAATTAACAAAGAAAGGATAAGAGAGAAAGAATGGCGGCACCAGAATCGTCGTATCCACAAGGGCTATCGAGGAGGCCGTCGAGGAACACAGCGATAACAAACTTCTCGACAGAGGTGTTCGATCATGAAGTCGTTCCTTCGTCACTTGTCTCCATCGTCCCCATCCTTCGAGTTGCTAGCGAAATTGAGAATGAACGCCCCCGTGTGGCTTACCTATGTGAGTTTTAATTGCTTCAATTTCAGTTACAATTTTGTATTATTTGCTTCCTTTCTTACGGAGTAGAAGATTCACTTGAAATTAAGTAGATAAATTTCTTACTCAAAAAAAAAAAAAAAAAAAAGTAGATAAATTTCTTGATTTGTGTATCTTAGGTATGTGGACTGTGGAGTTAGGTTCATTGTACTGTATTTCTTTTGAAATGATATGAGTAAAAGTTTACAAAAATCAGCGATACGTTTTTTTTATATTGCTGATTTAGCGATTCCACACAGAATTAACGGGTGACTATATTATAACTTGGTAGGTCGGTTTTACGCGTTTGAGAAAGCACATAGGTTAGACCCGAACTCAACTGGGCGTGGTGTCAGACAATTCAAGACCAGTCTCTTGCAACGTTTGGAACGGGTAATTCACTTTGTTGCTTCTGCTCTTTCATCGCGCGCTTTTTCTGCTTTGTTTGGATGTTTGACCTCGTAAATAATAGGAAGGGGTATTTTAGGAATTAGAATATTTCCAGGAAAACGGTTTGACTTGATTGATTTTGAATGGGCCTTGCAATAAATATTTCAGACCCAAATATTTCCATGTAGGTTGACCATGCCCTATCTTCCGGAACTACTACAACGTACTTACCTAGTTACCTTATTGTTTTTTCCTTTGTAGAGCAAATACAATAGTGAGTTTTTGCATTGAGTTCTTCTCCAAAAATTTTATAATTAAAAATGAAGGATATTTTTATGATATTCGTAAATTTGTTGAAATAAAAAATTAAGAATATTTTTTATGGTATCCTTAAAATTTGTTAAATTATACAGGGTACCTGAGGTTTGTTTATATGATACCCCTAATCTTTGTGTTTATGTGTCCAATATATCATTTTTCTAACCAAAAACTTGACGGTTGGACATAATAGTAACAAACTTACTTACATCTGGCTAGTGGACGTTTTCTTGACTCTTTGTTATAAAAATGGCATATTGGCACATTCTTCCTAAAAACTAAAGTCGTCAAGTTTTGGGTTAGAAAAAGAACATATTGGGCACATAAACACAAGCTTAGGAGTACTATATGAACAAATCTCAGACTTGAGATACTATGTATAATTTGACAAAATTCAAGGGTACCGAAGTATATTGGTAGAGAAAGATAAGAGTGGTCCCAAATAAGAACAAATTAAAAAGTTTTTCCATTGTGTAAAAAAGTTCTTAAACATTGAATTGTGTAAAAACGAGTTGTAAAAAGGAAGAACTTTACATAGGAGTTCTTCCATTGCAATTACTCTTAATTTTTTTGAGGAAAGTAATTGTTACTTTAAATGTTGTTGGAATTACAAATTGCAGTTAAAAAGTTACAAGGAGTATTAAAAAATTTAGTAACAATCAATCATAATTATCACTAAAATGGTATAAAACCTATATAATTGAGTACAAATGAGTCGAACCTATAATAATAAGTTGTAAGACCCGACTCACACAAGAACTTGTGCAAAAAGTTATGTATTTTTAAGTTGTACCAAATTTAATAAAATAATATATCTCATGGTACTCTTAATATTTGTCACTTTACGCGTGACACCCCTTTTTTCAAGCGAAATTACTTTGACGGGTCTAACTTGTAGCTACGAGTTCAGAAATTGACAAACGTTTTTCCTAAATTCTATATCTTGTTAGGATGATCAATTTGAACATCAAATTTTCTAGATTCGCATGACTAGTAGATTTGGTCGGCAAAAAAAATATTCGACAAAAAAAAGAAGTTAAATTCTTATTTCGTGTCATTTGACCATTTAGACTAATTGTAATCATTAATGACTTTAAAATAACGGGAGTACTATTTTTAAGAGGTATAAAAGTGGTTAATTAGTTAATACTCCGTAATAGTCACAATTAGCTAAATATGATACGAGTAACATTTTATGTCCAAAAAAAATCGTCACCCAACCTAATAGAAGGGCAAATTTTAAAATAAAACCGTTTCATACTTTCACAATTGAAACGACCAATAGAAATTGTTATATTTCATTTAATACTTACAAAATTTTAATAAATAAAGTGTTGAGAAATTCAATTGGTTGTTTCATACTCGGTACCTAAAATGGTCTCACCGATAATATGAAAGGAGATAAAAGGGGGTGTGTTGTGGCGTTGTGGGACTATTTCATTGTCATTTTTGTTTGGCCTGTAAATCACAACTTGAAATCTCTCGTTCCTAACCGTTTGCTCGGGATTAAAATTCTCGTTATCGGTTATTTCTTATTCGAACCCTATAATTCAAAGTATCAATCTGGTAACAACATTGGTTGGCGACTTGGCGTGGCCCTCCATTGTACTGTAACAATTTTCCCCTAATTCAATGAGTGACTAATTAACCAGTAAAGAACACAAGGATTTTGCAGCTATTATATCAGTGGGATTCCTAACCAAAAATCATTGAATCAGGATGATGCCCCCAGTCGTAACAGCCGTATCAAGAAAACAGATGCCCGGGAAATTGAGAGTTACTACCAGCACTACTATTCCCAATACATTCGAGCACTTGACCAAGGTGAGCAGGCTGACAGAGCCCAACTTGGTAAAGCCTATCAGACTGCTGGTGTCCTCTTTGAGGTCCTTTGCGCCGTTAACAAGACCGAGAAAGTCGAAGAAGTTGCTCCTGAGGTTGGTTCTTGTACCCTTTTTGTTCTTCAATGTTGTTTGATCAAATTGCTGAAAATGCAACTAATTTGGGGTGTTGTTAGATCATTGCTGCTGCAAGAGATGTTGAGGAGAAGCAGAACATATATGCACCTTACAATATTCTTCCGCTCGATGCTGCTGGAGCCTCACAAGCCATTATGCAGCTCGAAGAGGTACTTTCGGTCTGCTCATAGTTAACATCGAGTGATAGAACTAATACAAAAAGGCGATTCGTGAGACTATAATGCATATACTCGCTTTGATCTTCAATGTGCATAATGATATGTTATATTACAATGTCGACGTCCTCATGTTTGATTTATTCAAACAACTATCTTCGTGGTATCCTTTTCAATGCTTTAGCCACTTTGAGTATATATTGTCATATTGTGTGAATGTCCGAATGTTGGAAAATAAACCACATTGATTGTGAATGAGAGAATAATGTGCTTTATAAAGTCCAAGGGCCTCCTTCTATCCGCAATTAGTTTTAGGAAATTTGAATTTCCCTTGTGGACTTATAAGATGGTATAACATGGAATTAGAACCCGGTTATGCCCTGAGTTTGATAAGTTTAAAGTTTAAACTGGTCCAAATAATGCCACTGGAGGCGGACCTTTTTGAGGGTTATCTTTGACTCCACTTGGGTATGGCTACTGGCTAGGCCCGTTTGCATGGTTCAACATAGAATGTGATATAATTATGGTCAAAGTGAGACAATAAAAATCAAAGACAACTATATAAATGAAATGGAGGGACACGATTCATGTTCAATACATTTTGGTGAGCGGTAATGCATCTTCATGCTAGAAATAGTTGAACCTTTATCACTCACTGGAATTGTACTTCGTAAGTTTTTTGTTAACTTGGGAGAAGTGGCCTGTTTCATCTTGGATGATTGATTTGTGTTGGTTTTGTTGTGTGATTTGTACCAGGTTAAGGCCGCCATATCTGCACTATGGAACACGCGTAGCTTAACCTGGCCACCTGCATTTGAGCAGCATCGGCAAAGAACCAATGACTTGGACCTTTTTGATTGGCTGAGAGCTATGTTTGGATTTCAGGTTTGTCTTCTTCATGTCTACAGTCTACTTAGGGTGTTCCACCCCCTGTGAGTTACCTTACAAGATTAGATAATACATTGTTTGAACTGATGATAGAAAATGGTCTATTTGTATTTTGTAGAGAGACAATGTTCAAATCAACGTGAGAACTTGATAATACTGCTAGCTAATGTTCATATAAGGTTGAATCCAAGCCTGAGCCTATGAACAAGGTTAGAATTTATCTCGCGGTGACTCTTTATGCCATTCATGACCTCCACACGCCAATATAATCTACTTGTTTCTGAATGTCGCTGACTGTTAATGCATTTGAGATTGATTTGCTCCGATATCTTCAGCTTGGCTCTCTATTTTTTTTTTTTTTTTGGTGCAGCTTGATGATCGAGCTATTGATGCTGTAATGAACAAGCTCTTCAAAAACTATAAAACATGGTGCAAATTTTTAGGACGCAAGCACAGTTTAAGGTCATGACACGTTTGTCGCTTTCGATCATAACGCGTTTGTCGTGACAATCACAACTGAACTCCATATATGTCATGCTGATTGCTGATTCACGTTCTTATGGTTTCTTGTATAGGTTACCTCCAAATCAACAAGATGTCCAACAGAGGAAAATACTGTACATGGGGCTGTATCTTCTTATCTGGGGTGAAGCAGCGAATGTTCGTTTTATGCCAGAATGCTTGTGCTACATTTTTCACAATGTAAGCCTTGGACATCCATCCACTCTATAATTTATGCTGTGGGAATTAACTCTATATCATAAAGTTGTCTTGGAAATTTGTTTAGATGGCATATGAACTCCATGGGTTATTGGCTGGAAATGTCAGCATTGTAACTGGAGAAAATATTAAGTCATTATATGGAGGGGACGATGAATCTTTTCTTCGGAAGGTTATCACACCTCTCTATTGTGTCATTGAGAAGGTATATTTATTAAAATTGCTTAAATTGTTATTTTGTTGGACCTATGCTTTCTAAGGGATAATTTGTGTGCGATGCTAATATGTTATCTCAGGAAGCACAGAAAAGTAGGAATGGGAAGGCTCCTTACTCGGCGTGGTGCAACTATGACGACCTGAATGAGTATTTCTGGTCCGTTGTTATAAATGCTTCAATTCGCTATATTACCAATTTTGATGCTGCTTGCTGGCGTATTTTTGTTACCCTACAACTAGTTGGGCTCTTCTTTTATTCAGGTCACCCGATTGCTTCTCATTAGGCTGGCCAATGCGTGATGATGGAGGATTTTTTAAATCTACCCGTGAGAATGTGAAGGTAAAGTCATTCATTTAATACCAGAATAGAATGAGGTCAGCTTCATCCTTCTTCACTTGTCTGACATTCCAGGGAAGAAAGATGTCCCAGAAAACTTCTAAGAGCACAGGGAAATCGAATTTCATTGAGACTCGAACATTTTGGCACATCTTCCGAAGTTTTGATCGTTTGTGGACTTTCTATATACTTGCTCTTCAGGTAGGCCCATCTTCTGAAAAATAGTATGAACATGAATGCTTTGTTTGTTTCTAAACTTAGAAGTGATATATGAATCAAGATAAAGAGTTGTGGTTGCAGGCGATGGTGATTATTGCATGGACAGAAACCCCTTTGTTAGCTATTTTTAAGAAGAACGTCTTATATCCTGTTTCCAGTATATTTATCACTGCAGCTGCTCTTCGTTTGCTCCAGAGTATGTCCTTGACTCCGTAGTAAACTCTGCTGAGTTCTTTTTTCTTTGATTTCATCTTGTATCGGTTTTTCTTTTCTTTTTTCGCTCTGTAATTAGGAATTAACTATTCTTATTATAGACATACATATATTAGTAAGGTTTTGTAGGAGAATCGTCTCTCATCTAATTATCTTTTGTGGTATATTTTGAAGGTTTTTGTTCAGTCTTCTTAGCTCTTACATCTTAACAAGTAAATATTTCCATCAAGATGTAACAGTATAAGTTGGTGATTAATTTATTGTTTGAAAGGTCTTATATTTGATCATGATTTTATGAATTATAAGTAGCTCTGGAGGAACATTCTGTATCTTTTGCATAGTCATAGTGCATTATACACCACTAAATCGTGAATCTCTCAAAAGGTTAATCAAACAAGCATTCATTTATTGCATCTAAAGACTGTTTTGGCTGGTATTGTTTCACTGTTTCAGTGAGATGCTACCAATGGTCTATCCACTTCACATTGTGAATATCTACTTGGTATCCAACAGCCTAAATGTTTCAGAAACTGAATGTGCACATGGTTTTCTTAGAAGTATTTTGCGAATAAATATTCAGATTCTGTTTTTTTTTTTTTTTTTTTTTTTTTTTTTTTTTTTTTTTTTCAAATTATTTTTTATGATTATGCTTTAGGTTTTGTTTTGAACGGTTCTCTTTCTTTTCGTAGGTGTTCTGGAAGTCATCATCAACTTTCCATCTCAACGTAGGTGGATATTCACGGATGTTATGAGAAGTGTCCTGAAGATTATTACTAGTCTTGCATGGACTGTAGCTCTTCCTCTCTGCTATGCACATTCATTTAATGTGGCGCCCAAGCAAATTCAAGATGTACTGTCATTTCTCGGGCAATTGAAGGGTGTTCCTGCTCTGTACATCATGGCAGTTGCACTGTATTGTCTTCCTAATATTCTGGCTGCAGCATTATTCCTTTTCCCTATGCTTCGTCGCTTCATCGAGGACTCTGATTGGCTCATCATAAGGTTCCTTATGTGGTGGTCACAGGTAGTTCTTGCTTTTCCTGTGGATATGATCTCAGTGATTCTTCTTTGGAAACTCTGATAACCGATCATATATAAAGCTCTGTGCTTATAACGTGCCTTGCTGCTTGTACATGAGACATGCTAGGCGGATAGTTTCCTCTTTGCTACAATATGTACTTCTAACTTTCTAAGTATCTATACAAATGTTTAGGTTGGTAGTAAATAACTAGCCTCTACATTTTAACACTTGATTAATAGCTGCTCTTTGACAGAATTTATTTGGTTGATCTTATTAAAAGGAACGATGTTCATCCCTTTAGGTTTTGGTTCACTAGGCTTATTCCGTATGTTTGCTTTTCTGAAGTAGGATCACACAGGATATGCACGTACTTTCTTAATGCCTTGCATGTTAGAGTAGATCTAGATTGTGATTCCACTTCGAGATGTCTCCCATCTCTTTTTCAAACGGTAATAGATAACAATTTATGTTGCCCAACTCTGCCATCTAAGCTCACAATGATTCAATGAGTACCTTGCACTCTTCAAAGCTGCTTCTGCTTGTTTAATACTGTGCAGTCTGCACTATCATGTCTAATAAAATATTTTGTTTCCGTGCAGCCCAGGGTTTATGTAGGCCGAGGTATGCATGAGAGCCAGTTTTCTCTCATTAAGTAAGTCATCAGATTCATGCACTATTTCGGAATTCGGAGCTTGATTACTTTGCTTTACTGTGGCTTGTAATGCTAAACAACTTTTGCTTCAGGTATACCTTGTTTTGGTTACTCTTGCTAGCATCAAAGCTGGCGTTCAGCTTTTTTGTGATGGTAAGTTTTGCTCCTAGAACATATTTTTATGAAAGACGGAGGTTAATCTTCAGGTATACCTTGATTTTGGTTCCTCTTTCTCTACTTATCATTCAGTCCTCTTTTCCCAGATAAGACCCTTGGTGAAGCCAACAAAGGACATAATGACCATCAATAGAATTAAATACCAGTGGCATGAATTTTTTCCACAAGGTATTCACGTGTTCATTTACTTGTATTCTTGCTCACACATTTCATTTTCCTATACTGATGTTACATGGTTAATGCAGCTAAAAACAATTATGGTGCCGTGGCCTCACTTTGGGCTCCAGTTATTATGGTGTGTCAAAGATTTTGGCATTACCGCTAGAATATGAGTTGTTAATCTTATTCTTTCTGTTCATTGGAAGTTGTGTGGAACTCATCGATCTCCAAACATGCAGGTTTATTTCATGGATACTCAAATTTGGTACTCCATATACTCCACAGTTTATGGTGGCTTTATAGGAGCCTGTGATCGCCTAGGAGAGGTAATGAAGTTTTATGGATCACATTCTTGAAACCATATTGTTAGGAACATGGATTGAATATTGAGTTTTGTTTTTACTTCTTAGTTCCCTTTGTTAGGACTGTGTGTGTATCTCTAGACTGTTTAAAGACCATGGTTTCATTTTTTATCTTTTGGTGCATCTGCCCATTGCTAATGTTGAATGGTTCTGCATCAATTTTTTCCATTCAAGGTTGTGATCACTATAACTGTGCTAAACAGATAAGAACCTTGATGATGCTACGGTCAAGATTCCAGTCACTTCCTGGTGCCTTCAATGATTGCTTGGTGCCATCTGAAAAGTCACGCAAAAGAGGGTTTTCTTTGTCGAAGCGCTTTGCTGAGGTTTGGGATTTTTAATGTTCCAATTGTATCGTAGAATTTTTTTTTTTTTTTTTTTTTTTTTTTTCTAAAAGAAAAAAAAAAAAATTATCACATTGGCATGTGTTAATATATTCTATAGGCCAGTGCTAGCAAGAGAAGTGAAGCTGCTAGATTTGCACAGCTGTGGAATGAAATTATATGTTGTTTCCGGGAGGAAGACCTCGTCAGTGACAGGAAAGCCACTAAACCTTACTAAATTATTACCTCTTTATAATACCTTCTTTTTCGTATTTGGATGAAACTAAATTGCATTCTACCTCATTCAGGGAGATGGATCTACTACTTGTACCTTATTCTTCAGATCCTAGCTTGAAAATTATTCAATGGCCACCCTTTTTGCTTGCGAGCAAGGTGAGTTTAATCCGAATCTCTCAGATTGAAGGAAATTTCCGGGAGTACTTGGAGCATCACCTTTCCTGTTCTGAATCTTTGATCGTTTTCTTATTTATGCAGATACCAATTGCAGTAGATATGGCTGTTGAGTTTCGTCCGAAAGACTCTGATCTTTGGAAACGAATTTCTTCAGACGAATATATGAAATGTGCTGTGATTGAATGCTATGAATCGTTTAAGCAAGTGCTCAACATTATGGTCATTGGAGAAAATGAGAAAAGGTGAACAAACATCCTCCACCCCTTAGTTTAAGAGCTATAATCAACGCCTCATCTATCCATAATGTCTTCCAGAAATGTTTAAACCAATCATTTTTCTGCTGCATTTGTTTATTCTTCACCTTCTTGTTCTACTTCCCTTAGGCAACTCTACTGCACTTTTTTTGGTAGTTTCTGGTTACTAGTAGTCAATAGGAGATTTTCTCAAATTTTAATGCTACAAGCAAAATTCCTGTATAGTTTGTAAAAGATTGAGTCTGAAGTTTTGAGAGGCATTTGTTTCATACTGAATTGAAATTAATTACAGGATAATCTCCAACATTGTTAAAGAAGTAGAGACAAATATAGCAAAGAGTACACTTCTATCAAACTTTAAAATGAGCGCTCTACCTGCCCTTTACAAAAAATTTGTGGAGCTGGTTGGATACCTGGTGAGTTATAAGCAGCTTTATGATAATATCTATACTGCTATACATGTCGTTACTCATTTTGTTTATTTTGCCTGAAACTATTATGTTGTATTCAAGAGAGAGGGCAACTCTTCTAAACGAGACTCAGTTGTGTTGCTGTTGCAAGACATGTTGGAGGTTGTTACACGTGACATGATGGTGAATGAAGTCCGGTATGTGTACTTTCTCAAATCTCCGCAGTGGATTGTGTATACTACTATAAACGCTTTTGTAGGAGTATGGTGTTTTTGTTGCATAACTAATCTGGAATTGCTGCTGCATACAGTGAATTGGTGGAACTTGGGAGCAGTGGCAAAGTTGGAAATCAACTTTTTGCTTCTGTTGTATTTCCACCTAAGGTTACACCACAATGGGAAGAACAGGTACAAGTTTCATTGATCAACTCTTAAATATATTAGATTCTTGGCAAATGGACGATAAACCTATGAATTTGTCTTTTCCAGATACAACGCCTGTATCTACTTTTGACAGTTAAGGAATCTGCCATGGATGTCCCTACCAACCTTGAAGCACGGAGAAGGATGTCGTTTTTCACAAACTCATTGTTCATGGATATGCCACGTGCTCCTAAAGTTCGTAAGATGCTTTCTTTCAGGTTTGTTCTCGTACTCGGACTTCCTTGGTCCCTTAAATCCTGCTTTTTTTCTTATCATGATCATGCAAGGCTGTTTTGAGGATTGTTTACCATGCTCATGCTGCTAAGCAGTCGAATTATCGTGATCATGAAATTAGAACTCAGGGGATTAGTCCAGTTGGTGTCTTTTTTGTAATTCATATAAATATATCTTGAGCCTACTTTGATGAGGGTCAAAAGTCGAAACCTGAAAATGAAGTGTAGAGTAATATTTCCTCTATTCCAACTAGTTGGGCTAAACGCACAAAGTCCCTTACATGACCAATTTTGTTTATATCCACCGTTAAAAGATGGTGACGTTATTTGCTATAGCTTATCATGGTGGCCTGGGCTCTTACCCTCTTTAATTCTCAAATGCCGCAGCGTCCTAACTCCTTACTACAGTGAGGAGACATTATACTCCAGGATTGACCTCGAAATGGAAAATGAAGACGGTATTTCGATTATATATTACTTGCAGAAAATCTTTCCAGGTTACTTTCTTTCACACCTTAATTCGAAGTGCTCTCAAGTTTTCAGTCTAATTGTGGTAGTTATTTGAGCTTTACTATTGTTCTTTTCAGATGAGTGGAAAAATTTCATGGAAAGAATAAACTCCAAGGAAGAATCTGATGTTTGGGAAAGTGAGGAAAACATTTTACAGCTTCGCCATTGGGTTTCTTTAAGAGGACAGACTCTCTGCCGTACAGGTGGGAGCTTAAACTTTTCACATAGCAATATGTCAATACTAGTATTACAGTCCACTGGTATCTGACACAAAAAAATGTTCATGTGCAGTTCGAGGGATGATGTACTATCGAAGGGCTTTGAAACTCCAGGCTTTTCTCGACATGGCCGATGAAGAAGGTAAGACTCTGTGAGCCGACGATTTACCTCCTTTTTTGCACCTATTTGATCTGATACTTCAATAGAAAACCAGAGGATGTAACATCATATGTTCCGATAATAGTACTTTCATCGTAAGCAGAAAGCATTTCCATGCCGTAGATCTGATTCTGACAAGCTGCAACATAAGGGAATGAGTAATTCTACTATAAGGTTGCCTCATGATATGAGACACATATTATTTCAATAAAATTAAACCTAAATTAAATTAATTCTCACTTTTTTTTCTTAATTTTATAATTTTTCTTATTTGTAATATGCTTTAACCATAAACTTATCAAACACATGTCAATATTTTGTATGACTATAATTTTTATAATATCCCTAAGCCACCATATTGTCGTCATTCTAAGCGCAGTTACTTTGTTCAAACGTAACGACATTACATTTGAAAAGTAACTCAATTGTCTTCGAAAGTAACTATTGGTTTATTGTCTCATACTATGAGATGACCTCACCCTAGAATTTGTATAAAGTGTATAATATTGTTAAATGTTTACTCTTTGTGTTTGATTTTCGCTTCAGAAATCCTGAAGGGGTACAAGGCAGTTACAGCTATGGCAGAGGAAGAGAAGAGAAGTCAGAGATCCCTGTATGCGCAACTGGAAGCTGTGGCTGATATGAAATTCACCTATGTTGCAACTTGTCAGAACTATGGAAATCAGAAAAGAAGTGGAGACCGTCGTGCAACAGACATTCTAAATTTAATGCTTAAGTAAGTACTACATACAGCTGTAAGTCTGTTGCCGCAACTTCCAGAGCATTATCTGACTCTACGTCGATGTTTCTTTTATCCTGCAGTAATCCATCTTTGCGTGTGGCATTTGTCGATGAAGTTGAAGAAAGAGAAGGTACTGGAAAAGTCCAAAAGGTATATTACTCTGTACTGGTGAAAGCTGCCGACAATCTCGACCAGGTAAGAATATGCCTTCATTGGATTTCTTATACTGCGTTGTAAGAAAGAGCATAGTGGTTACTGATTTTGTTTTCTTGTAAAGGAAATTTACCGTATCAAGTTGCCTGGCCCCGCAAAGATAGGGGAAGGAAAGCCCGAAAACCAGAACCATGCCATAATTTTCACTAGAGGAGAAGCCCTTCAAGCCATAGACATGAACCAGGCTAGTGGTTATACGTCTAAATTATATAGTATTCATATTTCCTATGTAGTGAGACGAAGATTTAGACATGTACGGAGTGATAAAATCTTAGTTTTGTACAGGATAACTACTTAGAGGAAGCCCTCAAAATGCGTAACCTTTTGGAAGAGTTTAATGAAGATCATGGAGTTCGTCCACCTACAATACTTGGTGTTCGTGAGCACATTTTCACAGGAAGGTAAACTAGTAGGAGTATGTAGAGAAAATAAAAGTTAATGCTGGTTCAGTCATCTTTATAACATGACCTTTATTTGACGATATAACCACAACCTTTCCTCGCAGTGTTTCATCCTTGGCTTGGTTTATGTCAAATCAGGAGACAAGCTTTGTTACCATTGGTCAAAGAGTTCTTGCCAGGCCATTGAAGTATGCAACTTGACCTCCGAATGCATATTAAATCATCACTCGCACAACAAACCTATTTCACCACATTTTCTCTCTTCATAGTTGTCATCTGCAACATATCCCACCAACTTGATATTTGTGCAAAACATAAATGTTGCAAAACGAACAAATGGGAGGGAGTAAGTCAATATAAAGGATGTAGGAACTAGCCTTTCTAGGATATGCAACATACAAGATACACACATATAAGCTGTGTCATTTTTGGAATCTATATTGCATGTAAGAGGAGCACTAACAATCGGCACTATAATTCCAGGGTCCGCTTTCACTATGGCCACCCTGATGTATTCGATAGAATATTCCACATCACCCGTGGTGGAATGAGCAAGGCATCTCGTGGAATTAATTTAAGTGAAGACATATTTGCTGGTATGATCATCCGGATTTCCTATTCTGGTTCTATATTCATCCCATCTTTTTACGTGCTATTTGGCTATTTCCCCTTGTTCCACGAATATGTTAGTGCACTTCACTGTACCGTGTTACCCAATCTCTTTTATGTTACTTCTTGCTATAGGATTCAACTCAACATTACGACGAGGGAATGTTACTCACCATGAGTATATCCAAGTAGGCAAGGGGCGAGATGTTGGTCTGAACCAAATCTCACTGTTCGAAGCCAAAGTAGCCTGTGGTAATGGTGAGCAAACCATTAGTCGAGATATCTACAGATTAGGCCATCGCTTTGATTTCTTCCGCATGTTGTCGTGCTACTTCACAACAGTTGGGTTCTATGTCAGCGCCATGGTAAGCAATATTCACCCTTGATAAGCTTCAAAAAGTTTTGTGCTGACATTCTTTTATCAAATAGTCTAATTCCTGGACAAATATATATTTACAAGACTTGTCGATTATTCACAGCCAAAACTACTGTCTCCCTTTTTGCTTCTATTTTATTCACTTTTGTCAATAACTATCTTGTATAATAACTCTTGCAGATGGTTGTCCTCACTGCTTATACGTTCTTGTATGGAAGGCTCTATCTAAGTTTGAGTGGTCTGGAACAGTCGATAGTCCGATTTGCAAGGGCCAAGGGAGAAACTGCCTTGAAGGCAGCAATGGCTTCAGAGTCGGTAGTGCAAATGGGGCTTCTCATGGCCTTACCTATGATCATGGAAATCGGACTCGAGAGAGGATTTAAAACTGCATTAGGTGAGATGATCATCATGCAACTGCAACTAGCAGCCGTATTCTTCACATTCTCTCTCGGGACAAAAGTACACTACTACGGTCGTACCATCTTGCACGGAGGTGCCAAATACAGAGCTACTGGTCGTGGATTCGTGGTTCGACACGAAAAATTTGCCGAGAATTATCGGATGTACTCGAGAAGCCATTTCACTAAAGGCCTAGAACTTATGGTGCTTCTGATAGTATACCATTTATACGGCACAGCAGCTGCTGGTTCAGCAGCCTACATATTACTCACTGGCTCCATGTGGTTTCTCGTCATTTCATGGTTATTCGCTCCTTTCATGTTCAATCCCTCTGGTTTTGAGTGGCAGAAAATCGTCGACGACTGGGATGACTGGACAAAATGGATAAGCAGTCATGGTGGCATTGGTGTCCCTGCAACCAAAAGCTGGGAGTCATGGTGGGATGAAGAGCAAGAGCATTTGCTACACACCAGTTTCGTCGGGCGGTTTTGGGAAATTATTCTCTCTCTGAGATTTTTTCTTTACCAATATGGAGTGGTGTATCATTTGCATGTGGCCAATGGAGATACAAGCATTATGGTACGAGAAAATTCGATCTTTTATTTCTCTAAACTATAGCCTTTCAAACACATAGACTTCATCAGAGCTAAGAGGCCTAAATATCCGTCTTAAACCCGAAATTTTGCAACCCACTATCTTCAGTTATGATTATGTTTTTGTTGATTTTCAGGTTTACGCCTTGTCATGGCTCGTCATAGCTGCTGTGGTCATCATTCTAAAGGTAAAAACTTGAAACACTCAATTCAGTTTTGATTAAAATCATCCATCCTACAGAGTAGTAAGTACAAACGGTTTAAGCTTGGTGTCGTGGCTACAGATTGTGTCGATGGGTAGAAAGAAGTTCAGTGCAGATTACCAGCTGATGTTCAGACTGTTGAAGCTTTTCCTCTTCATTGGTTTCGTGGTCACTCTTGTTATCTTCTTCCTGTTTCTAAATCTCACCGTCGGAGACATATTTGTGTGTCTTTTGGCCTTCTTGCCTACAGGATGGGCTCTTCTATCGGTACATTCTCTCTCTTTCTCACACGCACACGTACACAAAATTGTTCCTACTTACAATATTTACGTTGTTCACGTGAAACTAATGTTATATAGAGCACGAAGTACACTACTACTCCCTCAAATCCGCATTCTTTAGGTGACTTCTTTTCCCGGAGGAAATTTGTAAGAAAAACATCTAAAAGAATTTGATAAAACAGGACAAAGAACGTGTCTGATATCCAAATAAGATGAATTTTCTCGAATTTTTTCACTGCGTACTTATGTTAAAATTGAGAACGTCATTGTAAATATCAAATCTGCACATTTTTGTTTCTTTGTATTACATTGGTACTTCACTACCTGTAGATGTACTATGTTCAGTATCTCATGCAATTAAGTAATTAACTCTGACCAGATAGCGATAGCGTTGAAGCCATTCGTGAAGGGATTGAAAATGTGGAGCTCGGTGAAAGCGTTGGCTAGAGGCTACGACTACATCATGGGAATCATAATTTTCACACCAGTAGCTATGTTGGCTTGGTTCCCCTTCATCTCCGAATTTCAAACCAGGTTGTTATTCAACCAAGCTTTCAGTCGAGGCCTTCAAATTCAACGTATATTAGCTGGTGGGAAGAAACACAAATAAAAATACTGATTTTCTTGTGAGATACCCCTTGATCCTAAACCATATATTATTTGACGATTGACGGTGCAACGATTTTGGAGCTGTGCTTACGATTCGTACCAGCATTGATCAACGACGGCGACAGTCGACCTTTGTAAGTCCCTTGCTCTAACTGTGCGAAGCTGTAATAACTGTCGACAGAGCTACTCACATAAGTCCATATTGCGACAAGAAATCTCTTTTATCTGTTTACTGCTGTCAGAAGACGGTGCCCTATGAGTATTTCGTAGGCTTTAGTGGACTTTATCGAGTTCATTCAGTTACGAGTCAAATTGATTCGTGGTTCTGTTTGCGTGAGATTGACTTTGCAAGGTGTCAAGGTGACCGAGTTTAGTTTAGAATAACTTGTGTTTTGCCCAGTGTAATGCACAAAGTAATGTGTTTGTGCATCACTTGGCATTTACTCTCCTAATTGTAAAGGTTCTATACTTTTTCTTTTTGGTTATCAAACTATGATTATACAGTGCGTGCAGAAAATAATATTAGATCCACGATCATCCGAAACTAACAACACAGACCAGGTGTGTAGATTTTCCTCATTTTATTTTGTAATATGTGATAAAAATGGTTTGTGTTAGAGAATATATAAGTCTGGTACAAATATAGATTACAACGCTAAAAGTCTGGCAAAGGATGTATGGGCATTAGCTGCAGATTTACACTGTCTAGGAATTACTTATATACCGAGATTTAGGTGGAATTATCAGTTTAAATTTTTGATAGGTGGAATTTTACTTGCGTCAACACTTCAAGCTCAAGTGACATTCGTATGAAAGAGCGTGTTAGAGAATATATACCGATCTGAGCTTTCAACCATCATCTTAAACGACATACTGCTTTCAATTCTAGTAGTTTTATTTTATCACAAATGCTCATATAAAACCGTCTCACGTGTGCGACGGGGTATTCATAACTAAAATGTGCCTATTTTAAGGTTTAAAGTGTCTATTTTAACGTTTAAAGGGGTCATTTTATGAATCTCTAATGTAGTTACATTTAGCGCTAAAATGGTCACTTTAAGCATCAAAATAATCATATTTTACTCATAAGAACTCTGTCGCACTCGTGAAACGGTCATATGCAAGACTTACCCTTATTTTATAATACAAGTAGGTTTAGCTGAAGGTAGATAGTATCCATCTTAAGCTTAAGACGGACCAATTAGGCCTGCTCTTTCTACTTTATAGAAATTTAACTTATGTGAAATTTGAACTTATAGAAATTGAAATTGAACTTATAAGAAATTGAAATTAACTTATGTGTTCGAAATTGAACTTATAAGAGCCGAAATTAACTTATGAAATTCTGAATTAACTTATAGAAATTCTAATTTATATGAAATTAAACTTATTGGAGTTAAATTTATTAGAATTTAAAACTTATTGAATAATAATAATAATAATAATAATAATATTAATATTAATATTAATATAATATGAAAAAATTTATTAAATTAATAACAATAATAACAATGATATTTATAGTAATGATGATGATGATTACAATAATTAAAATCTTTTAATTTATTCAAAATGATTAATTTTACTAATAATAAACAATAGAGTTCAAAATCGATTTTTAAGGCTAGTATAGTTAAATATCTCAATATATAGTTGATTATAAATAAGTTGGCTCGGTTAAATATTTTAATATACTATATTTATTATTATTATTATTATTATTATTATTATTATTATTATTATTATTATTATTATTATTATTATTATTATTATGCAATAATAATAGTTATATAAAAATAAAACAAAATAGAATTTATATGAAATTTGAACTTATAAGAATTTAACTTATATGAGTTGAACTTATAAGAAATTTGAAATTAACTTATATGAAATTGAAATTTAACTTATGTGTTCTGAAATTAACTTATATGAGCTTATAGAAATTGAAATTGAGTTTATATGAAATTGAAATTAACTTATGAAATTGAAATTAACTTATAAGAAATTAAATTGTTCTGGTAAAAGAATACTTAAGACTCACTTGGTGGTAATGACGACAAAACTAATGTTATTTTCTCGGCAATAAGTTGAGTGATTATATCAATATACTTATCTCGGTTTAAGCTTAAAACGGACAGCGTCCTATATAATGTAAATTTGTGTTTTACAAATGCTTGGATTCCATGAAGTTGAAACTTTTGTGAAGTTGGTGAAGTTTACTATATACTTCGTATGAAATTAGAATATTATTTACTTTCCTTTGGTTGTGAGAAACTATTTTACAATTGTACTTTTCTACCTAATTATAGCAAACTTTATCAACTTTATTCATTTTCAATTTCATGGGATCCTCACCCGTTGATAAGTTCGTATGATGAAAAACCAAAAGAGGTGATTACAATTTACAAGTGAGGCGTAGGAAATAGGTGTCGGCAGGTGGCAGTTAATGATAAGTTGTCATTGCCCCACCTCTACCTACAGCTTACAGGTGTTCGCTTCTTCACCTACACCAGCCAATTCTCCTTCATCAAAATCAACCTTTTTAAATACAAAAATCAATTTTAATTCCACATATTATCTTCTAATTATTCTCTTATTTTATCATGTTAATCATTTCACTTTAAAGCTTCCCTTCTCCCATCAATCATTGCGTTTATCCAATAAAATAAACCCTTAATTTAATTCTCCTGATCAAAATTTATCAATAACTAGAAAAAAGTTTTTATTTTTTTATTTTTTTTAATTTTTATATGTCCCAAAAATTCAAAGGAGATGTAGATGATTTTGAGGAAGAAGAAAAAGAAGAAGTAAAAGAAGAAAATGATGTTGATTTTGATAAGAAAAAGAAGAAGAAAAAAGTGAAAAGAGTGGTGTTTTCTCCATTTAGAAAAGCCTACAGAAGAATTAATCATCCAAGGCATGATAAATGTTCATGTAAAAATAGTATAATTAGTAATACAAAAAGTCACAAAATTTATTGCAGTTTTTGTTATACAAACCCACAAACTTTGGATGATTCAATGGATGGTATTTGCCTTGATGATCTAACTTTTAATCATCACTCTATGAAGGGTTTAATTGAGAGTAATGATTTCTTTTGCAATGAATGTAATCCCCATTTTGGTGACTGATCAAAAGTTTTTCATCGGTCGTCTTCTGTTGAGTTCTCTGCGGCGGGCTTGTACATAGGAACAAGTGAGACATACAAAGTTCACAAATTAAATTTGTAATTTGGTGGTACCGAAGATGTCATGCCTAGTGGTCAGTACAGAGGGGTACCTGGGCAGTAGGTCTCAAGTTCGAATTCTCGATTCATAATTCGATACAAATTCTGAAGTGTTCTATCATTATCGATTCTCATCCATTTTTATATGCAATATTGAAGTGTGAATATACTTGTTATACAAATTCTGTGTGCAATTTAGTTTTGAATTTTGAATTTGTAGTGCGAAGTTTAATGTTATTGATTGAAAGAAACATGTTTGAATTCCTGTGTCTTTCGCTATTGATCGAATGATCGTTGTACCTACTATGTTGAAATGTCCTTAATATCGGATTCATAAGACAATTGAGCAGACGGAACCACAAGTACGATGAGAAGTTTCCACCCGCTGATGATTAGTGCACTTACGATTATGCATTGACTATCGAGAACTGATTACGTCTCCTATCAAATTGTTTTTTTGATAGGGTTGTCGTCGCATCATTGCATTACATTGCCCTTGAAACAGCATATGGAAATTGGTATTTATCGTGTAAATCCGACTTTCTAGAGTTGTGTTGTTTGCAATTTCTCTTGAGGCCTAGATCATACGTAAATACTGGTTGTCGATTATGCATTCGCCTGGATTATACTCCGTTGTTTATTTAAGAGACTCTTTAAGTTCATCGTTCCATTGTGATTTGGGACCCGTCGTTACTTTCAGTTTGACATCGAAAAAGGCAGCAGACCGGCAACTCTTAGGTGTCGACACAGTACTGACATTTTCCGGCCCTAGAAGAGGCTTACACTTTATTCAGTTCATATAGAATCCGTTCATGTCATCATGTGTTCCATATTCTGATATGCCAGTACATTCTCAGATATATGGGTTCCAACCGTGAGTGGTGTGATCTGTGTTTCTTCGTGAAGGTAGATTTGTCAACCATCTACACGAGTCCAAACATAGTAAATGTATGTCTTTAGCCCTGCGAAGCTCTTTCGGTCAAAAAGACGCACTCGATAGGATTGTTTCATCTGAGTATTTGGATGTTGGCTAGGCTCAAGAACAGCGTAACAGGCTCAAGAACAGCGTAACACAAATACGATCGAAATGATTTGTTGTCCTTCAAACCCGGCTTCATTAAGCTCCATGATTTTTGTTGTTGCATTGTGTAGGGTTGAGCCAAGTCAGTGGGTCAGCCCAGTTTGGCTTTGGTCTGGTCATGAGTCAAGCTTGCATGCCGATAGAGTTGGCAATTTGGGCCTGCGGCCCGTGGGCGGCTCGGCCCGTGGCCCATCACCATGGGCCGTGGACACAAAAAATAAAAAGGAGTGAAGTTTGGCCCGACCAAACCCATGGCCCGTGGGCCGGCTCGTTATTCAACCCGTGGGCTTGCCCATTTATCATTTCTATAATACTAGATTTCTAATTATACTAGAAAAATTTGTATTTACTATCATTTTTACATACATTAGTTTTAACTGTAAACTTCATTTTATTATTTTTAATTCATATTTGAGGCACTTCTTAATATAATTAATTTCTTTTCCAATTAATTTTTTTTATATTTACTATTTTAATTTTATTTATTTACTTACAAGTGAATTTATATATTCAAATGAAATTCTAAAAATTACTTACTTATTTATAAGTAACAACTTACAACTTTTAAAAAAAAAAATAAATTAACTTAAAATATAATAATTACAATTTACAAATTAATTTAGAAAATTAAAATAAAAAATAACAAAAAAAAACACAAATCCCACGGGCCGGCCCGAAGTGAGCCCACGGTTGCCCATGGGCTAGGCCCGGCCCGAGCCCGACGGGCCATGGCGCCAAAAAATACAACGGACCCGGCCCCGACCCGGCCCGACGGCCCGAAAGTGTGGTCATGGATGGGCCAACAAAATGTTGTGCCCCAACGGGCCCGCCCATGGGCCGGCCCACGGCCCGTAGAGCCATCTCTGCATGCCAAGTCTAGTGGACCCACGTACTTTCATCATAGATTACAACAAATGGGTCACGTGGTCAGGCGGGGTTAGGCGGTTATACTGGTGTGACAATAATAAGAGTTAACATTTACTCCGTATACAATCGATTGTGTGATAAATAAAGGCCGATAATTTTCTTTTCCTGATTCATATATCTAACCCATTTTAAATTTAAGAGGAATACAATTATTTTAGGGTGTTGCTCATTCACCCGCGAATTTTACTCAAACACCCGCACAATTGACTATTTTGTCCTTTTTATTTCACACCCAAATTCTCTTCTTTTCAAAATTTCTACCATATTTTCATTTGTGTTTTGATTATTTCATATGAATGAATATGAATTCAGTGAGTGAATAAGTTTATAATATTGTTCTTATTAAAATGAATAGACTAGGTGAATTGTCAATTTGTCATCAATAAGCAAAGCCACCATGTGTGCACGATGCTGCAACTTCAATCACAAATGGTGAGGCAACCCGAGTCGAACACCCATGTCGGACCACCACCACAACAACGACCACAGGCCCACCCACGACCACCACGTTCGCCATACCGACGACCGGTTGCCCACCACTCACGGCAAGGCCAACAGCCCATGCCCTTCTACCATGACCGCCACCATATTCCCCAAAACCCTAGTTTAAAAATAATCTACTCATTATTTGTAAATAATTTTATAAAAAAATATGAAATAATTAAGAAAGAATACATACAATTTCTTTTGTTTAATATACAAAATTTGATTCATAATCAAATAAGGTGATGAATTGAAGAATAAATCAATCAATTTTTGATTGATTTAAAGGAAGAATAGGTTAATGGCTGTGAAAGTGAGTAAAGGTAAGAGTTGGAAAATTTATGAAAAAATACGGGCATTGGAGTAAATGGCGCGGGTGTTTGAGCAAATACGTTATTTTAGACCTTAGTTTGTGTACTTATTAAATTAAATTCGAATTTGCTACAAATACAGATCAATCCTCGTTTGCAACAGCTAAGCATGCGTAGTAAAAGTATGACTAACGGCTCGTATGGAACTACTTTTAAGTGTACTTTCATTCACACATTACGTGAACTTTTTTTTTACGTGCATCCACTTTTTTTCGTAGTTCTCAAATTCAACATTATTTTATCCTAACTATTAAGTAAATAAAATGGAGGGAATCACATCCAAACTATTAAGTAAATAAAACTATTTGTATTATTACGATTATTGTTATTGTTAGTGATTTAATTATAATTAAATAATTAAATTTATAATTTACCTAATGAAAACAACAATAATCATATTTAATTACAAGTAATTCATCGTACACGCAGTAAATTTATACTCCGTACTAAGAATAGTTAAAAATTAAGATATTTGAGTATAAAACCAAGAGAATTCAAGCATGCTTATTTTCTCTTAGCTTCCTCAAAACCATGTACTTGATATTGATACACCTAATAATCTTAAAAGTCATAGCAATATTCAACAAATTAAACATAGTCAACAAGTTAATCAAGTTTCAAAATAAAGATGTTAAATAAAGATACCAACTTTGACCAACATTAACAACAACCTCTAAGAATAAAATTAAATCAATAATTATAATTAGTATAACAAATCAATAAAAAAATCACAATAATCTCAAAAAATATAGAAACTAAGCATCTCTCTAATGACTTTTTTTTTTTTTCCTAAAAAATAGTTTGATCAATCTAAATAAACATTACTACTATTAATATAATTTATACACTATTCTTTTATAAAAAATAAATTAATAAATAAGACATAAAAGTACGACAGATAATCTACTTTGTATTATCTACCAAAGGCAATAATCAAGCCCATGAACAAACTCATAATACTTGTGATTTTCTTTGTCACAATGTTTGTAATAAACACAATTATTATTAATGTTGTTGTAGTAGTAACTAACTAGCCTAGCCAACCTTCTCCTTTTGCTTCGGATGGCGTGTCGTAAACCGGGCCAAACCACCTTACGAAGCTTACGAGCGGAGGAAACCCGAGCCAAAACGAGACGCTTTACACGAACCAAACACCCCCTAAGTTTATCGCGGAAGCTCTGCTTCCTACTAAATTGGTAGCTTCTAAGGAAGAGTTGCCTTTTTTCTAAGTAGTTAGGGTTGTTGTTGGTTAGGAGCTCTTTGTTGTTGGTTCGGTATCGGTTTCCGAATTCGGGTCGGAAAATTGGAGCCAAGTGGGTCGGGTTATGGGTCATGGCAAAGGTTGCCATGGTTGATGAAAGAGTGATAGTTTTGTTAAGACGTAACAAGTTTTAATTTTGTGATAATGAAGGGGTATATATATATATATATAGTTAGTAAAGTATATTTGAAACTTGAAAGTCATGAGTTTTGTGACACATAATATATTGAATTACCTATTCATTCTACTCCAATCTTTAAACTTACCTTCTTAATATTATTTATAATCAATTTTTTTCTCAAATTCTAACAATAGTATATTATAAAAAATATATAATCATATATTCAAGATTCTATTTGAATTTGTCTTTTTTTAATACAGTAATAAAGGTCAAAATTTTATAATGTATAACTACGAATTTTGAAATTGCAAACGCATTAACACATCTGTAAGAGCAAATTTGACAACCAAAATTAAACGAAGGTAGAATTTTTAATTTTCTTCAGACAACGAACCAGAAAATTATAACGTACTCCGTAATAAATGATGTTAAACTTAAAAGCCACCTGGTTATCATTATTATTGTAGTACTCCCTCTGTCTCAATCATTTGTTTACACTTCACTCACATTCCCCTCACAAAAAAGTCAAATTGTAAACAAATCACTGGAACGGAGGGAGTAATAAAAGTCACCCTCAAACGACCATTATTTTACTCCGAATTAAATTTTTGATAATATTTTATTAAACTGTTAACTTATATTTTGTTAACTTCATTTTAACCATAATAATATAAGTATATAACTAGGGGTGTAAATGATCAAAGCCAGTTCGGCGAGCCCTCGGAATCAAATCGGTCAAAGCTCGGCTCAAACTCGGTCAAACTGATCTCGAACCCGAGTCCGAGCCGAGTTAGGCTAAATCCGAGCCGATTTCGAGCTTAGTAAAGCTCGGATCGGAAACCTGAATTTGGGCTCGTTTTCATTTTTATATATAATTTAGTCTATGTATATACATTATATTTTGCTACAAGTATATATATTTTTATTTGTAATATCATTTGATCAATTTTTTAATAAAATATATTAGTAAAATGGTTATATAGATATTTATTTTAATGGATATTGAAAAAAAAACGTTGAAAATAATATCCAACAAAGCTCGAATTGGGCTCGAGTCGAGCTCGAGACTTCTTCTGAGCCGATTCCGAGCTTTTAATTTTTGAGCTCGATAAATTCAGAGCCGATTCCGAGCTCGGGAAAATTTTTCCGAGCCGATTCCGTGTCCACATGAGCTCGGAATCAGATCGACTCGGTTAAACCCCTATATATAACTAAACACACCTGAATAATATCATAATACAGTGTACTCATTATTACTTCTATTTTCTTCCTCAATTTTATTTTGAGCACAGAGTTTATTTCTTTAGTATCGATCATTTATTTATTATCATTTATGGTCATTTTAATTTCGCTCCAACTAACACAAAAGGAAAAGGAGTAAATTCGTATCTAATTTCATGATAAAACAACTTCACCAAATGTCGTACATCTTTTTAACGAGTCAAATGAAGGTCACATGCCTTACGTTTATTTCAGTTATGGTGGGACTTTAATACTTCCACAACAACATGATCTTCAATCATCTCAAATTCTTGCATTTCTTTCTCATATTTTATTTCTTTTTCCTTTATAGTTCACGGCTTCAAAGCAAAAAAAGTTTTGAGTATGATTAGAGTAACATTACTTCATTAAAAAAAAAAAAAATTATTCTTCATTTATCTCGCTATATTATTACAAGTAATATTTAGTTTTTCCTACCCATGATGCAAATCGTAATATGGTTATAGATAATCTATTATTTTTAGAGAATATTTTATCATACAATTTCGTAAATGTTAAATGATAATTAAAATTCGATTAGCTGATACTCCCGACCTCCCCGAGTCTCTTCAAATATATATCTCATTTAAATTTTCTTATTTATCGAGGCATAGGCTGTATCATCAATATTTATAATTTATAATTGCACATTAAAAAAAAAAAAAAAAAAAACTAGTGAGTATATAATTGGGCACGCATAAATCCACGGCCTCATACATGTATTGGGGCACGGGGTTTCATCATTGTTAAAATACAATACTCCGTATTTATTTGTTTGCGAATTGGTGTAATGAATCCCATGGAAGAAACTTTTTTTGACGTGGAAAAATCATTAGCCATATAATTTGAGCTTTCTAAAAATCTGACAAATTTCTAAGGGAAATTTAATTTACTTCGAGTTTATAAAATTCTGCTTCAACTTTTACTTTTAAATTGAAATGACCACCTATAAAAAGCAAAAATTCTATTCTAGCCAAGTTCAACAATCTCCTCCTTTTACATGTGTGTCGGCTTGCTTCTTGCTCCCCCCTCATTCAGTGCTAAGGTGTGAATGATCCAGGCCAAATTTCGGCTCTGATACCACTTGTTGAGTCATCCGCAACGACACTCTGCCGGTTGGCTTCTTGCTCCCCCCTCACTCAGTGCCGGCTTTGATACCACTTGTATTGAGTCATCCGCGGCGGGTTTACAGAACAAGTGAGATGGACAAACCCACAAGCAAATGAGATTATATCCTAAAACCAATTGGTAATATGAGAAATAGCTCAACTACTTATAAACATGTCATGATCACCTCACTATTAATTTACCGATGTGAGACTTTATTTGCTCTTAACACACATGGAAACCAAGTTCAACAATTATAATACGGAGTATTATTTACGCAACTATTTTATGTTCCAATTACTCAAGTAAATAGTAATTTAGTTGTCAGAAAAGAAAGAGTGATAATTTGATATTGCGTTTAATTTTAACCCTGAATTATTGGACTTCAGATTACGTCGTTGACAAATATCAAAAATGTGAGTGTTGCATACTTGTGGAAGAAGCAAGACAACGGTAGACTTGAAATTTTGTCCTCATCATATCTATCATTCAACTAATTTAATTTTAATTTGTTCAACTCACTAAACTCAACATAACAATTTGAAGTATAGTTTAATTAAAAAATGCACTCGAAATAACATTGGGTTAATTTTAATCTATTGAAAAAGGCTAATATAATTGCTTTTGTTACGAGTATTATTATTATTACTATGTACTCCGTACATAATAAGAATTTGTTTATTCAATCGAGAGGATAATACGAGATATTTAGACTATAAATATTGTCTCGACATTTGCTCAATCTAAATGAGTTTGTACACTGTAACTCATTATGAAACTTGCAAGCCTATGATAATATTACCTGATAAAATATCGACAAATTGAAAAAGTGAACATCCATGTATAATTATAAAAATGGAAAAAAAATATACTTCCTGTAGATACCCGTATCCGTACCCCCCAAAAAGCAACCCGATGATGAAAATGGACTTTCATGCATGTTTTATAAATAGACAAAACGGTACAAAGTGTCTAAAACATTTTAGTCGTTTTTAACGTATTTATTTAAATTTGCATTTTTCGTAAAATGGAACATTAATTTTGTCGCCTATTTTAAGCTAAAATACGACACGATTATTCAAGCTCACAAAAACAGCCCACAAAAACGGCCTCACAAAAACCAACCCGCAACTACAAAAACACGCACTCAAAAACGGGCCCACTCACCTCACGAGTCACATTTTCGTAAAATCAAATTTTACGACATTACAAAATAATACAACACAAAACAATTTTACTTCGAGCCAAAATCGAAAAACACGACAAAAACCGAAACACGAAACACGAAAACGAGGAAATGCAAGTCAGCCCAACAAAGGGGTTAATAACCCCTGGTCCATAGCATGCATTGCCTTAATATCCAAGCCTAACAACACGTCCACAAGCGACCTTTTTCAAATTTCAAAACACAGAAAACACACAAATACAAATCGTAAGTGAACAAACGACTTGTTTTCAAGTCGTCTGTCAACAGACGACTTGTTTTCAAGTCGTTTGTTGACTTGCGATTTGTTTTGCTGCAGGGCCTTGCTGCTTGCCTTTGTACGAAGCCCAAACACCCCCCCCCCCCTCTTGCCTATATATACTCCACATCCACGTACAACATACACACACCTTAAGCAACGTACTCTACATTGCACTCCTCTCTAACTCACTCTTATGCATTTTCAAATTGTCGTCTTTGCATTTTAAGGTAAACACTTTACCTTCGGATTAGACTCGGACAAGGGTTACATTAACCCGACCCGATATTGGCATAACGAACCCGTATTCGTAATACGGTTGTAGTAATTCGGATTCCTAATCCGTCTAAACCCTGCCAATATCGCATAAACAAACGACTCACTGTCACTAAAGCAAACCGACATTGCCTTTTACACTTAAGCAAATTCTCATGCATGCATTAAATTACGACTAAAACACGGATTCGACATTAACTTGTACCGTTTCAACTAGTCTTTTAAACATGCAAAACTGAGGGTTTTCAAAATACTAGAATTAGACAAAAGTCGGAAAATAACGTTTTATATTAATTCAAATCAATGAATTATTATTTCTCGTATATTTCCTAAAGCAAAACGTCGTTAATTTTAACGACTCACATGCATTGCTTTGCATTTTTATCGAGTCATATTCGCACTTGTACGTAGCGTTTTATTTGCTCACACATCGAAATTAAGCATTTGTTTTCAAATTAGTAGAGACTACTTTACGTAGGCTTTTGATTTCAGTTTTTCATAAAACGTTTTGATTAACTTTCAAAAGTAACCTTGCCCCGAATCCACTCTGGTTTCACAATAACCTTAGGAGGAGAGGTATCGACGCGCCTTGAATTCTAAGACACGCGTCTTATAATTTAAGACGCATCGAAAAGGTCCAAATTCCTTTAAAATTTGGTGGCGACTCCAAAAGCAATTTCAAATCGATTTTCAAGCATTTAAGCAATGATATCCCCCATAGCACTTTACGCACACATTTGCACTTAAGCAAATTTTCTCGCGTAGCGTCTTGCTCCTATTCGAGCAAGCTCGCGCGAGGCGTCGAGATAGGTCCGATCCGGGTACCTTCAGTTGGCGACTCCGCTGGGGACGAGCACGTTTTTATTTTTAAAAGAAAACAAACTTTTTCTTTTTACTTTTAAAAACGCAAGAGGCAAAGCTTGAAAATTTGAAAACAATTACGCTTTCGATGTTTGAGCAATTCAACGTTCGAGTCAAATCCTCCGGGATTTACGCGCCACGCACCCTCGAGAATCGACCCCTAATAGCGCTCCCTTCATAAGCGAGACTATTCTGGACAAATCGAGTTCTCACCCCTTCACGATTACAAGTACGGCATCCGTACAAACCATCGTAACAGTCAAACTTGGACGCTCTAGGACCCGTATTGAATCCACACTTTGACGTGTGTGATCTTGCGGATAACCCTACACAAACGTTGCGGGAATGACCGAAGGGAACCTTACCCAAAAGCCAAAAACCCCGTGTCTATACGTACAAATGCGAAGCTATAGTACCCTCACTATAGTCGTCTTTCAAAACAAAATCATGCAAAAATATTTTCAAAGCATATGCATTCATAGACGTCTTTTCAAAATACATTTTCAAAATTTTTGAAAAGTCATGCTTTCAAAAAACACTAACGTCAGGTTTATTGACCTATCGTCAAATGAACCTGACAAACAACACGCCGCGACATTCAAACTCGATCAGAAATAATCACTACATTTCCGATCCTTTACAAAACATAAATGAGTTATACGACTGACGTATCGTCATAATTTATTTATCGCAAAGCATTTCACAAAGCAAAACCCCAAAATGTCAATTCATTTCGGGTATTTTAATCAAAACAATTGCTTTTACACTATGCATCTGCAACACTTCGGGCCGAATGACTTTCTAGTCATCTCGATCCAAACAAACATCTTTTCAAAAGCCAAAAACGGAATCGTTCAGACACGAAACCATCATTTTACACGTCAAAATCAGCTGACTTATCGTCATTTTGGTTTGATTTCTCCTGTCACACGTAAAAGGCGAGCAATACTTGCTTTTTACCCGTTTTAACATCCTCAAATCGAGTAGCCTATCGCTATTTCGTTTTGACTCCTTTTTCATATCACAATCTAACGATAAGCCCCTTAGCAACATACTGCTAACCTGGGCTAATCAGATGTGATCATACAAAACTTTTTTTTACATCGAGACTAGAGATATGTTAACATATCCCTACCTCATAAGCCTCCCGTGTCTTTTCAAATTTAAAAACACGAGTCGAGTCCTGCGCATTTCTTTATACACTTTATTTTGGGTTGCAAATCACGAGATCGAGTTCTTTTCTTTCATTTTCGAGTCACTAAAGTCTAACGCTTTGCAGGTTTACCCACTAAAGCCCCGGATACACGGCTCGCAGAAGAAACATGGATTCCCATTTCAACCCCACAAATGACAAAGTCGCCCCTCCATCGCCTACACCACCGCTCGTGACCGCTGAGCACATCCAATTGCTCAATGACAAGATTACCAATCTCACGTCTCAGCTTGAACTTTTGGCCGTTATGCAAAAGTTCGAGGCGGAGAAGAACGCTAGACTCTTCGCCAAAGAGTCTGCCCAGCATGCTAAGGAAATTCAATTCCTAGAAGACAAAATGCGCAACTACAAGCCGGCCAAAGCTACAGGCCGTGGTCACAAAGGCAGCACATCCCGAACCGCTGCAAAAACTAAGCCAGCCAGCACCGTCAACTCTGATGCACTAGCGGCATCGCCTGTGTTCATAACACAGCCTACGCTTGCTACACCCAAGTCAACATCTGTCGGGCCATCCTCGTCGGAACAACGACGACGCTTTGACCCCCTCTACATGCCTTACTCCACGGCATTGAAAAAGCTTCTGGAAAGGAATGATTCGCGCTTCTAGCCCCACCAACATACCACCTAAGCACAAGAAAACAAAGTCATGGAACCAAAACACCTACTGTGAATTCCACAGGGGTAATGGGCATGACACCGAGGATTGCTTCCGTCTGAAGAATGCAATCCAAGACATGATCGACAACAAGACGATCGAAAAGCCAAAAGCGGCTCCTAAGCAATCAAACCAGCATAGCACACTCCGTGCTCGTACTATCTTCGTAGGGACATTTCCCATTCTCGAGTGCCCTCATCTGGGTACTATAAACGACCGTGAAGTCAATGTCGTTGGCAGCGATACCGACAACTACAACGACAGCACTAAGCACATTCACAAGACAAAAACGAAAACAAAAGCAAGGCACGCGGACGAGAGAAGGGTCTTCGTACAGATCCCTTATCAACATCCCATCAAGTATGTCGGCGGCTGACGGCGGAGTTTCACACCTCCAACACCCATACCTAGCTCCGTTGGAACCGCCAGGGTTCCCATCCAGGCTCACAAACGACAACGGGGACGAGGATATACTCTTAGACGAGACTACTCCCCCTACTCCATCAACCTGGCCTAGCGCCAAGGATATACGGCCAAAACAACTCCCTGAAGCAAAATCAAGCACTTCTGCCTGGCAACTCTTGCAGGATTCGCCAAGGCACCGCAAAGCCCTTCGTCGAGCCCTACAGGTCACTCCGGTGGCAGGACAGATGCGCCCGGTACAATTTGTTAGCCACATCATCCGGGACTGGCTACCGGGTGCCATAACTTTCTTTAACGCGGACCTTCCGTCCTTCGGAGGCGCACACAATCTGGCACTCCACATAACCGTGGATTGTCGAGGCATGACATTACCCGTTACCCTCGTTGATAACGGTTCTTCAGTCAACGTCCTGCCTCTTGCGACCGCCTTTAAACTGGGGTTGGAGGAAAATGACTTCACGCCCTGTTCAGACAACATGGCAGCATACGACGGTACACTCCGTAGTGTAAAAGGCATCATATCTCTATCCGTCAAGACAGAACAGGTCGTGACGAAAACTGAATTCCAGATCATGGACATTCCTCCAACATACAACATGTTGCTGGGCAGACCCTGGATTCACGCAACTGACGGTCGCTTTCACAACTCGCACTGTAAGGTTAAACTACCTCTGGACGACAAAATCGTCACCGTCAAAGCCTCGAACTTCCGAGCAACCCTCCTACAATTAAGAAAGCATCAACGAATCCGCCAATGACGCAGGTGGTTTCAATTCAAGCATCTACGGCTAGGCTTTAGGGTCCCACGTCATCGTGACGCCAGGTCTTCTAAGCCCACCAGGACACACGATTGCATTCCTAAAGTAGTAGACCTAGTTTAGGATTTTAGAGTTTGTAGGTTTGTCTCAAGCTCTATTGACTGAGCAATTTTCAAATGTAACTGCTTTTAACAACATTAATGACAAGAATGTTTTCGGTTACACTTTGCCTCGTTTTGCCTCTTTACGTTTGCACATCCTTTTTCCGCATATTCCACTTTTGCACATTCTCTTTGGCACACTCTAACATTTGCGATAACATTAAACAGAATGACATTGCATCATATAAATACATTGCAAGCACTGTTTCCAGACCTAAACAGCCTCCCATCCCCGATCATACAACAACCGTCAACACCAAAACACCCCAAGCACCCAAAGAATTACCACTGCAAATTTCCTTAAGCACAGACAAAAACATGCATCCGCCAAGCTACTTATAAAAATCAGTAACACCTCACCTGGTCTCACAAAGACATACATTGACCAAAAACCACACCTTGACAAAAGACGGGTATCAAGCCCGCCAAACGAAAGCCACAACGCGTAATCCAAGCCAACAAAAACGCTGACTGGATATCAAACACAAATCCCAGCTACAAAAGAAAAACGGCGACATCCCAGTATACACTGACTGCCATAACCCAAACAAAGCATATCCAAGAAACACCGACACTCTCGTCAAAAACACCGCAGAAAGCACAATCACTAAGGACTCCACAATCAGTCAGGTGTCCAACCACCACGGCCATAATACAGGAATACTCCTACTAATCACAAAAGACAACCACGCACCCCTCTCTACCAAAACTTCAAAGCATACGAAGCACATGTCTACGACCTACAAGAACCCTCAGACACATTACCTAACCTTTCACCCCCGATAAACAAACCCCCACACACCCAGATACTGCCCTTTGGCGCAAAACAGCACAGCAAACCCGCATATACTTATGCCTCCAACCAAACTGGGGGCTGAACATGCAAAACCCTGGTATCGAACCATTCCCAGCTACAAAACAACCAACACCCACGAAACATTCTGCAATGTATTTATAAGATGCAAACAGCCAAGATGTTAAAAATCGCAATTCACGGGCCGGCATGCCCTTAAACGTGCATCCCTCACAAAAAAAAAAAAGCATTTCACGGACCGACATGTCCTTAAACGTGTACAAACACAATTCTACGGGCCGGCATACCCTTAAACGTGCACTCTCTCACAAAAAAGCAAAAACATTTCACGGGCCGGCATGCCCTTAAACATGCACCCTCTACAAAACACAATTCTGGACCGGCATGTCCTTAAACATGCACCTTTTTACAAACACATTTCCCGGGCCGGCATGCCCTTAAACGTGCACTTTCAAACTCTTTACAGAAAACAAACACAACTCCCGGGCCGGCATGCCCTTAAACATGCACCCTTTCCAAACACAACTCTAGGGCCGGCATGCCCTTAAACGTGCACATTCTCCACAAAAATCAAAAAAGCATTTCACGGGCCGGCATGCCCCTAAACATGCACTTTCAAATACAACTTCTGGGCCGGCATGCCCCTAAACGTGCACATTCAACACAAAATATAACTCTGAACTACGCCGGTCTGATTCCGGCGACGCGGATCGTGAAGCGACTTTGCAAGAAGCGCGACCACCATTCAATACAAAAACGACGCGTTCAACGCTTAAAAAAGCTGAGAGCATAGTCAACACAAAAACATCCGTCTGAAAACCCAAGGGGTTAATAAAACAACATTCACACACGAAACCGACACGCCTGAAGCTTAAAAAGGTCGAAGGCACAGTCAACACAAACGCAAGATCATGATCCGAAGCTTAAAAAAGTCGAGGATACAACTCTTTTTACAAAAACAGCAAACGAGGCAAACGTAAACGAAAACGTTCATTTCATTAACGATTGTCAAAACTAGTTACGTTTTGGATTTTCCGTCTCTAGGGCAAAAGACAAAACTACGACCTCTGATGTCCTCTTAGGTCTTAGGAATAACGAAGCAAGCTACAATGCCACCAGGGTTTAGAGTCGACGACGAACTACAACAAGGTTCCTTCGACGCCATCAGCTGCACATGCTAATCTCGACATCCCTGCCATTCCATGGACCACGGATCACAGGAGGAGGCAACGACTTTTCGACACCAAACACCACCCTCTCAGGCAACGCATCGCCCGACCGCAAACCCTCGCCATCACGGCAATTACACCCTCCTTGCACTAAAAACACCTCCCCTTACTCAAAAGCACGCAGCCGTGTACCACATCACCTCGTTTTACAGCCCTGCTTTACGTTTTTTTTTTGTTTTTCACATTCAAAAAACCCGTCATCCTCAAACACACTTTCAGCTCTACTCGCATTTCGCAACTCGTATTTCAAAAAGCACAATTTTTACATTGCATTTTCATCAAAACACTTTTTGCAAACTTCATACATCATTTTGTCAAAACACGTTTTACGCATGTTTTCACATAAAGCACGATGCATTTTCTTAAAACTGCTTTTTCACGCATTTCGAGGTACTTGATCTCAATCGAGATCCATATCCTCGCACGACTAACAATACATTTAAGATTTCAAAATACAGCAGCAAGCAGGGTCAGCCAACGACCACATCCACCTGACGGCACCCGCTCAACGACGCTGGGGGCTAAAATCAAAAGCAGCTACAACAAGTTTGACTAGCGGTTTACACTAAAACCTAAGTCAAACTGGGGGCTAAAATCAAAAGCAGTTACAACAAGTTTGACTAACGGTTTACTCTAAAACCTAAGTCAAACTGGGGGCTAAAATCAAGCGACTACAACGAAGTTTGACTAGCGGTTTACACTAAAACCTAAGTCAAACTGGGGGCTAAAATCAAAAGCAGTTACAACAAGTTTGACTAACGGTTTACTCTAAAACCTAAGTCAAACTGGGGGCTAAAATCAAAAGCAGCTACAACGAGTTTGACTAGCGGGTTACACTAAAACCTAAGTCAAACTGGGGGCTAAAATCAAAAGCAGCTACAACGAGTTTGACTAACGTTTTACTCTAAAACCTAAGTCAAACTGGGGGCTAAAATCAAAAGCAGCTACAACGAGTTTGACTAGCGGGTTACACTAAAACCTAAGTCAAACTGGGGGCTAAAATCAAAAGCAGCTACAACGAGTTTAACTAACGTTTTACACTAAAACCTAAGTCAAACTGGGGGCTAAAATCAAAAGCAGCTACAACGAGTTTGACTAACGTTTTACACTAAAACCTAAGTCAAACTGGGGGCTAAAATCAAAAGCAGCTACAACGAGTTTGACTAGCGGGTTACACTAAAACCTAAGTCAAACTGGGGGCTAAAATCAAGCGACTACAACGAGTTTAACTAACGTTTTACACTAAAACCTAAGTCAAACTGGGGGCTAAAATCAAAAGCAGCTACAACGAGTTTGACTAACGTTTTACACTAAAACCTAAGTCAAACTGGGGGCTATACCATATAATACACAAAAATCAGGATCAATTTTTGCTTTTCCCGCAAAAGTCACAAAAATCAGGATCAATTTTTGCTTTTTCCGCAAAAGTTAAACAACTAAACACCTAAACCTCTTTACGAGTCCCACAAAAACACCCAAACCTCTTTACGAGTCAAGCAAAACACTAAACCTCTTTACGAGTCAAGCAAAACACTAAACCTCTTTACGAGTCCCACAAAAACACCCAAACCTCTTTACGAGTCCCACAAAAACACCCAAACCTCTTTACGAGTCAAGCAAAGCGATAAACCTCTTTACGAGTCCCACAAAAACACTAAACCTCTTTACGAGTCCCACAAAAACACCCAAACCTCTTTACGAGTCAAGCAAAACACTAAACCTCTTCTACGAGTCAAGCAAAACACTAAACCTCTTTACGAGTCAAGCAAAACACTAAACCTCTTTACGAGTCCCACAAAAACACCCAAACCTCTTTTACGAGCCCTACAAAGCACTAAGCCTCTTTACGAGGCAAACAAAAACACCTAAGCCTCTTTTACGAGTCAAACAAAGCACTAAGCCTCTTTACGAGTCAAACAAAAGCATTATGCCTCTTCTACGAGCCCAACAAAAGCACTGAGCCTCTTTTACGAGTCAAATACATAAACACAAAGCCTCCTTTACGAGAATGACATTGAAGCACAAACACCAGATCAAGCACTCAACATCAGCAACCATCTCAAGCACACAGCAAGCATTCAATGCGCAAAGTCGGCTAGACTGCAAAACGCCGTCAAGCATCGTTCAACATCAGCAAACGCCCCAAGCAAAACACCAGCAAGTAGCACAAGCACTCGCACACAAGCACAAGCAAAGCACCGTCCAGAAGCATCCAAGCAACACGCAGGCTGGCAGGCCCCTAAATATGCAGGACCGTCATGTCCTTAAACATGTACCGTCCCTCCCCGCGTTTCCCGGCACTAAGTCCTCGTCTCTCCCCGAGACACATACTTAGCGCCGCCAGGTAGTATCGAGACTGTAGTGGTCCGGATACTATCTTTTAAGTTTGACTAGCGCTTTAGTCCAAGCTCGATCAAGCGGGGCTCTGTAGATACCGTATCCGTACCCCCCAAAAAGCAACCCGATGATGAAAATGGACTTTCATGCATGTTTTATAAATAGACGAAACGGTACAAAGTGTCTAAAACATTTTAGTCGTTTTTAACGTATTTATTAAAATTTGCATTTTTCGTAAAATGGAACATTAATTTTGTCGCCTATTTTAAGCTAAAATACGACACGATTATTCAAGCTCACAAAAACAGCCCACAAAAACGGCCTCACAAAAACCAACCCGCAACTACAAAAACACGCACTCAAAAACGGGCCCACTCACCTCACGAGTCACATTTTCGTAAAATCAAATTTTACGACATTACAAAATAATACAACACAAAACAATTTTACTTCGAGCCAAAATCGAAAAACACGACAAAAACCGAAACACGAAACACGAAACACGAAAACGAGGAAATGCAAGTCAGCCCAACAAAGGGGTTAATAACCCCTGGTCCGTAGCATGCATTGCCTTAATATCCAAGCCTAACAACACGTCACAGCAGCCTTTTTCAGCCCAAAACACAGAAAACACACAAATACAAATCGTAAGTGAACAAACGACTTGATTTCAAGTCGTCTGTCAACAGACGACTTGTTTTCAAGTCGTTTGTTGACTTGCGATTTGTTTTCTTCGCAGGCTCACGCTTGCCTTTGTCTGGCCCAACCTCCTTGCCTATATACTCCACATCCACGTACAACATACACACACCTTAAGCAACGTACTCTACATTGCACTCCTCTCTAACTCACTCTTATGCATTTTCGAATTGTCGTATTTGCATTTTAAGGTAAACACTTTACCTTCGGATTAGACTCGGACAAGGGTTACATTAACCCGACCCGATATTGGCATAACGAACCCGTATTCGTAATACGGTTGTAGTAATTCGGATTCCTAATCCGTCTAAACCCTGCCAATATCGCATAAACAAACGACTCACTGTCACTAAAGCAAACCGACATTGCCTTTTACACTTAAGCAAATTCTCATGCATGCATTAAATTACGACTAAAACACGGATTCGACATTAACTTGTACCGTTTCAACTAGTCTTTTAAACATGCAAAACTGAGGGTTTTCAAAATACTAGAATTAGACAAAAGTCGGAAAATAACGTTTTATATTAATTCAAATCAATGAATTATTATTTCTCGTATATTTCCTAAAGCAAAGCGTCGTTAATTTTAACGACTCACATGCATTGCTTTGCATTTTTATCGAGTCATATTCGCACTTGCGTAGCGTTTTGTTGCTCAAACATCGGAATTAAATATTTGTTTTCAAATTAGTAGAGACTACTTTACGTAGGCTTTTGATTTCAGTTTTTCATAAAACGTTTTGATTAACTTTCAAAAGTAACCTTGCCCCGAATCCACTCTGGTTTCACAATAACCTTAGGAGGAGAGGTATCGACGCGCCTTGAATTCTAAGACACGCGTCTTATAATTTAAGACGCATCGAAAAGGTCCAAATTCCTTTAAAATTTGGTGGCGACTCCAAAAGCAATTTCAAATCGATTTTCAAGCATTTAAGCAATGATATCCCCCATAGCACTTTACGCACACATTTGCACTTAAGCAAATTTTCTCGCGTAGCGTCTTGCTCCTATTCGAGCAAGCTCGCGCGAGGCGTCGAGATAGGTCCGATCTGAGTACCTTCACTTCCTCCATTCCAATAGGTTCTATACGTTTCACTTTTTGACACTATTCATAAGTGTGTAGAATCTTCGATATAACTTCTAAAATACAAAATAAAAAATAATCATGTGTGATCCTGTTTTAATTGTCTTATCGAGCACATTATTAATATCAAAATTTTAAAATTTTCGAGAATACGAAACCAAAGATATGTACGAAACAAAACGAGTATTGATGTACGTGCATAAAGTAAACGTATAGAACCTATTGGAATGGAGGAAGTATTATATATATATAAAATAAACTTGTAATTTTCTTCATAAACTCATAATGGCTTTTTTCATACGTACTTTAGTACACTTACATGCGTCAAAGCAATAATATCGTGAAACCCATGACCATGACCATGACCATGACCATGACCATGACCATGACCATGCATGCATGTCATCCCAACAAATCATCATATAATCTCACCATCATTCACGTGTAAATATATCCAATGAATATTAATAGTAATTGAAAACTCAATTACGTTAACTAAATTAAAATAATCATATATAAAATATTGTTGAATAATTATAAAAAATAAATAAAATCAATTAGATTTTGGGTAATTAGTAACACTTGTGCGTAGTTAACAAGTCGACGGCTGCTATACAAAAAGTGATTAGCATTTCTCACCAACCTTTATTAGCTCATTATATACTCCTCATCTCATAATCATAAATGTCAACTCTCAATTACTATTATAAAATACGTCCGACATATGTACAAAAAATACAAAAATACGTCCCACATATGTATAAAATTTTATTATATGGTACAATTTAACTAGACTTTATGTGATAAATTGTCAAGGGATAAGCTGAGTGTATCAAGGTAAATAATGCATCCTATTATCTCCGGTTCGGTGATTTGTTTACGTTTACTTTATACACATTTATCAATATAATGACAGAGATAGAGAAAAAAAAAACTAATAAAATAATAATAAAAGTACAATGGAGGGTCCACTTTATCAAAATTAATACTCCGTAGATGTAATTGGTTAAAGTAGTAAAGACCCACGATCATTTATGGAAATATAAACAAATGACCCGTATACCCTAAAATAGAAAGTGTAAACAAATGATCGGGACGGAGGGAGTATATAATAAGAAAAGTCCTAAAAAAAAGTCGGTCTTTTAATAAGAAAGTGAAAGACGAATCTCCAAATACATAAAATGTGACCACATTTAGGTTAATTGTGATCACTGTTGAACGTATTGTGACAACTATTAACAGGTATAGAAGTGGTGACGTTTAAGTTAATAATGATCATGATCAATTTATATGTTGTCACATTTTACGTAAAAGAAAAATCGGCTTTTGCAAAATTTAGTTGGTCAAACGTTAACCATTTGAGTAATCCAATGGAGTGTTATATTTTTTTCACAAATTAAAGATATTTTATACGGGGTGATATTTTTTATACGGAGTACAATAAATTAAAGATAGATTTACGGTGTGATAAGTTACTGAATTGCGTGGAAGAATGTATGATGAACTGCCTAACTTTGTGAAGTTGGTATTTGAATAACTTGATTTCCAACCCAACTAATTAATTTATCTTATTAGTTGTGTTTTGAAGTCATAAATAATTACTCCATCCATTCAAATCTAAAGACATCCTCCATTTTTTATATCGTAATTGATTTTTCATATACGGATTTTACTCAAGTTATATACTTTTTGTCATTATTTTTTCCATCCTACCCTTTTTTACTCCAAGAATATACAAAATTCTCTCTTTTTAATTTTCTACCAAATCTTAAATCAATTTCATTCAAATTTCTAATTTTTCAATCATGAACTTCAATCAAAAATTCAATGGAGTAATATTTGTAGCTTAATTTTAATTTTGTGTTTAAATTATTAAATTTTAATAAAATTAATTATAAGTTTAAATTAGGGTTTGTTGGGGTAGAAGGTGAAGGTGGGTGGGGCGCGGTGGTCCGGCGATGGCCGGTGGAACGCAGTGGCCGGTGACAGGGGTGATCGACTACCATTCTTTTTTTCTTTTTTTCATTGAGTTGCTGCTACGTGATACTATACTCATTTTTGTATTTTTTTTTCTATTTTCTTATATTTTTTTATTCAATTTTTTTTTTCTCCTTGAGTTGTTGTGCCACCGCGCCACACCGCCGGACCACCGCGCCCCACCGCTTGCCCAACCTCTCTACCTACCCTCACCTTCTACCCCAACAAACCCTAATTAAAACTTATAATTAATTTTATTAAAATTTAATAAAATTTAATAATTTAAACACAAAATTAAAATTAAATGACAAATCTTATTTCATTGAATTTATGATTGGAATTCATGATTGAAAATTTAGAAATTTGAATGAAATTGATTTAAGATTTGGTAGAAAATTAAAAAGAGAGAATTTTGTATATTCTTGGAGTAAAAAAGGGTAAGGTAGGAAAAATAATGACAAAAAGTATACAACTTGAGTAAAATCCGTATATGAAAAATTAATACCCTTTTATATTTGCTGAAACAATATTTATAATTTTAAATTGTATAAAAATATATAAATTTGATATCAATGTTGTATTTATCAAGACGAATAAAACAAGATCACACATAGCTACTCCGTATATTTTTATTTATACATTACAATTTATATCGAATATTATTCATATGCGTGAATAGTGTTAAAAAGAGAATGGATGTTATTGGATATGAATGAGGGAGTACTCTGCTTCTTATGTTTGCTGTAGCTAGCTAATTACGTAGTAGTAATTAGGATAATCATGGAATCATGGAGAAGTAGAGGAGATATAAGAAACCCTATCTTTATCATTAGTTCTCTACATTATTTGTTTTTGAATAAAATATATTTCCTTCATTTCAGTTATTTGGTTATTTTTTTATTTTTAAATTAACCCCTAATTGATTATTAATTTCGAACAGCATCAATTTCGCCTAGATAGTTTTGAATGATAAATTGATAATTGAATTAGATTCTAGGTTTTCATAGAGAAATGGTCCATTCACGCTATATTCCAAGATAAAAAGATAAACAAATGAGTGAATATTAAGAGTAAAGGCATAATCTTTATCCGATAGGCTAGTTCCACACTACAACACTAACCTAATTTTATTTTCGATAATTTACGTGCAACTTATAAACTCCGGCATGGTTATTATTTTCTTTTACTTATTAATTAACTTTAATTTGGCTCTTTTTAACGCTTTCGATTACTTGAGCATGGCACAACTCTTATCTAGGTTAATGGTACCGGTGAAAGCTAAAAAGAGAAGAAGATAAGTGAATTGGTTAACCGTTATTCTTCGTTTCTTCCCTCATCAATTTGGTAACCATCGCCTTCCCTTTTCCTGTCCACCGTTATCTCCCAACGGAATATTACACTCAAGCAGTTTTCTTATACGTTGATTATCATCATCCGAAAAAACATGTACGGTAACAATTTGTGAGATCATTACAAATGTACGAGTGTACTAGTAGATAATTATCCCGGCATCATATCGGAGTACAATAATCTCGATCATTTAAATAAAACTTCTCATCCACGATAATACTCCATAGTAAAGTCATATTATACCTCAACTTTAATGAGTTTTGAAAAGAATAAAACACAAATATAATTGTACAAGCCAAGTACTTAGAATGTACTCCATATCCCCGGATGCATGCGTCAATGAACTAATATTGAACTTGAGTACACAAGCGTTAATGCGCGATGCTTATAAACATCTTGCTGCTTAAGGTAATTAACTACACACAAACTCCCAAACACAACGTTGTATGTGTACGATAAATTGATTGCGATGATATTCTCAAGACTGTAATGCTTATTGTATTCACTATTGCGTAAACTGTGACCAGTTTCAAAATTTAAAAAATGATCATAGTTCACTCAACAACGGTCACAAACTATGAAATTCCAGTCACAATTAACCAATCAAACATGTACAACGATCTGAATTACTCAATTAACAAACCTAATATTTGTAGAATTTTACCTGGATGATTGCTGGAACTGTAAGGTAAAGCATTACACCTCAACTCGATCATATGAACCGATAAACATGTCGACATATGCGACAATTTATAAAAGGAAAATAGCTTGAAGAAGCAACCATGTTACTTTGATGATAACTATTCCTCCCACAATTTAATCTCTTTTAGGGTGTGTTTGGATAGCAAAATAGGAGGGAAAGGGAGGGGAGGGGAAATGAGGGGAGGGGAGGGAAGGGGAAGGAAGGGGAGGGGAGGGGAAATGGTGGTGTTTGGATACCATTTTCCCTCCAAATCTTGCCTATTTTGAAGGGAATCCAATTAGGCTTAGAGGAGGGAAAATGGATCCCTCCAAATCCCTCCCCCTCCATTTCCCTCCCTCCATTTTTTGTAACCAAACGATGGAAATTCAATCCCTCACTTTCCCTCCCCTTCCTTTCCCTTCATTTCCCTCAATCCAAACACACCCTTAAGTTCCAGCACATGTGACCAAAACGAACACTAAGCCGTGAAATTTGATGAATAACTGCCTTCATTGTTATATTGTCAAGTGTCAACAAAAAGTATTATCTCGGCTCAAATGAAATAACCGAACAAATGGAAAGATTTCAGAGCAGCGTGGAGGGTCGTAGTCCATATAGAGGAGAATAAGGGTACATCACAAATATACAACGTCGGACACGACAAAAATCGTGGCAGTAAATGAGATACATGAAGTGGACCGTACGTTTGTAACGAAAAACTGGCTCCGGGAATATTCACACTAATTTCGATATTTTTTCATCAATTGTAGTTCCTATGTCAAAAACCAAAAAGTGTTTACAACATGAAACAATACCTGGATGAGTGAGAAGGTAGCTTCGAACTCGTCACCTTTTTGGCGGGTTGTTTGCAGCAGGGACCTTCGAAGGATAACTGGAAAGGTCAAGATCAACAAGAGTCATATCATACGGGACAGACACGGAATTCGAAGTATCCACAAGAAGAGAAGACTTCATATTCTCAGAAGGTATATACTGTCCCTCTAGAGGGTTCTTCGGCGTGCTTGTCGCAGACGAAGATTGACTAGAGAGTTGCAAATCATCCAGTTTGTTCCCGTATAAATGCTTATTTCTTCTGACTGCATCCATCTCTTGTCCAGTGGGCACAAATGTACGTGACCTGTACTTTGTCGGTCCTTCTTCACCGTCTCCGTGGTTGTACAGCACGTACTCGTGATAAGTTGGTGCAAACTGCAGTGTGTATTGTGAGAACATTCAGTCATTCGTCATGGTGACCGATAAAGATGTGGTAGAGGCAGTAATAAGGTTTGGGAATATTTGCTTTGATAACCCGAGGTTAGAATAGTTTCTCATTAGCGACCTAGGGTAAAATGCATTGACATTCTTTTACGTGTATGAATTTTTAGTATTACTCCATCAAGTGACGAAATCAACAATAACATAAAATTTCAGAGTAATCTTTCAAATAGCATTAACAGAAACAAGCAGAAAATGATGATACAGATTATCATTCGCATAACTTAATTGGACAAATTACACTTTAGGTCATCAGCGTGAGAAACTGAGAATAACACAAAACCAAAGTTTGCAATGTGGTATTCGACATACACAAATTCTTGTATAAAACGGGTAATATCCGTTTCATACAAGAAACGGGTCAAATAATTGAATAAGACAAAAGTTGAAAGCTTTGAAACTAACAAAAGATTTGTCTTTTCTATGTAAAAGTCTAACTACTTGATTCGTTTTACATATAAAACGGATAATCCGTTTTATGGGAGACTAACTCTTCGACATAGGTTAGCCACCGAAATTAAAGTTGATATTTACTAAGAAACAAACACCATATAGAGCAAATTAAACTCAAAATCAACATTGATAAGTGCAAATGCACAACCAGCACATAAATTTGTGGTCACGGACTGTGGTGCTGGGGGAATGGAGTGTCAAAGTTCATCAGAAATAGTTTACGAAGTTGATGTTGTCACGGGCATAAAGTGGAAGAAGTGACTCACCTGGTGAACAGTGTCATGATAAAAGTCGTTCAATTTCAACGCATGTGCAAGGCTTCCTGTGAGACCAGGAGATACACCAATGTTTGCACCAGCATACTCCTTGTAGGGGAAAGCAAGAAAGTGCCCAAAAGCAGCCATGAACATCTCAATACAAACTATAAAATGTTGAAAATTTGCAGCGTCTTGTGCGTCTTTTATGAACCCAGACTTGGCAGTAAGGAAAACCAGCACACCCTAAAAGAATTACAAGTACAGTGAGACAGCAGAAGAAAATACATGCCAAATGTTTAGGTATCTCTTAATAGACGTCAGAACTTTAGTACTAATTTTTTTTCGTCAGCTGAGACGAGCAATCATATAAAATGAACCACATTTATCAGGCTTCATATTTCCCACAATAGTGTCACAGGTGACAGTCTATCCTTTAGAAAAGCAACTCACAAACCCATTGTTTTCATCAAAGCTAAGTAGGAGCAGGCCCTATGGGATTCAAGAATACATTCACACAAAATAGAAGCAGTTTACATAGCTTGTGTTAAGAAAATTTTTTCCGAAGTCGTACTTTTAAAATAGGCTAGAGCAGCAAGTCCTTTCAAAGGTGTCCAGTTCTCATTTGTTCAAAGTAATTCGTGTCTTGATAATGTTACTCTCAGACTTCTATTAAAGCTTTCCTAAAACACCTTTCAGTGTAGCATTTTATCTTTGGTCTCCAAAAGAAGCATTGCCACAGCACGACAGGTGCCCTTTTCAAAAATTAAAATACAACTTCCGTGTTATTATCCTCTCCAGGAACGTCAAAGCAAAAGACACCTGGTTCCGTGCAGCTAGGAGAACAAGTCCACCTTATTAATACGAAGTACCAGTTGAAGGATTCACTAACAGGAAGGCAGATAAAAACAATAAACAGAACAGAGCTAATGTTTACGGCCTAATTACATACCGAGAACTATTTACACTCTTAACTTGATATTCTAGGGGTCAGGGCTCTAGCATTGGAAAGAATTTTACGACATTAAAACCAATCAATATGTTTGTATATAATATTTCTGAGAGAATACTCATGTAACTATCTCACGCAGGCACGCAGCTATCCACCCCACCCCTTCACAAAAACATTCAATGCATGCCTCTTCCCTAGAAAAGACTTCCCTTATGGACAGAATAGTCCTTCACACACAAACAAAACACACACACACACACACACACACATTAATAAAATAAATAAATAAATAAATAAAAAATAAAAAAACATCTTGCCTGCCAGTAAGTTAAGAAGACAACAGATTTTATCAACACGAACTTAGGAACAGGATTGAAAGGCCGAAGTAAATCTCGACACGCCACATAAAACAAGACGAGCGCATAAAGGGCGACAGTATATGAAATGGTGTAGATTATGGTGATATAAAGGTAGGACTGTTTTGCACTAAAGTTTCCATCTTCGTACTTCCCCTTTGAATGAAGTATAAATGTCACTGCCACCAAAATGGGTTTCAGAATGACGAACTGCAGACACCCTTGTTTACATCTTCGTATGAAACGCCTGTAAACAACATTACAAACATATACACGAGGTGTGTCAGCTTATAGTAAGAAACTAATCAACATGCCAAATTCATTAGATATGCAACACTCATTACATGTTCAGCACTGCAGACTTTAAGAAACGATAGCATCAAGAGACTCAAAATATTTATGTATAAAGTAAAATAACAGCGCACGAAATAAAATAAATGCACAGTTGTGATCAAGTTTTCAAGCAGAAACAAGCTCAGCAAGGTAATAGGTTTCTATCAAGGACAAAAGCTAGGTTACCCATCCAGTGGTATAGGAGGAAAGCAACAAGTCATCAGGCACATTGAGGGCTTCATAACTCTCCCACTCAAACTTAGCACAACAGCTCCAGGGCCACCGACCCATGCCAGGCACAAGGACAGGAAATTATAGATGACCCAAGCTTCGTATCTGAAACAGTAACAACAGAAGATAAGAGCACAATCCTGTCCCTCAGCAAATCTGAAATAAATCATTCTTAATGCTTACATTTCTCTTAGGGAATCAAAGTATATGGCACTATCTGGCTTTACCAGTGACAGGAATGACATCAGTGCATAAACCTGATAACAATACCGATAAAGATTTTAGGTAATAAAAATGGGAACCATTATATATAAGCAGAAAGGTCAGCAGAACAAAATTAAAACATAGGGCATTGAACAAGCAATAGTATGATCCAAGCAAACAAATATTACCCACACATGCATGCGCCGCACATAGACTAATTCGAGGGTAAGGAGGAAACACAATTAGCCAAAGTCAACTCATCAATTTAGTAGATTGTACTCTCTTTCTCTCTCTCATAACTCAGCAGCAATGTACCTGACAATCTGAAATTCTTCTTTTCTTGCTCTTATTTGGCACCACTGAAATTCAATCTATGTCGCTGTTATGTCTAATTTCAGCGAATCAAAAATGTGTTGTGTCGACACATGCAACATGCATGCTAAATGTTGTGTTGACATATCATAGCTTCATACTAAAATTGCATCAACTATTCAACTCTATCTATCTAAATGATATGGTCTTCATATTCTACACATCATAATTCAAAACCCTCCATTCCGAAAGAAAAATCCACCTAAGTTTACAAAGGTATGCATTCGATGAGATACTAGCCAAAATGCCTACGGGTAGCTTAGGTGCGCGGCGTGTGCCTTTAGACAAGGCCCCACTAGTGAAGTACACTGCTATACAATTCCATAATTTTTTCGTCTAGATGCTTGATTTAGTTGTTCCCTTTGACCCAATATGCCTACTTTTACTCCCTTGATTAGTTACCCCAACTTTGAAATCCCAACAACGCGCTTTGTTCCCAAAAACAGTGTGCATTGCATACATAAGACACAAGCTTTTTCCTTGAGCCAAATGCATCGTCGTCAAGGAGCCTCATCACCTTAGTACATCTCAGGCCTTTTAAAACTAAGAAATCCACCTCATCACTGCGCCCATCATCCAAACATCTTCTATAGATTCCCTTGAATTTTATTCTCATGTTGGCAATGGCTTATAATCTTCTCTCTTTATAAGCATAAAAAAAATTATAAGATTCGTTATATTCATGTTCTGTAAATGCTGGGGCTATAACTCATCCAATGGAAAAACAAGTTTACATCTAATCCATGATAATGCACCACCTCACTTTGAACTTTGAAGACGTCATGAGCTCTTCTTTAACTTAAGTTGATCGCCTTCAACTTCTTCACATAAGCCAAACTTCTTCATTACTAAAGGTATTTGCCTATTCGGTATTTTATAGTCCTACATACCACCTTCCTAGCCTCCCAAAAGAGAATAGAAATAAAGGCCTATTTTTAGTGCTGTTAGTTCGGCAGCCATCACAACTAAAAACTATAAAATCAACACCAAATTGGGTTAAGAGTAAATACCGGTGACAAATTATCCATGCCGCAAGAACTCTTGGGATGGGACACATAACATTCGAAGTCTGCAACGACCAGAGACCAAACACAACAATCTGACAACCTAAAGGATTACTTTCATAGAGAACAATAGCCGCACGACCAAAAAATTTTGAGGATCAACAAAACTGGAAGCCTTCAAGATCTTATAAAAGTACAAACAAATTTCGAGGATCAACTAATGGATACTCCGACTAAATAAATTCGCCCACATATATTATTCCTTGAAAGCTCTACTATCTAGATTCTAGAACGAACTTTGACAAATAACGAAGTAGAAGTATAGAGCGATGACAAAATAAGAAACCCACGCTAAACAATTATGAACACATAAAACCGCCCACGAGATAATACGCCCAAACGAAGAAAGACAGCACTTACGGGGACCATGAAGATAATGCGCACGATATATCTCTGATAAGTAGGCTCAGTGTAATTCACAAGATGCTGGTATATGTGGTAAATCGCGAGAGCAATTGCCCCGACTGCGCAAGGCAGCGCAATGAAAATATAGTAAATCGGCGCCATTTTGCTTCTTCTGAAGAACAACTCATCAACTACAAAACTTCACCCGATAAACCAAGCATTTAATACCTGATAAAAAGTACTAATCATTATAACCAATGAACTAATCAAATTAGCCGAGAACGAAAACCCAACGATTTATACCGGAAAATCGAACAATTTTAGAAACCCTAACCCTAAGATTACTATTACTGGAAATAAAATTCAGCGGAAAACATAAATTAAGTAAACGCGAAGAATGGATAAACTATTCAAGGTTTAAGTAACGTAGAAAAATTGCTACAATAACGACATTTAACAACCAAATAAGCTAAAGAAATCAAGGATTAAAGTGAAAAGGTTGCTACAATTAACAAAATTACACAGAAAAACCAGCTAAAAAAATAAAGCACAAATTGAATTTAAACAAACAAAATTGCAGAAAAATGAATAATAATTAGTCGTAATAATAATAAAATTGAAATTACCTGCGAGTAGATCGGGAAAAGTTGGAGCGAAAATGGCGAATTAAGAGCTAGGAATGAAAGAAGAAGGAAATTGATTGAGGGAAGAGAAGAAATTAGGGTTTGTGTGAAACAATGAATAATTTTAGTGCGAAAAAATTGAGAATTGAGATTATTATTATTATTATAATAAAAATAATGATGATAAATGAAAGAATTAGAGAAGCTTAATAATGTTGAAAATGTTGGGTTAATTATAAAATGTTGGTGAAATAGTGAACTGTATATGCACTGTTGTTTGCAACAAGATAATATGATGATATCTATGCAAACATTGATGATGTGTTTAATTCTTTCTTTTTCTTCTACAAGTTCTCAAAAATTTGAGAATCTGTAGGGTGTGTAGTGTCTACTGTAGGTGAGAAGGATGTGTGTGTGGTAGGAGGAAAGTGTAATGAGGAAAAATAAAAGTGGGGGCCATTAGGTGTGAGGGTGGTGTGTAGATGGTGTATCTCTATCATCTTCCACAAGTTCTACGTTTTGTCAAGTTTATTTGAATTTTTTTTAAGATTTTTTTTTGGATAAATTTTCATCTATTTTTCTCGTTTGTAGTCCTGTAATTCCCATAATTTTAAGGGTATAATTAAAATTAGGGGAATTGCAGGGATACAAGTGAGAAAAGTCATTCTTTCACATAGTACAAATGAGATTTTTTTACTTTTAGTGTAAGTTTTTCGTAAAAATCGTTTCACACGTGCGACAGTCTTATGAGTAAAATGTGACTATTTTAATGTTTAGAGTGACCACTTTAACGCTAAATGTGACCACTTTGAAGCCTTATACAATGGTCACTTTAAACGTTAAAATAGTCACTTTAAACCTTAGTTGTAAATACCTCATCGCACGCGTGAGACGGTCTTATGTGAGCATTTGTGTTTTTTCAATAATGCATGAAATGATATCAAATTATTTGTAAATTATTGAATATTTTGGGATCCGGTGATAAAAATTTTTAGGGTTGAATGTAAATTATTAGTCCGGTGAGAGAATTCTATTAAAAGGCGGAAACAATAAAGTTGTTAAATTTGATATTGACTTTACGATTTCACAAATACTTACATAAAACCGTCTCACGCGTGCGACGGATATTTGTAGTTAAAATGTACCTTCTTTAAGGTTTAAAGTGCCTATTTTAACGTTTAAAGTGACCATTTTATGGAGTTTTAAAGTGGTCACATTTAGCGTTAAAGTGGTCACTTTAAGCATTAAAATAGTCACATTTTACTCGTAAGAACTCCGTCGCACGCGTGAAACGGTTTTATGCAAGACTTACTCTTACGATTTAATAAGTCATTGGTCCTTTACTACTACCATTGTTAAAAGCAACATCTCTTTATTTTAAGTATAGGGTCCGACGAGTTATCATTATTACATTATCGGTCAAGTTTTCTGCAAGGATGATACGTTCGACTTGTTTCAAATATAAAGTCTTATCTTAATAATCGATGTACAAGCTAAATATCATAAAATGATTAGTAGGTCTAACAAAAACATCATTTGGATAGTTTAATACGTTCAAATTGAATAGTAGTAACTCAAGTCATTTTAGTATGTTCTGGATGTGCTCTTATTTAGAAAAAAGTCGATACGGAGTAGTAGATTAGAGTCTATACATGTCAAATTTGAATTAGGCCATAACATATCGGATTTTGGATTCATTTGTTTGTGTATAAGATACCGAGTTCATTGGATTAAGTAAATTTTAGAGAAAGTGAAGGTAACTACATTTAACAAAAGTATTCTCGCTTGAAAAAACTTTATTTGAATTAATCTAACCTAATTCGATGATATGCATATATTATCCACTTTTACTTTATTATCTTCATTAGCACATGAGTTGATAATGACACTTAAACCCCAAACAACTAGAACCATTTAACCTAAAATCAAACATACAAAGATACTCCGTATTACTTTTTCGACAGATTGTCATTCTCTGCAATTTCCATAGCTGCATATGTGCAGTTGTGTTAGAGTATTGTCAACATGTGAGAGTCCCACATTGATTATAGAAGTGAGTGTAGTGTGGTTTATAAAGTCCAAGGGTCCTTTTCTCATTACCAATTGGTTTTGAGAAATGTGGATACCCTTGGACTTATAAAGCGGGCTCGCTCTCTTTTACTCGGATTTGGCCAGTCCAGTTACATGATTCTAACATAGTATCAGAGTCCGGGTTCGTCCTAGGTTCGATAAAGTTTAAACCGGCCCCAGAAAAATATGCCACCGGAGGAGGTCCTCTTTGAGGGTTTGTCGAATACCACTCCGAGTGCGCTCCCATGGTTTCGCCTTGGGAAACCCAGGGATCTCACATGTGAGGGGGAGTGTTGGAGTATTGCTCACATGTGAGAGTCCCACATTGATTGTGGAAGTGAGTGTAGTGTGGTTTATAAAGTCTAAGGGTCCTCCTCTCATTACCAATTGGTTTTGAGAAATGTGGATACCCTTGGACTTGTAAAGCGGACTCGCTCTCTTCCACTCGGGTTTGGCCAGACCCGTTACATGCATGATTCTAACAAGTTGTGTGTGTTTACCCATTGTTCTAATCGTACCTCTTTAATGTTAAGCCAAAATCAATTTTTAAGTCATCATATTTCCATCAGGATACCACCATATAACAAATACAAAGTAAGATTTAATTCGACTATTAATCCCGCAATCCGATTGGGCATCACCGTTCATTAAACTTTTCTTGGATGATGACTCTTTGGTGCAAGTTATGATAGTCTGGGTTGAGAAGGATGAGTGCCATAGTTGGAAAATTTGGAAGTAGATGTTCTAAAATTAGGTTATTTTTGCTGAAGATGTGATTTAGAGGAACTGCATAAATGCACTCTTTCGTAACTGTTGTGGATCCGAACATTTTTTCAACTTATTAAAACTAAACTTATACTCCGTAGAAGTTTAGTTGATCTTATAAACCATCCGGTGTAGTCTAGATTCAAGTCAGGTAGGACTACAAAGGACGGTAAATCTCTCCCTCATGAGATTTAACACGACTGTATTCTCAAGGCTCAAACTCGAATTAAACCAGTTTCATTTTTAATTTTTTTTTTTTACCTGTTAGAACTTAAAATCGGTCAAAATAATATCGATGGATTCTCACGAAAGGCAGGCTAACGATAATTAACGTAAGGCAGCGAAAAGAAAAAAACTAATCAGACCACTACATGTGTGAGAGGACTTACGATAAATTTATCGTTAGGCCCGTCTCACACAAGAAATTGTGAAATAATATATTTGAATGATTTTACTAAAATTATTCTCCAAATATTTTAAGTTGAAAATTGAAATCATTTTCAAGATATGGGCGTTGATTGGATTATTCATGCTCATTTTTATTTTTCTCGGGCATTTTAAAGTACACAAAATAAACGTCGATGTGGAACATAGCAACTCCATAAAATAGTGTGCTATAAAACCAAAAAGCCCTTCTTATCTCTTGAACCTCCCCTTCACTCTACACACCCCTCTATCCATTTCTCCTCCCTCCATTTCTTTCTTCAAGGGGGTGTTGCAGAGCACACAAAAAAAAAAAACCACCATTTTTACACCAAAAAAGCTTCCATTTTTCTCACTTTTTCACACTCATGGCTTCATCTTCAATCGTTGGTTGTTCTTCTATCCTCAATTGTCAAACACCCTCTTCACAAATACCCAGAAAACCCCCTGTTTCTTCCTCACTTTCGCTTCATTTCTCCGAAAAATTCCTCGAAAATTCGCAAAAGATTAAACCTTTGAGGTGGGTTTCGTGTGCAACTGCGGCGCCTAACTCTGTGTTGAGTGGTGAGGCTTTTAGAGGGCTTACTAGGGAGTTTTCTGGGGATTCTTTCGACATTCGTCGAAAAGACGAGGACGAGGACGAAGACGATGATGATAATTTGGAGTTTGAAGGTGTGTTGGAGGGAAATGAAGTGAGTGTGGATGAACTTGAAGTTTCAAAATTGGGTCTTCCTGAAAAACTTGTTGAGTCTCTTAATAAACGTGGCATTTCTCAGTTATTTCCAATTCAGGTATCGGTTTTTTTTTAATTTTGTGTTTCGTTTCGAATAATTTTGATTGTTTAATACTGTTAAAATTTTGATGTAGTGAAAGTGGTTATGAGTTTTTTTTTGGGTTTAATGTGTTTCTGAAGTACTCGTAATGTTTTTTGTTTTGTAATTGAATAATGACCATGTTTGTAGCTCTATTTTGGAGATAGGTTATAGTGTAGTGGAATTTTTGAGCTCATGCTTTGGTCAATTGTAGTTTTCTATTTTCTAATGGGAAGAAAGTTTTGGTTTTGATTTTGATTTTGGTGGAGTTTCGTAAATTGATTCATTGAACTGGCTGCGCGCTCTTTTTGTTACTCGATGCAATGTTGGACGCATTTTTCGTTTTGGGTCATTTGGAGACAGCCCTTCTGACCTTTGTGTGTTAACACAAGGCTGGGTGTATCAGGCTCGTTTGTCCCGTTATTTGCGTGAACCCTTAGGCAGTGAGATAATATTGTCGTTGTTGGTGGTGCTGCTGCTTTGGTCAATTATAGCGTATGGAGTACGGACCTCTTCACCTCGTCTTAAGTTGCTGAAGTCTGAAGTTCTGAAGTTTAATTATTTCTATGGCTGAAGTTTTATGTAGTATTATGAAGGTTTCGGAAGTCATGTGAAATTTTCTTAAGTGTTTGGTAAGTTAAAAAAGAAAGAATAATATGTGGTGGACTAGTTCTAAGTACAGTCATATAATGTAATGCTCACCACAGCTTTCATCATCGCACAATTGGATGCAACCTTGGTGAGAGCTAACATAGGGGTAAGGTTGCAAACGTCTGATGTTAGAGTGCGGTTTGCTTGAGCCCATAAGAGTTATGCTCTCAGTCCACTTTGACGCGTTGAAATGTGTTATTGCTCCGCGCAACTTCTTCAGCATCCCATGTGTCAAAGGCTATTACCTTGGTAGGTTAAGAGTAGGATAATGATAGGTACATCCGACTCCCTTGGGCACTAGGTTAACGTTGTTGTTGCTGCTGCTTGATCAGTTATAGTGTTAGGACATGTTCTCTTCGTCTAAAATTTTTGAAGTCTAAAGTCTCTAGTTTTATGAAGTTGTATGAAGTTTAGTTGTTTTTTTTTTTTTTTTTTTTAAAGTAGTCCTTCTCCCGAAGTTTATTGCGGAGTAAGTTTTGCGAAGTCATGTGAAGTTTTATGAAGTGTTTGATAGGTTAAGAAAAAATTAGGTTAGGAGAATAGGTCATAACAGTCATAAGTATAGGAGTCCAATATCATGGTCCACACAATTTTCGTCATGGGACTTTTGGAAGCAACCATGGTGTGTCAATAACATATAGGTAAGACAGCATACATATAGGTAAGACAGCATATATAGGTAAGAATGACAGTCCGTTTTGAATATGTCAAAGTCTATCACCTATGATAGGGTAGGGTAGGGGCCAGTTGTACTCCACTTCACCCTTGCATCTAACACTGGTACGCTAATTCAAATGGCTCATAATAGTGACTATGTTGAGCATTGTAATGTCATATTGCTATTCAGGAATACAAAACTCATAAATGGTTTGGTGGCCCATTTTATTTCAAACCCATCGTGTTTCGAATCCATACAATGGGACTTTTTGAGACTAGTAGAAATGGAAATCATTTTATCAGTCGATGTATTGTATTTGATGCTTATGAATCTGGCCTGTTACAGCGAGCTGTATACGTCCCAGCATTAGAAGGCAGAGATATTATTGCTCGAGCCAAGACTGGTACGGGAAAGACTTTGGCTTTCGGAATCCCAATTCTCAAACAAGTTACTGAAGACCATGAGGGAAAAAATTCTCTGAGGTAGTAATCAATAATCGTCACAAATATTTTGAATGCTCATTTATAAAATCTAGTACTAAAGCATCTGTTTTTTTTTGTTGTATTATAGACGGTCTGGACGGCTTCCCAGAGTATTGGTCCTTGCTCCAACACGAGAATTGGCGAGACAAGTTGAGAAGGAAATGAAGGAGTCTGCTCCATATTTGAACACCGTCTGTGTTTATGGTGGTGTCTCTTATACTGCACAGCAAAGTGCACTTTCTCGCGGAGTTGATGTCGTGGTGGGAACTCCGGGTAGAATCATTGACTTGGTCAATGGTAATAGCCTCAAGCTTGGGGAGGTTGAGTTTTTGGTTCTTGACGAAGCTGACCAAATGCTTGCTGTCGGATTCGAAGAAGATGTGGAAGTGATATTAGAAAGGCTTCCGAAAAAGAGGCAGAGCATGCTTTTCTCAGCAACTATGCCTACTTGGATCAAAAAGTTGTCGAGAAAATATTTGGACAATCCCCTGACGATTGATTTGGTAAAATGTTCCCTTATATTTTCTGCAGCGAAATTGTGTTATGTTCATGGATTACCATCTCATTTTAGCGGCAACATGCTCTGCTACCTAATTACTTATTTAGTTGATTTGATGTCGCTCAAGTATTATGTGGATTTCCATAGCTTTAGTTATAGCTTAAGGCCATTTCTGTGACCCGATATTTCAGATGAGCTATTATTTCTGGTCTGACCCAATAGTTTTAGACTTTAAATAAGCCGCTGTTATGGCTTGGTTGTTTGATACATGTTACTCTTTCAGTTGTAGTCATAACGCTGCCCGATAAAATCAAAGTGTCATATAACAGATCGTACTCCGGTAACCCTTAACCGCCAAGAAAACACAGTAAGCTAGCACACAGTATTCATACAACAAGCTATATACAATATGGCACGAATATCTCCCTTGTGTTTAATTTACTGATGGATGACAAAATTACGTAAAGGTTGAACTGGTGAATATTTTTTGGGAATAAGGCTTTGATGTTGTTGTTGATGTTGTTGGTGAACTGGTGAAAATGAAGGGACACGATATGCATTTCTCGTGTGAGCTGCAAAACTTTAGTTATTATTCTTAATGTATCACGGAGTACATTGCAATTTATGGATCTCCCAATTGTTCTTCGTTCATGTTTGACTTGTTATTTGTGCTGGGTGAACGTATGTACAGGTTGGTGAGCATGAAGAGAAGTTGGCAGAAGGGATTAAATTGTACGCCATATCAACTACTACTGCGTCAAAACGTACAATCCTTAGTGATGTTATCACGGTATGAAACTTGCTATAATATTTTAACTTTCAGTGCTCCTGTTTTCAGATGCACCCCTTCTGTATAACTTATACTGATACCTTAAGCGTTTATGACACACGTGGTTCCTGTACATTGTTATACTGTGGTTCTGTCTTAATTTTCAGTGCTCTTGATTTTCCCTTTGTTTCTATGTGCGTCGCAGGTGTATGCAAAGGGCGGGAAAACGATTGTGTTTACGCAGACAAAACGGGATGCTGATGAAGTTTCGCTGGCATTATCGAATAGCATTCCTTCAGAAGCACTGCACGGAGATATATCTCAACATCAACGTGAAAGGACATTGAATGGCTTCCGCCAAGGAAAATTCTCTGTGCTAGTTGCCACTGACGTTGCTTCTCGTGGTCTTGATATACCAAATGTTGACCTGGTTAGTCACCAAAGCAATTTATTTAAAATGCCATCTTAGATTCATATGATTGTGTAACCCCTTGAAAGTATTTGTATTATCTTCTAAAAAGACTTTCACTATGATATTTTCTATTTATGTATTACTCTTTTTTTGTTTCAAAAAACTTAAAAATACTCGTGTAAAATATATTTTGATGATAAATGTGAGTATACGAATACAACATCCATTATCATATATTTTTCCATTTATTAAGTGTTAAAATTTAGAACCGTTGACCTTAAAAAGTCAAAAAAGTAGGTCTTTATGAAACGGAAAGAGTAGTATACAACAACATTAACCTTTATTCCTCCACATTTTTTCCTTTCAACACATATCATTTGTTATAGCGTCTTTTACTTGCTTTGTAGGTTGTACACTATGAAATGCCGAACGATCCAGAAACATTTGTGCATCGTTCGTCGTGCAGGACGTCTTTGGAAAGGAAGGCAGAGCGATTCTAATGTTCACCAGCAACCAGAGAAGAACAGTACGATCTCTCGAAAGAGACGTAGGGTGCCACTTTGAGTACGTAAGCCCCCCATCAGTGGAGGAAGTTTTGGACTCTTCCGCAGACCAAGTTGTTGCAACTTTGGGCGGGGTTCATCCTGAATCGATTAAGTTCTTCACTCCTACGGCTCAAAAATTGCTTGACGAGCAAGGAACGGGGGCTCTTGCTGCTGCAATAGCCCATTTAAGCGGTTTCTCTCAACCTCCGTCAGCGAAATCTCTCCTTAGTCACGAGCAGGTAACCAGTTTTCTTACATTCTTTTTCTCTAGTGCTAAAACTTGTTTGGAAAATTGAACTTGTTATAAAGCCTTTTGATTGAATGTGTTTTTCTTTGTCGGTACTGAGCTAGGTTTGTAAGCTGATCCCAATTTTTTGCCCTATTATTTTTGTACTGAATGTAGGTTCGATGTGTATATTTCAGCCTTGATTATAACCAATCTTCGTATTTGATACTCCCTCCATCCCAAAATAAACGTTTTAATCTATCTAAAGCTTAGATTTAGGCATTTGACGAACTACCATTCCTACCCCTCTAACTCATAAAAACTCATCCAATTGGAAAAATAATTTTTGGAAAAACATAAATAGGACACTTATTTTGGGATGGAGGAAGTATTTTCTGAGCGGTTATAGTAAATTGGGTCCTCATTATGGATGTCTTATGTGTTACTTCCTCGCTCCACTCACTTATATACGTTTTCTTGTTTAGACCGTTCCACTAAATACCCTTGACTTAATTAGACCTAGCCTTAAAAAGTGAAAGGTATTTAGTAATTTCATTGACTTAAAGTATGTTATCCCTCTTTTAATTTTTTCTAAAACAATGTGCAGAAAGTAAATGTATACTACCATGAGTGGACGCCTGGACGACCTTTCTCATGTATAAGATATGCGCTTCGTTCATATTTCGAAAATCCCTACTAACATTTAAGCAATGAAATTCTGTTGCAGGGATGGGTAACATTGCAGTTAACTCGAGATTCTGAATTTTCGAGAGGATACATGTCTGCAAGATCTGTCATGGGATTTCTCTCTGATGTTTACCCCACTGCTGCCGATGAAGTTGGAAAGATACAGCTGATTGCAGATGAGAGGGTCTGTGATGCCTATTTATACGCCATTTTCTTTATTTAACTGTCGTCAATACTTGTTATTGACTCATGTCAATGGGCTTCAGGTTCAAGGTGCTGTTTTCGATCTTCCAGAGGAAATCGCTAAAGAGCTTCTGAAGAAAGAACTACCACCGGGCAACAATCTCTCAAAAATTTCTAAGGTCCGAATCATCCGTCTGATCTCGTTTCATTTCACGTAGAATCTTTTGAACACTTTATTCTTCCTCTGCTAAACCCAATGGTTTATGTATTCCCTTTTAGTCATGACAGAAAATAGTATACGTTTCCACTCATCTATGACGCTGTTACTTGCAGTTGCCTGCTTTGCAAGACGACACTCCTCCTAGCGACAACTACGGACGCTTCTCCAACAGAGGTCGAAGTTCTCGGGGAGGTATGTCTGACAGAAGAGGACCATCGGGAGGATCACGTAGCCCACGAGGCTGGGGGAGGACTCAGGACTCCAACTTCGGTGATGGTGGCAGTGACTCATTTAGACGTGGTGGTCGAAGCTCCAGGCCCACCGGCGACAGGTGGTCGTCGAACTCGAGAAGCAGTGGTGACGACTGGCTAGGTGGTGGTGGTGGACGATCGAGTAGGAGCAGTGGTGATGATTGGCTCGGTGGTGGACGGTCAAGTAGAAGCAGTAGTGATGATTGGCTAATCAGTGGTGGACGATCAAGTAGGTCGTCATCTGTAGGTGGCAGGAGGGAGAGGTAACTCTTTTCTATTTAGGCTTCTGTGTATTCTCGTATGTTTTAAGACCTTTTTTTTCGTCTGAAAATTTGTTTATAAATAGCATCTGCTCAACTTAAAAACCTTGTCAAATCAAATAAATGAATAAAACTAATAAAACATCTAGCAACTGACGAGAACAAGTTAGTAAACCAATATAATATCTCGAGATATACGATAACAAAGTGCCTTCCAGTTCCAGTTCATTCTCAACTATACCCTTGACGGTATATGTTCATCGTCAATCAAGTATTCGCGACAATTACTAGAAGACATGTTCTCAATTCAATTTAAGAACACACTAGTTTTCCGAAATTAGTGATGTTATGCCTTTTGGGCGACAAGTTTTTGGTGAGGAGGATGCATTTCAGCTCTCGATTTCAAGTATCCTTTGAGTTGTGACTTCGAAATCTCAAGCTGATAGTTTGAATTATTTGCCTCGTCTCATTGTTGCACCTTTCTCTCAAGTTTTTGCCTGAACAACATTAGTTCTACTTTTAGTTTTTCGTTTATTTTTTTGGACTCGTAGAAACTAGTAATTTACATTCATGCCATGATACATGTTAGTAAAAAAATTTATATTCCTTGCTGCTCCTCTCGAAGTATAATCCTGACTGACGAACATTGTGACTAATTTTTCGTGATTTGCAGCTTCAGCGGCGCTTGTTTCAACTGTGGAAAATCTGGACACAGGGCGACAGAATGTCCTAACAAGCAGACCTACTAAACGCGGTCTGCCTGATCAATATTGGTCCTCCTGAACTTGTGCCGGCCTAGCGATTAGTCCGATTATATTTCTCAAGCTCATTCTAGCTACCTCATTGAGCTGATATCAGATCATCATCATAGACGCCAACATGGCCGCTTACAATATAACGTGAGACACAGAGCTCCACCGACATATCTACTTTGCAATGTGCCTGTGATCATCTAGATTACTTATTCAGTCTCATAACGAACTTTAGACATTTAAATTATTGTTTTTCGTGTAGTTTCTCTTTTATTTTGGGTGTGTTCGCGCACAATATGCTATGCGGTTGGGATGGTCTCACAGAACAATCAGGACAAAATTCCTTGGTGTATGTATATATGTAGTAAAATTTTGGATAAAAACACGTGTCATTGATCGTTTTGAAAAACGGCTTGGTCTATTAGCTATGGTATTATGAGGATTCTACGTTTAATGTGCGTATTTGTTACACCGATACTCAAGAACGTTTTAATTACCTCTTATACAAAATAGAAAGTAGATTATCTCTTGCAAATTTGTATTTGTATATCTAGAGTAAATGTTACTGTCTTCATTTTCTGCCAGAAACCGAGAGGATATGCCAACTAAAGTGTACCAAATCAAGTAACCTAAGCTAGTCAGGGTAAATTTGCCCATGTCATAAGCATCGGGCATAAGAGAGTATGACGATGAAAGTTACAATTACACCTACAACTGCATTCACGAAAAACAGATGGAGTAGCATAGATTCCTCACAAAGCGATTCCATCAAAACCCGGCAACTTAATGCCTATGAAGAACGTAATTAACAGACAAAGTTAACTTACTTTAAAAAAAAACATAATGAAAATTGAACTAAATAAACTACAGTCGTCAAATAACATTTCCTCATAGTCATTTCACTGAAGGTCGCTGGCATGTTCTTGAAGCAGCGTCTCAACACTACAGCCAACGTGCCTGGCGTAAACTTGATGAACGACCTTAAATGGCAGCACAAAAATCTTAACGAAACGAGATTCAGAAAATTTCATGGCAGTATTGAAACGGGGACACTTATTCAACAACCCTTCTGCTTTCAAAATCTGTAACACCTCATGTCGAGGCAACAACTTCTTCTCGAGGCTGCTACCCAACAACATAGAATTCGATGTCAGGAACGCAGCCTCGAGACCCACGTCATTCATTAGAAAACCCAATTTCTTCTTAATGTTTTCTTCAGACTTCGTGAAGCATGTGGGATTCTTCATCATCAACGTCTCAATATCAGTTTGGGTCCAACCAAAGCTTTTAAACACCCGACATTTTGAGTCAATGTTCTCCTCGCTAAATGATGAAAACAAGCGAATCCCATGCAAGAATAGGGCTGAATTCGGGAGATTCCCTAGCTTTTTTTGAACTTTAATCACAACATCCTTAAACGTGTCGGGATTTCGCAAAAAAGCTGCAGGTTGCTGAGCCAAGAGTTTCCTGATTGATTCAATGGGGACTCCATAACTCCTCAACAACGCAACATTCGGCGACATATTATTAATCACGCCGTTAAAACCATTAAAACCCAACCTCTTAATAGCATGAAAGACATATTCATCAGAAACCAGAATTTGTCTCAAAACTTGTATTGCAGGTGAAAATAAAGATTCAACATTCTCTTCCAAAATCCGAGGATTTGCAGCAATAACTTCAATTAAGTTAGTCCCAGAAAAACCATGATCAATTAGAAACCCTAATTTAGGTTTGATTGTGTTATCAACATCACGAGTTAACAATCTAGGGCATACCTTGACAGCATTTCTGATTTGGGCATCAGTGAAACCGTGATTTTTGAGCAGATTAACAACATAAACGGCATTTTTACAAGTTCGAAAGTAATTAACCTGCCTATCATTGTAGAGTTTGGTGGATGTTGAGATAGCTTGTTGGTGGGAAAAACCCAGAGAATTCTGCAAATAATCTGACAAATCATTAGATGAAGACGTAGAAGATGAAGAGTAGTTAGAAATTTGGGGGAAATTGAAATAATGAAAAACATTCAAGGTGTGTGAAGTGGAGGCGATGAATCTTCTATAAACCCTAACCCTAAGCATTTTGTAGCCAAATTTGGGGGAAATTAGTGAGTGAGTGAGTGAGTGAGTGACTGTGGGGAAATTAGCATTTTATGGATCCATGAAATTGGATCGGGTCATAGAATGTTTGTTGTAGCCCATAGCAAAACACTTAGCAATTCGAATTTTCAATTTCATTTTGTGTTTCACTTGTTTAACATTTTTGTTGCATAATTTAATCGAGGATATAAATATTACTCCGTAATAATGTATAATGAATTGATTAGCTGTCAAAAGAAAAAATTAATACTCGACACCTAGTGAGATAAGATGAGACACAAAAGTGAGATAGATGAACCCAACTTGACACCTAGTGGTGTTCACCACTACAAAATCGGATCGAGTCTACATTTTAAGCACTCAATTAATTATAAGTAATTTGTGTAGAATCAGACTTAATTCCGTTATGGTCATTAGGTTCATACTACTTTACAAGGGTGTTTAAAGACCAATCTGGTTAGATTGAAGACCAACAACCTTATTTTTTTGGACTAGAGACCAGATCTAATTGTACGAAATGTGTTTTTGGGGTGGTTGTTTATGATCATGAAGAGAGGGTGTCAATCTTCAAATGAGGGTCTCGAGGATAACATATAAACATTGCATTGAACTTTGGCTTGCAGATATTATCAAAACAGATGCCACAAATTTTTGGTGAGTTATGGCGCTCCTAAATGGGGTTGAAGACAATGAGGTCGGAATCGACTATACGCTCAAGTGACTTATATATGATGAATTCAAGTATTTTCCCTTCAAAGTATTATGGTTTTGTCGATAGTGATAGCTAAGCCAGTGACTGTTTGTGGCTCCTGGCCCAGATGACGTTATGCACACGCCTGACTTACCCGAGGAGCGTGCGTACCCTATGGCTGCGAGGACCCCGCCTAGTTCTTCGTGGGGTAGGACCGTATTTATTGCTTTAGAGCGACTTAGCGCTTGGTGAATGGACAATGATGCCCCACCAGGCCAGGGTACCGTACGCAAACACGAGGGTCACCCCTTCGCGTTTCAACGCTTCCACAAGCACCTCTGAGGCCTTGCACGGTTTCATAATCATATTGGTTCCAATTGTTGTATTGTTTTCAGGTATAGAACATTTTGTTTTGAGGTTACGTAAATTGCAACGACAAGATCTACGGTGATTAGTTATTGAAACAAGGGATAAGGGAAGTGACTTAAAAGAAGAAGTTTTGGGGTTGAGGAGCTGAGCCATGATATGGGTTTGTTCAGTTTACGACTACAATAGGCTTTTCTATTATAGAATATTTGGCTGTGATTACTGAAGTTTAGAGTTGCAAGTGAGGCAGAGTTACTACTGCAAGTAATATCCTAATTTAAAAAATGGCAGTGAATTCGTGACTAATATTAAAAAGAACGAAAGAACGTAAAACTACCATGGCGCATTGAATTAAGGTATTTATAACTTCATAGTCACATACATACATCAACCAACGAAAATTCGAGACGCATGAAATCCGACAGGCAAGCTTCATGCCTTACTATATAGTATATACTCGTGTTCATCCATGTCGACTTTCTTCGCTTAGATGTTAATGATTGATACAGCTGCATTTTGGGGTGAAAAAAAAAAAGGCACTACACAATGCTCATATTCTATCACAAACCGACATTATACACCTCACAATTGAATTCGGAATAACCGCGCTCGCACGACGAATCTGACTCGTAAATCCATATCATTCTCCCCTGTTTTTAGATCTACATATCATTCTCCCCTTCATGGCCCCTTGTGTGGTGCTGTCATGGGGTCGTTATAAACAAAGCGGACGAGGTGACAACGCTTAGGAGACCAACGATCTGTTAGACTATTGTGCAGTCCTCTCATTTTTGGATAAAAACAGGCGATTTTTGAAAGGAAGAAATTGGCGTTTTATTTCAAATTTGGATATAGAACCGTTTTCCGGTGGCAAGTTAAGACGAGTTGGCTTGTTGATTGGTGATGAGAGTGGAATTTAGTTCGTCAATTATTGGGTGGCGTGACAGGTGCACAAGATGCCATTGATCCACAAAGTTGGCACATACGACGCTCGTCTTAATAATTAGACAAGAGAAGCCAATTCACTATTGCCTAAAAACATGACAGTTGGACATGTCGGACACTTGACAGTTGACACGATATCACTGGCTGCCTGATATGACTAACAGCATGACATAAATATGAGTAGACTGTTACATAAAACGATCCTGAGACGATTCTCATAACGGTTCAAATATGCCATCATAGATTCAAAATCGAGTCCAACGCTGAAGAAAACAGTCCTACAGTATGGTTTAAACCTCAGAGTTCGGAAACCTAGCTTTGATCTCCTCCTGCAACAATCTAGCCGTATCACCATTTCCGTTCTGACAAAGACCGTCACACAACTCAGACACGACAGTGGAACTAGGTGACATGCTACTCTTCACCATTTCTCTCAAAACTCGAATCGCTCCATCATAATCATGATTCTGACAAAAACACGATATGATTTTTTCAAACGTTTTACTGTCAGGGTAACACCCATTTCTAACCATACTCGTGTACAGCTGATAGGCACGTTCGGAGTTCTTTCTCACACACTGTCCCAAAATAAGAGCAGAGTAAGTCGAGGAATTTGGAACCAAGTTCCGCTTATCGAGTTCTTTGACGATATATGCTGCTTTCTTAGTCTTACCTTCCTTGCAAAATGCCAAAATCAAAGCGTTGTAAGTTATAATATCAGTGTCAACGCCATGTCTTACCATTTCTTCGTAAAGCTCGTATGCCAACTCACTATTACCCGAATTGCTATACCCGTAAATCAAAGCATTATAAGTTACGGTATTAGGAGCAACTTCCTTCGCTCTCATCTCTCGCAAAACCTTGTTTGCTTCATGTAGTTCCCCAAGTTTACAGAACCCGTGAATAAGGGTATTAAACGTCACATCAGTCGGCTTCAAACCGTTCTTCTCCATCATGGTTTTCATCTTCACTGCCGAACTCATAAGCCCCTTGTTGCAATACCCAGAAATAATCGTATTATACGTAGTGACTGTAGGCAATATACCCATGTCACCCATATCACGAAAAATCTCGAGACCCTTCTCGATACTTGTCAGTTTACAGTGAGCAGAAATGACCATGTTAAGGGTATAAACATTAGGCGAAATCCCACATTTTCGAATATCCTCATAAAACCACAACACAATATCCGCTCGATACAAACTATGCAACGAGCTCATTAACGCATTACACGACTCGATAGTTGGAACAAACCCGTAATCCCTCATTTGACAAAACGTCAACCTAGCATTCCTGAACTTCTTCAAATGCGCATACGTCTTAAAAAGCGCGTCAAACACGCAGGGAGACGAATCACACAGCCTATACGAGTACAAAACCGCGTCAAACAACTTTGATGGCAAATCAATCGACCTCGAACTCAGCACACGTCTCAAAATCGATTCAGCAGATTTGAATTTCCGGTGTTTCGTCAAAATGTGGACGATCATAGAATGAGTTTCGAGGGTATGAAAAGACGGGTTTTTATCCCGAACACGCGAATAAAATTCTTGTGAAAGAACAAAATCCTTCTTAATCTTCAACAAAACATGCTTAAATCTAAAAGGGTTTAAACCACTCAATAATCCATCAATTTTCTCCCAATCACTATGAATAAGATGACTATACGCCACATTAATGAAATCGAGATCTTGCCCTTTCGGTTCCGGAATCGTTACATGAGGAATTGGGATAAAATTTCGATCATTTCTGGAAAAATTAGTACCTTTGATCAATGAATTACTTGCCCTAGATGTTCTCATTATATGGTAATCATGAAAATTAGGGTAACTGATTAAAAAAGGGTACTGTAATTAAGGAAAATTAGGGTTTTGAATTTGTGTTATTCATGGCGTTGAAAACTTACCTCAGAAATTAGTGAAGCTTTTTTGCTGTAGAGTGATGTCTGTAAGGTGTTCGACAAAATGTCTCAAAGAACTTTCAAAATGTCTCACACGTGCGATTTGAGTAGTTAATACGGAAGACGGTAGTATATGTGTATTTATGTTATTTATTTATTTTTTTTTTAAAATGGAGAACATTTATTTTAATTGTACATTAAATTAAATTTGGCCCAAATTTACATTATTTTTTACGAGAACTAAGATATATAAAAGCGTCTCAAGTGCGTGATGGTTTATACGTAACGAACATGTGACTTCGTTTATGGTTAAAATGACAATTTTAGCGTTGAGGCCTTGAGGGTGACCACTCTTTAAGATTCTAAAGTGATCATGTTAAACGCTAAAAAAATTGTCATTTAAAACATGAAACTAATCAGATTTTTGGCACATGAAAATTATTGTACACGTGAAATATATAGTCTTACACAAGACTTAATCATTTATATTTTTCATTATCAACAACCCCCTTTGTTTGTTGTAACTTATAATGAATAAACAAAAATTTTAAATAACTTATCAGTCAGATAACTCAGATTATGAATATAAAATTCGAAACATGAGGGGAACATGAAGATAAAATAATTACTGTTTTGTTTAATTTCACCAAATAATTGAAAATAGTAATTTTGCATAAAACGATATGAAAAATTTACGAATGGATAAATTTAGATTATACGTATATTACTTCTAAAGTAAATGAAGAGAAAAATTTGTATCTCAAACAACAAACCAAATATAATCTCCATATAATTAATCATTGTTGTACAATTTTGAAAGAACTAAAAAATTACTCCGTACTCCGTAGTTTCATATCAAATATTTTCAAAATCATTGTACATCTCAAAACACTCAAAAAATCAACATAATAAATGCAGAATACATCAAAAATACTTTTTTTTTTTTTCTATTTTTGCCATTATACGGTAATAACTCTATGCATGGTACCGTATTTTTGGTTTTAATTGTGCACACAAAAATATAAATATTAAATGAAATACATCATGGGATACAAAAGCAATTGAATCATGCAAATGAGCTTGCGAAAGATTAGATAACACTTGAGTTTTGGGCATCTCGGTATCTTTTTTCTTCTGAAAGTCGTTCTGCAATCCTATATATATATATAATGAAAATAAAAAATAAATTGTTAATAAGGCAATTTTAAAATAATAAGGCAAATTTTAAAATAAAGTCGTCTTACATGTGAGATGAATAATAGAGTTTCAACATCTCATTTTGTTCTAAAAAATTAATGCACCTATGAGTAATTTTATGCATTGTCTCGCGTGAAACGTTTTTGCTACAGTATATAATTACTTGCATGTTTGTCTTTTTAAAAGATACTCCGTATACATATTGTACTCGTATATTGTTGGTTGAAGTTAAAGTCGTTTAACCATAAAGATTAAGAGAGTCATTATAACGGCCAAGGCTGTGAAGATTGCCCTCACATATTTGCCACAGTAATTCATTCGGGAAAAAAATAAATAAATTATAAATCATCTAATAAAATCAGAAGACGTACAACTAATTTTAAATTTTATATATGTACTTTGAAAATATCATATTAAAATCTATCTTTAATTGAAATTTTTAAGAATATATACTTAATTAATATTATTTTAATTCATTAAATCGATCATACTATCGTAGTTTTTACCTTGTGAGGGCATCCGCATTGGTGCCAAGACCAGGAATAGGTTCATAGCGACCAGTTTCTGGGTTAACCCTTGAGACTGGCTTATTGAGCAAATCTTGACCAATTTTCACCAGAAGGTTAAGATTTTCCTTAGTTGTTATATCCATTGACGCTGCTGTTCCTGTTAAGTTATCCTCCTACATGTTTTCAACCCAAACAATGTAAGAAAAAAAAAAGTTTAAAAAAATAGAAATAACATATTAAAAAAAAAAAAAAACCTAAATTCCTGATCCAGCCACGTACATAAAGTATACGAGCAAGTCAATTATAGAAGACCACGTGAAACAACCAATCAATAAAATTTCTCAGCACTTTATTTATTATAAGCAATAGGCGAGGTGCAGACAAATTACGTTGCCCGTTTCGAACATGAAACAATCTCATTTTACAATTTGTCGCAAAGTATGCTGATGGACTAAGGACCAGTTATTTTTGGCTTATAAAAGCTGAATTTATAAAAGTTGAACATATAGGAGCTGAACTGAACATATAAGAGCTGTATTTTTTTTTTTGTTTTTTTTTTTTTTTTGTGTAAATTTGTGCTTGTAATGTCAGGACTGAACTTATAGGAGTTGAACTGACTTACAAGTTGAACTGAATTTACATAAGAGTTGAACTGAACTTATAAGAGCTGAAATTAAGTTGAAAAATCTGTGCTAAACCGGATAGCGTGACGACTGAATGCGAAGATAGTTAGAGCGGGCGTGCATAGATTGGAAGAGAACGGCATTGTGGAGGTCAACAACATCGGCATCGGATTCAAAGAGAGAATCAATAATAGGAGAAGAACCATCGTGTAAAATCCAAGAAAGAGCACCCCATTTAGCAGTAGTTTTGGCGTCATATTCCTCCACTCTCTTAGCAGAACCAGTACCAAGTGACAAAACAAATAGCCTATCATCATGCATTTTGTGTGGACTTGGGTCTTCCTTCATAAAATACTTGCTCATCTCTATCATTGCTAGCATTGTCTACATCATCCACAATGCCAATCAATCAATCAATCAATCAATATATCTATATATACATATACATATATCTAATTAAAGAGGAAGATAAATAAATGGATTGTTGTAAAAGAAAAGTAGAGTTTTAGCACAATTAAAAAACGGATAGTGCAGCCTATTTATATTTCATTATTTTCCTTCCTAATCAATTGTCGTCCCAAGACAAAATTTTACTTCTTGCTATTATGACGTTGAGCAAATTTTTTACTCATTCTATTAGTAATATCAACTAGGGCTGAGCAAAATATCCGAATATCCGAAATCCGAAAATTGTGATCCGATATTCGATCCGATTTTTTGGATATCCGATCCGAATTTTTAAAAATTTTGGATATCCGTATCCGAAAGTTTTGGATATTGGATATCCGTGGATATTTAGTTTTGAAATTTTGGATATCCGATATCCGAAAAATATCTGAAAATTGTCTTGATATTTTGATTATTTTTAATATTTCTTTTTTATTGGTTACTAAAAATTGAATTTTATTAAATATAGTTGTAATTTTCATAGCATCCAATGTCCTATAATACAATTTTCAATTTTTCCGTATCTTTAAATATAATGTACTAATTCAAATATATAATTTTTTATTTAGCTAAATCTAAAATGCAAAGAACTAATAATATATATAAACAATATAATGTGATATGTGTTGCTATTAATACAATCATACTTAAAAGTTCATTATCAAATTTAAAAGGAAAAAAAGGGAAGAATGAACGAGTGTAACAATAAATTTAACGAGAAATCAACATTTTTGTTTGTGCAATGGCGCTATATGGATATCCGAATGGATATCCGCCTCTGATCCGAAATATCTTGGATATCCGAACATTGGATATCCGAAATATTTGGATCGGATATGGATATTAAAATTTAGAAATTTCGAGTTTGGATATCCGATCCGAACTATCAGTTTGGATCAGATATCCGATCCGTGCTCAGCCCTGTCAACATGATTACATGACTTAATTAATAGTTTTCCTTTTCTTTTGCAGGGTATATTCAAAATAATGTTATTTACTGCATGATTATGTGAAATGGTAAGATTCCATCACATTCATTTTTCTTTTTCATGTTATTTACTAGAGTTAATTATCTTTATTGTGTAATGTTATTTGTTTTAAATTATTTTAATTCAATTTTGATTGAATATAACTTTGTAATCTTAACTATTTAATTATTATGGAGTAAAATTTTTACAGGAACACCAATGACCATTGGCGGATGCACATAGGGGCATCTGGGGTCACAGGACACCCTATCGTAAATTATTTTGGTTTATTTTGTACAATTTTAATTTTTAAAAAATTTATTTAGTATATTTATACAACAAAAATATGGAAAAAAATTTTAGGACCCCATAAGAAAATATTTTTGGATCCGCCACTGCCAATGGCTATATAATTATGGCGAAGTTTGTAATTGATTATCGTCTAGGTAACGAGGTATTTCTATTTTGAATGTCATTAATATCGTTTTGCATTATTTAGTTTCTCAATTTGATTTTGTTTGAATTCAAAATTTATATAGATAATATATGATGGGTCAAGATTATAATAATCATCTATAGCTTTTTAATTGTTAAATTTTGATTGCATATTTTATGAGATTTGTAAAATTTGATATATAGTTAGTTAATTACTATTTTTAAATCTAATTGGAAAAAAATATGGAATGAAAGTAATATATGTACTTCTATAAGATAAATTGCTATTCCACAAATTTTGTAAGGCGAAGGTGTGAAACATGAAAAGATAGATTACTACTTTAGTATAATGTCTATCAAGTTATACACTTCAAAATTTGTACTCCGTAGGTAATACATTGTCTTACGTTAGATTTGATAATTGCTACGGAGTACCTCACATTAAAAAAATTTATAAAGCTATTACCTGACCAAAGACGCCTTAAGTGCGAGTTTCAAGTTTCACATATAATACAATTAGTTGTTTCAATATAAAATCTAAAAAGTAGAAAAAACTATAAAAAATAATTGTGTCCAATATTTCTATTTTAATTTTTCTTGGCTCCCGTCATTTTAAATATTAAAGTTGGCCCGGTTTGCCTTTGTACACATAGTTCTTCCATTATATTTCCTTTAATTTCATTTTTACTGAATAATTTTAGAAGGCAAAGTTTAAAACCCGTGCATAGCACGGGCTTTCATACTAGTTTCATATAATTAAGTCCGTCAAAACTTTAACTGATCATAATTCTGTCGATACTAATTCACGACTTTGAAAGAACGTAACAATAACTTTTTATATCTTTTGCCAAAAAATATGTTGTCTTAATCATCTATTTTATCTTTTTATTTTGATAATGAACGTTAAGCTAATTAACATTATCTTCTTATCGTAAGACCATTTAGGTGATTATTTGTTTGTTTTAAATTTCTTTAAATTTTATTTATTGAGTACTCCGTACTTAATACGGTGTACTTAAACTTTTAGTTGAATTAGTTCATATCAAAGCCTTGTTACAAGATGTCACTGTTCGATTCTCACTACCCCTTTCTTTCAAAGTGGATTATTTCTCATCAGGTATGACGGCCTGTAGTTGCGTCCACATTTCACGCCCAAAGGGCATTCGTGCGAGGGGATGTATTAGAGTGTATAAAACCGATCTTGGCCTTCAACCATTAGCTAAACTTTTAATTGAGTTGGTTCCTAACAGGCTTACTTATCTCATTCACTATTTCTAGTGGAATTGATATTAAAAAGAAAAGAAAAAGTTGGTAAGAAAAGGTTGAAGTCAGTATAACGAGTAGGAATGATTCAAAAACAAGAAATGTGTTATTTATACACGAATGATTCAAAAACAAGAAATGTTATTTATACACGATAACATATTTTTGTTCTAATTATTTAACCAAAATTTTAATATAATAATACGCGAATATTTTAAATACAGAGTAATAGATAAATGAGAGGAATACCGGATTATTATTGACAAGGCCACCGTCGACAAGATTGAATTCCCTAGAGAGACCGTTTCCATATAAATTTTTGAAATAATAGGAAGGTAGATAAGTTGGTGCAGCCGATCCTCCTATACATATATCTCGCCAACTTTAAGGCCCCATGATTCATTACTCCCCAACTACATAAATTATCATTATCAATTTATTTAATTAATCAACAATTCAAATATAAGACCGACCGACTATTATATACATATAAGTATTTTTTTTTTAATTATTATTTTGTACCTGTTATTAGATTTAGTATATGATGTACTCTGTATATACAATACTATTCATAAATCTACTTTCTTATTTAATTTTATCATACTACAAGGTTTAAAAAATTAATTTGCAGTCTCACACATGGTTATAAACAAAAATTGTAACATCATAACGTAATCGTGTCATAAAGGTTTTGAAATTACAATAATACTCCGTAGTTTTTTAAAAGCAGCATTTTGATGTCATATTATCCGTGATAAGCGATAGAAAGTCACAAGATCGAGTTGATACGACGACTATTACCAAGATTTAATACTTTAAGAATTTATACTTTAGTTTTAGTATTATTCTCTTGCTGAGAAAAAATGCTTTATATATTTTTCAGCGGGAAAGTCCCATAATCCATATACTATGTGAAATAATTAAAATACATCCATTATTCAATACAATTATGATTTTCCGGGTATTAAAAATAATAAAATTAAAGTGATGTCATGAGTATTGAGTAGTTTGGACAACAAACCTTAAAAGATGAAAAAATAGTAGGGTGGAGCATTTTTATATCAAAAGTTGGAATAACCAAATTAGTTAATGTTTGATGCAACTTTGTGTCTTTCAAATTTTCATTAATGATTTTGTGAAGGTATTTGCCATCATATTTGGGCCCATTCAATAATTCCACTTGGCTTGCTGCTTGACCTGCTAATCCCCTGTAAAATGTACATAAAATCATTAAATATCAAAACAATTCTAATGAAAAATTATTACTCCATAGTACTTAATCGCAAGTGAATTAATTCTTAAATATGTGATCAATTTATTAATAAATGATATGGTACAAATAATTCATATAACAAGCTAAATCCGAGAAAAATAAAATAAACTGATTTAATTATGGTGATTATTTATATTTATCTTATCTCGGTCATTGTCTCATTGACTTTTTGAAGAAACACCAAATAAATGTAAGAAGATGTCTAACAAAACATTAAAATATGATTATTATTTGATCCACTTTTACATAGTACAATTTATCGATACACTTAAAATAGACATCGATAATAAATGATTGAGACAGTTAGACAGCGAAGATACTTGTTCACTTGACCTCTATCTTTTTCCCTTGCTGTTTTGGGTACATATCGGAGCACGAACATCCAAACGATATATGAGTCACCATTTGCAAATCAAGACTCGATATATAGTAGTCATAAATTAAATAAACTCAATAATATTTAAAAAAAAGAAAAAAAGAAAAAGAAGTAGTACATACACTAGTGGAAAAAACCCCAATGGTACTGGCGGTAGAAAGGACCCTATTATGGCGGTTATAAATGGGGGACGTGTATACCATGATGGTTGTGGAAAGATCTTAGGACAATGTTCCAAATAAAAAGGAAGAATATCCTTAGCAGCATAAAGAGGTCGATTATTTTGATTAGGTGCAGTTAGCATGGCACTTACAAGACCTCCCGTACTTGTTCCACTTATCACATCGAAATAATCTGCTATTCTTGCTTCTTCTCCATCTATCCTCTACACATTCATATTTTTTTTTATCAAATTATACATTATAATATAATCGCTAGTTATAGTTGATATTATATTCTAGGCTAGCTAACAACTTTTTTGTGATTTTAAGACGGTAGAAATTTATAATTGTTACGGAGTATTATTTATAAAAAAGACCGTCTGTCACAAGTGTTACTCTACTTTTTATTTATAAAGCTTTACTGTTGCTCCAAAAACAATACTATATGCATGCAACATGCAAATGATGCAATGTCAATTACAAACATCTGACTAACCACATTTTTTTGAGTATATATGTAGCTAATTCGTATTGACTTATTTTAAAAGATAACTTTTGATTATATTAATAATATACAGAACAATTTGAAACATATGTAGTCGCTTTTTTTCCAATGTGCTTTATCCCTATGTCATATACTCATATTACTAGTAAATTACGAGTACTTCTTTATAATTGTACATTTTGCTCAAATGACTAAATTAACGGAAAAAAAAAAATTAATAAGTTAGTACTCTCTCCGTCTCAATGAATTGTTAACGTTTATTTTATTTTGTGAGGGGAAAATAAAATAAACGTTAAAAATTGACCAATAAATAATGTCAACAAAACATGGTTTGCATGAATATATACATGACTCTTTTCTTTGAAAAAAAATATGGACGTACAAATTCAACCCATTTCTTCCCATTTATATTTCTAGATCAAACATTTAGCATAATTTTTTTTTTTGTTAATTTAAAGCGAGTTTTAATATAAAAAAATAAATTAAAAAATGATTGAAAAGAATATAATACATACTTGAAATTCTTTCTCGAGGAAGTCAAGAATAACACTAGGGATAATTCCACGAATACCACCACCGTCAATGCTAAGAATAGTAATTAGGTTTTTCTCCTTCTTACTAAATTTAACCACTGATGATGGATCTTGTGAAATGTTAGTAATTTTTTCCATAATAACCTTAATAAGTTATTATTCTCTAAAATTAATTAGATAAATTGATTAAGCCAAAACTATCCTTAATGACTCGCGAAAAATGCCTTAAGTAGTGTGAAATTAAGTTGACTTTGATATAATTAATCACAGAGGATAAGACAAATTGATCATTTAAGAAATAAAGTTATTCCACCTTGACTAATTAATTTGATCATGTCAAATTAATGAAATTAAATCTCAATTTGGCAAAAAAAAGTGATATTATTTAATCCATTTTAAATCATTTATCCAACTTTCAATATTATAAATTAATACAAATTATCCTTTTTTTATAAATATAAATATATTAATTTGGAATCACATATACTCAGATCGACAACAAGCAGTTTAATTTACATTCATCCTCATTGTTTAAAAATCAAGTGATAAAATACTCTGTAAGCAGTTTATTAATTTACATCCATTGCTTATAGAATTCATTTGACTCGTTCATTTATTTGCATTTCTAATTTGGAAATAAATGAAATTAATATTTTTATTTTGTAAAGAGTAATTGATCTACTGTGAGGCCGCCTCATAGTATGAGACACACTATATATATATATCAATAATATCATCAACCCTAATTTTATTAATTCTCTCTTTTTTCATTCAAATTTCAATAATATTTCTTTGCACTCATATTATTTGACTACAATATTAGTGACATGAATTATCTAACACATGTTAATATCATGTTTGACAATATTTTCGTTGAACACTTATACACTATATATGTCACTGTCAATTTACAGCTACTCTATTCAAACGTAACCGCATTACATATGAAACGTAACGTTATTATTCTTGAAAAGTAATTATGTTTTCATTGTCTCATACTATAAGACGATCTCATGGTAGAATTTTTTAAGTTGAGTTACTTCCCACAAAAAGACAATTTATTGTACTTCCTAGGAAGTTCTAATTTTCACTTAATGGGTAACAAGATAACAACTGAGAAGAAATAACCTATAACTTTAAATTCATTTTTCAAATAAAAATATACTCCGTAAATAAATGACTGAATTCATTGGTGAGTTTTTTTTTTTTTTTCTCACCTTTTGGTTATTGTATTTCCTTTAAGTTTGTCCTCTAATGTCTCAGAATATGCGGGCAAATCAATGGTCGCCTAAGTTGTTATATGATGATGCAATTGGCGAGAAATTTTCATCGTATACAATTTATTGGTTAAGCAAAAGATACATTCTGAAAAAAAATATAAACCCCCATATGTGCATGTAGAAAGTTGTATCAATAAACAACAATATAATATATGTTAAGTGTTCTATTTTTTTTTTTTTTTTTTTTTTTTTTTTTTTTTTTTTGAATATATTTATTTGGGTATTGATTTTTCATATACGAATTTTACTCTTGTGATATACTTTTTTCATTTATTTTTCCATAACTACCCTTTTTTTACTCCACAATATACGAAGTACAAGTTTCTCAATTTTTTTTTTTTTTAACTTCTCTCAAGGAAAATTCAATCAATTTTTCAATAATTCAATCATAAATTGCAATAATCGATTCAATCACCTAATAATCTATTTCAATTTAAAATTTGGAGTTAACTTGTCAATTTTTAATTATTTTTTATACGGAGTAGATAAGATTGAAAACTAGGGCTAAGGTTTGAATAAGTTGCGAGATTGATGGGTTGCGGCGGGAAGTATAGCGGGAGGTGGCGCCGGTAAGGCCGGCCAAGCGGCAGCCGCAAAAGTGGGAGGTCGACCGCGGTCTTGTACAAATTTTATTGATTAAAAAAATAAAATAATAATAATTAAATAAAAAATAAAAGAAAAACCTATAATCCAACAACACACCTATACACGCACTGTTGTTGTACGTACGACCCCACTCAACCCCACTTTCCCACCACCGCACTGGCAACCCGCGCACGTCGTACTTGCAACCGATCGGCCAATCTTACTGGTGCCGCTTTCCAGCGCCATCTATTCAAACGATAATCTTAAGTTTTACGGAGTAATTAAATCAATTAAAAATTATAGAGTATTAGAAATTGATAATTTAAGATCAAAATTGAAATTGAATAGATTATTACATGACTGAATCGGTTACTGCAATTTATAATTGAATAAGGGTATTAATTTTTCATATACGGATTTTACTCAAGTTATATACCTTTTGTCATTATTTTTCCCACACTACCCTTTTTTACTCCTAGAATATACAAAATTCTCTCTTTTTAATTTTCTACCAAATCTTAAATCAATTTCACTCAAATTTCTAAATTTTCAATCATGAACTCTAATAATAAATTCAATGAAGTAATATTTGGCTTTTAATTTCAATTTTGTATTTAAATTATTGAATTTCATTGGTTTAAAATAAATTTAATTATAACTTTTAATTAGGGTTTGTTGGGGTAGAAGGTGGAGGGTGGTAGGGTGGGTGGGAAGAGGTGGTCCGGCGTTGGCTGGTGAAAGGCGGAGGCCGGTGGCCGGAGGAAGGCTAGCAACGTAACAAGCTACAACTAAGAAAAAAAATGAAAAAAATAAATTAAAAAAATAAAAAAAAAATAAAAAAAAGGGTAGCAAGCTAACGTAGCAGCAAGTCTTCAAAGAAAAAAAAAAAAAATTTAGTGGTAGGCTTGTAGCCACCCTTGCCACCGGCCACCGCCTTCCACCGGCCACCGGCCACCGCTTTCCACCGCCGCACCACCTCTTACCACCTCCGCCTGCACCACCTCTTTACCCACACTACTACAAATCAAACTCATCATCAAAAACAACGCAAAAAAACTATAAACAACGGTTCAACTAAAAATAACGGTTTTTGTAAAAAATGCGTTGTTTTTAATGTGGACTTTAAATAACGGTTTTTCCAAATAAACCGTTATTTTTGATTAAAAACTAAAAATAACGGTTTTTGTAAAAAATGCGTTGTTTTTAATGTGGACTTTAAATAACGGTTTTTCCAAAAAACCGTTATTTTTGATTAAAAACTAAAAATAACAGTTTTTGTAAAAAATGCGTTGTTTTTGATGTAGACTTTAAATAACGGTTTTCTCTTTAACCGTATTTTTGATTTTTGATTAAAAACAAAAAAAAAAAAAAGAAAGAGAGGAGACTAGGAGAGCACTTAAGATCAGAGAATAGGGAGAGAAGGGAGAGAAGGGAGAGAAGAATTCACCACCACCACCACCACCACCACCACCTCGGCCATCATCACAACCGCACACCACCACCGCCTTAACACCACCAGTGTACCACCGCAACCACCGTGTTGCTGTCGACCACTGTCCCCACGCCACCACCGTCGTATGTCGTTGTCTGGGCAAGGTTTTGAGCAAGGTTTTTGTCTGGTTTACGAGTCTACCTTAATTCCTCATCTAATTGAAGGTATAATCTCGATTTAATCGATGTATTTTGGATATTTCGTTTAACCCTAACCCTAGAAATTTGGGGATCGTTTTTAGGTCAAAATTGATGTTTCAAAGTGTCGATTAGATGAGTTTCACATGAGTCTAATAACGATTTTTCAATAATAACCGTTTTCTTATTCATTCATTCAGTTTATTCATTCATTTTCATTCATTCAGTTTATTCATTCATCTTCATTCATTCAGTTTATTCATTCATTTTCATTCATTCAGTTTATTCATTCATCCCCTCATCATCCTCATCCTACATCACTGACCTCGCCATTCATCCTCATTCGTCCATCATTCATCACTCAACATCATCAATCATCATCTTCACTCGCCTCGATCATCGTCACTGTTCTTCGTCCTCGCTATGTTGTTCTTCGTGTTGCTGCTCCTATTCGATTCTCCTTCGTAAGGCTGTGTTAGCCTTCAAATTGTTGTGCTTTCGGCTCAATGGGTTGTTGAGTTTAGAGTTATTCTATTATTATTTGAAGGTATACTTCAGATTTAATCGCTTTGATTCGATTTTCAGACAAACCCTAACCCTAAGATTTGGGGCTTTTCTTTTTAGTCGAATTTGATGACTTTAGTAGTCGACAGGGCCGTATTTTAGTAGTAATTAACAGGTATCATTGTTTGTAGAGTTCGTCTTTGTTTCGCACGCTGACATGGTTTTCGGCCTAGTGAGCTCGAGTTAGGCGGTTTTCGCTTGTACTCAAGCGTTGATTTTGTTCTCCTCTTCATTTTTTTGGTAAGGGATTATCCTTACTTAGCTTGTGTGTGTTAGTGTGTGTGAATGGTTGAATGTATGCAATCATTTTGATTTTTTTTGAAGTATTGTGAAAGTTGGGTGTATGAATGGTTGTGTATCTGTGTTGCTACTGATTTTCCTCCCGAGTCCTCTTCATTGTTTTTCCGCCGAAGTTTGTCGTTATTTCATCCTTATAAGGCTGCTGTTAGGCGGTCGTTTCCGTGATGTTGGCTGCCGTGTTTGGGCCTGTTGTAGGCTGTCGTTAGGGCTGCCTATTGTCTAATGTTGCTGCTGCTGTAATCATCGATATTCTTGCCCTTCTTCTTTATGTCAGACCGCCGTGGTGAAATTTCTTAGGCCAGTGTTGTGTGGTTAATGCGACCTTCTTGTTGTAATTGTTGTCATACGTGTTGAAATTTTATAGATTGTGTATAGAAATTTGCTAGTAGCCGTGTAATCCCACTATTTCCGCCAAGTAAGGCTGCTGCTTCTCGGCCACGTAATTGCTACTGTTTTCTGCTTTAATCCGCTGTTTTTGCTGTTGTCTCTCTGTTGTTTCAGGGCTGCTATTCGCATCTTTGATCTTTCTTTGTATTTTTAGAGGTTAGGCTGCTGTTTTCTATTGTGTAAGGCCGTTATAATGCTATATGTGGTGTGTGTTGATGATTTCAATGTGCTAATTGTTCCATGAATGTGAGGGTGAGGGTGAGGGTGAGTGTCTTTACTGTTAACTAACGAGTGAGTCTTGCTTTCCTTCGATCGAGCCGCAGAGCGTTCTTTGCCTTTTTCCACCGTTACTACCGTTTGTGTCATTCTCGTTGCTGCTATTATTGGGCTGAGTTGCCAGCTAGTTGTTATTATATCTCCTACTATTGTATACACACGTTATGTGAGTCAATGCTCCAAATATCCGCATCCTTATTTGTCTAAAAGAATGTTGATCGTGATCGTGCACTCGTTGAGTTTTTTTTTCTCTTTATTATCTTGTAGGCTTATCATTGTGCTTTTATGCACTTGCGTTTAAAGTGGCGCTACTTTTAATTTGCGCAGGCAGAGAGGCTAAAGAAAGCAAAGAAAACAAAGAACTCGCATGTCAGGATCTAAAAGAGACACTGAAACGAGGTAATCCTTATATCTCATCGAGAACTTTGTGTACTAATTTCATACATATTTCAACGATGCTAGGTTTTATTTGTATTATTCGAGATTTCAGCTCATTGAAAGCATTGAATCGTTTTGTATATTATTTGTATGCAGATTATGAGAGCTTATGGAGAAGATCGAACATGGAAAAACACCAACATGATATCGAAGACTAATTATATAAGTATTCATCTCGTCAAAAGAAAAGAGCAAGTGGAAGACTAATTGTATAAGTATGTACATGTATATTGTTATTGGTGGATCGAAGAAGCTAGTTACGATTATTGTATTATACGGAATGTGTAGGAATTTTTGTTTCGCGTTTGGGAAATGCTAATTCAAATTTTTGTGGAATGATTTCAGATTGTGCTCCTAACGAACTGCATGAATCTAATTGTATTTATGGGAAAATATAGTAATTACGTAAAAGTTTTAAAAAAAAAAAAAATCTAACTTTTAACAACGGTTAATTCAGAAAACCATTATGGGAAAACAATTTTAAATAACGGTTATTAGGATTATTTGAAACGGTTATATCTAATAACCGTTTTAAAAAATTACTTATTTGAAACGGTTTTCTCTAAGAACCGTTTTAAATAATTGGTTTTTTATAACGGTTATTTACTAATAACCGTTAAAAATAACCTTTTACAACGGTTATTTACAACCGTTTTAAATAACTTTTTATAACGGTTTCGTATATTTTTTTTGCGTTGTTTTTGACTTTTTGCAACTGTCAAAGAAATAACGGCCTTTTTTCTTATTTAAAACGGTTTTATGGCGTTGTTTTTGCCTTGTTTTGTGGTAGTGCCACCCACCCACCCTCCACCTTCTATCCAACAAACCCTAATTAAAAATTATAATTAAATTTATTTAAAACTAATAAAATTTAATAATTTAAACACAAAATTGAAATTAAAAGACAAATATTATTTTATTGAATTTATTATTGGAGTTCATGATTGAAAATTTAGAAATTTGAGTGAAATTGATTTAAGATTTGGTAGAAAATTGAAAATAGAGAATTTTGTGTATTCTTGGAGTAAAAAAGGGTAGAGTGGGAAAAATAATGACAAAAAGTATATAACTTGAGTAAAATCCGTATATGAAAAATCAATTACGTTGAATAATTAAAAACTTGATTTAATTTTGATTGAGAAAAGTTGAAAAAAAGAAAAGAAAAGAGAGAAACTTGTATATGGTTGGAGTAAAAAAGGGTAGCTGTGGAAAAACAAATGAAAAAAAAATATATCACAAGAGTAAAATTCGTATATGAAAAATCAATTACGATTTATTTTGTTTGATTAATTTAGATTTTTTTTTTTCCCTTTCTGATGATGAGGGGGTTGAGTCCCGCATACGATTCCTCAAGACCACCACACGTACTACGTAGCCCACCCACGACGGGGGCTGCGGTGGCCAAGACCTCACACTTTGTTGCACACTTCCAGGTTAACCCAAATTACACCTGGGCAACCACCACTTGGTTGATTCATTTAGATTTAGATATTTTGATTATTTACGTTTATTGTGGATGTCTTATGACTTTTGATTAATGAAATAATTTTTCTATTAGAAAAATGACTGAATTAATAAAAAGAAGTAGAAGATGAATAAATTATAATATAACTGAAACAAAGAAAGCGTCGTACTAAATTTTCACAAGGACACCGTGTATTTCTTAATGTACGAGTACTCGTTGTACACGTTGTGCACGAGGAGGAAGAAGTATTCAGCTTCAAATAAAGTCTACTCTTGCACAGCAAATTCAACCAAGTAGGGGATGATCGATGAAGAATAGTTGTTACTGCCTTTCACGTACGCTGCACGTACGTACTCTGTGATATGTCTCCTCTAGCCTCGATTCGCGCTTGAATTAAAAAATTTAAATCGCGGAATTATTTACAACATAAATTTAGATAATAATTTGGTCATGCAAAGAGAAAGTCCAACGTCAAAGTCCACGGGAATCTATCATTTCTAAAACCAGTTGGCAATAGTAGAAAGACTCATGTGTCTTTATTAATTAAGGAGAACATTTCTCAAGTGCACCAGCACAAGGAGGCAGGTTTTATATATTTTGACAGTATCAAAGCATTGAGACGTTCGTGTGAAGGGGCGTGTTAAATTAGAGTATAAAATGGAGCTTTAATTCCATCAAATGAAACTTTTGATTAAGTTAGTTGTTTAATTCTTGACAATACGATGTGAATAACAGAGTTTTGAGCCACCACTCCAATCTACGTGGTTAAGTCCCAACTCTGTATACTAAAATATTCATAGACTTAGAGTGTATTTATTAAATATTCATAGATTTAAAGTTAGGAAAAAATAATACTCAATTAGAAAGACATGTCAATAACGACTAGAATGATGGAGGATTTTTTCGAACTTTGAAAGAGTATTAACAACCATGAAGAACTCTACGTGCACCTCAAGAGGTATTACGTTTATTATTAGGAGTCATCAAAATATTAACATATGTGATGTAATCGAATCCGATCCGAGAATAATGAAGTTTAAAACGGATAATTGTTTAGTATGTATGATTCTTTCTGATGTTGAATCGATCGGTATGGATATTAAAATTGGAAATTATGGATTTCACATTCAATCCGATGATCGAAAAATAAAATATCTTAATTAATATACGTTGATTATTACTTTTAAACTTGTGAAGATGTAATTTTATACTCAGATTCAATTTTTTTAGCTTTATGGTGTAGTATACGAGTAATTTTTTTTATTTTTTGTTGTTGTTGTTGAATTGACGAGCTAATTAAGTGTTAATAGTGGTGAGAATATAGTAGGGTTAAAAATACAAACTGAACTTAATTCATAAATGAGTTCTTTATTTATTTATTTATTTTTATCAAGAACATTTATATAAATACTCTAAACTTTAAACATTAGCGTGAAATATTTGATTTGGAGTTCTAATTTCTTGAAAGAGAAAAAGGACCAATATATATAGTCTTTTTTTAAAAAAAAATAGTCTTTTTTTTTAAAAAAAAAAAAATAGTCTTTTTACAAAAAAAAAATAAATAAATAAAAATAAAATAAATGCAAAATTTTGTAACGGTGGTACTCATTTATGTGCGCATTTTATTCGTCCGTGTACATTTGTACCTAAAACTTTCCATTCAATACCCTTCTCATCATACAGTCATATCCCTCAACCAAATTTCCTTTGTCCTACTCAATAATCCTCTTGTTTAATTCTTACCTAAATATTATTTATTATGGTTAATTTTCACTTATCTCAAGTAAACTTTAATTTTTAATGTAAATTTTATATTGTTTGTTGAATAACTATAAATAATTACTCCGTATTATTTATTAAATTTCATTCGAGTTGTATTAGGTTTTGAGTTGTGAGTGCGTGGCTTAGAGTATGGGAAGGGGTGGCCGATCAGTGGAGTGGTGGCGGCAGTACGGCGAGGTGGTGGCCAGAAGTACGGCAGTCCGGACAGAGGGTGGGGTTAGGTTAAGTTGTGGTAGTGGTGGTGGTGTTTGACTGTTGGGAGAGATAGATAGGGTTATGGGGGTGATTGTGGTGGTTGAAGACGATGACGGCAACATAGGAGGTGGAGGCGCAAACCGGCCGACCGATATGGTGGTGGCTGGCGGGCAGGTAATAGGCTAGGGGTCGTGGTGGTGGAATGATGGTTTTTCATGGTGATTAAAGAGAGAAACATAAGTTCGTGGAGGTTGTGGTGGTTTAAGATCGTCGCGGTTTTGAGGTAAGCAATGGCTGATCGGCCAACCAGTATGCCAGTGGTCGGCGGTCCGACGGAAGGTCAGGGGCTGTGGTGGTGGTCTTAGGTGGTGGACTGGTGGTTAGTGGGTGGTGAGAGCTTTTTCTGGTTTATTAATTAGGAAATATTAATTGAAGAGAGTAAAAAAAAAAAAAATAGCGGAGAAATGAGAGGGGTAATGCTAGAAATTGTGTACAAGAATGAGTAAAAGTTGTACAGGAAATAACACCACCCAATTTTGTAAATGTGGAACATATAACTTCAATTATATCGTACCATTATGTAATGCAGTAACACTATGTGATGAACTTTGTATTAATTAAGGAATATTGTACAATTTTAGAGGACAATATTTTCAATTTTGACTACAAACTTTAAATTCATTATAGGCTCCCAAAGACAATCATCTACGTACGAGCTAATATATACGGAGTATATTGCCCCATGTACGTACGGTTGATATAGATATTTGTATTAACTACATATATATGTCTATGGATATCCTGAGGAAATCGAATATGACAAGATTATTTATTCAAGATCACCCTGCATAACCCTCCAGCTATAATACAATGATAATTTATGTGCGATATGCTGTGACTTTAAATGCCCAACACAAAATACAAATAAAAAATACATGTATATAATCAATTGAATTTTGCAAATGATTAAGCTTGAGTTAGGCCAGATACATTTGATTTTTGGGCATTACGGTATCTTCTCTCTTCTGAAAGTCGTTATGCAAACCTACACATGTACACGGTACACCATAATGAAATAAAAAATCAAATAGAAGTATAATTGATTACTCTGGACACAGTAGAATTACTCTTGAAATGAAGGACTACCTAGTAAGGGCTTGAGCATTAATGCCAAGATTAGGAATAACTTCATAGTGACCGGTCTCGGGGTCGACCCTTGAGGCTGGTTTGTTAAGCAAATCTTGACCAATTTTCACTAGAACTTCAAGATTTTCGTAGTTGTCAAATCTAATGAAATTGCTTCTCCTGTTATGTTATCCTCCTGTTTTCGTCACAAAATAATGGAAAATGAAAAACTCCGAAAGACAAGTGGTACAACTTAAAAGAGTAAATGAAATTTAGGTTCTTTTGGATTTAATTTAAACTCAATTTAGTTCAGTTTTATTTATATAACTAGTGATGCGACTCGTGAAAATCACGGAACGTTTTAAGGTTATATTTCGAGTTTTTGTTTTTGTGTTGTCATTGTTATTGGGGTGTTCCTTTAACTTGAAATTTGTACAATTTAGATTTATGTTTAGTAGAATTATGAACAATGAATTTGCTTCAAATCTTTCAAAGGACCATGACAAACATTTAAGTCTCATGTTGTGTACTGTATTAATTAGTGAACAACGAAAGAACGAATTAACCGTAAATCCAACACATCACGAGAAACAATTCTTTAAATCATATTTTAGTGAATTAGATCCACAACGTCTGAAAGTCTAGGAAGTTATTTTAATTTTACCACATCTGTCGAAGAAAGCAAAATAAAAGTTTTATGATAGTACACATCATTAGATCTAAACGGTCAAGAGCATGTATAAACACCACAACATATTTCATGGCTTGCTAAAGAATTTGCTTGCTTAAAGCTCTTGTATTTTCCGTCTAAAATTATATTTGAAACCTTAATTTAGAAAGCCAGGAGCACTTACCACCATATTGAATAGTTATTCCAATCAAATCGTCAATATTATAAGTAACAACATTTTATAATTCCAAAAATATATTCAAGTCTTCATGAACTTCAAAGTACATTTTACATCAGTAATTTTTTTTTTTCTTTTTTAATATTCTGTCATAGCATTTGGTCACACCGTCACAACCAATAGTATGACAACAACTCTTCATCATTCTTACTTCTTGAACAGCATTGATGCAATATAAAGCATAACACTATAGTGCGAATGAAATCGACAAATAACAGCCTTACAATCAGTTGATAACTTGTGGGCTACGACAGTCCAAACCAATGTACATATTTGTTAACGTACTGATCAATCTTCTTAGGTTAAGTTCCTCATATTTCGATCAAAAAGCATCTTAGCATCACTTGAATTCGTTCCTTAAATTCTATAAAGTCTTCTATATAAAATGATTCCCAAACTTCTTCGAATAACAACACGAGCATAACTTGGAGTAATTCACCCATAATTCAAACAAAAACACAATAACAAATCAAAGAAGATATTTTATACGACACTTAACGACAGCCAACCTGTATAAATTCACACACAATCTATCACACAAGTATTAAAGCTGATGCATAAATTGGCAGTTTGGTTAGACAAATACATACATTGTACACAAACACTACTTAGGGTGGCAGTAGGGCCATAGGCTACCAACCTCGGGTGCACACGACAAGGTAAAGTAAGTGATCACAGGCTGTTGACCTCAAGTACACATGGTAAGTACCAGGCACACGTCTTTCTAGGCTTGCACGACACATACATAAATTACATACAAACTACCCTCATCAGTAAGCGACTGCTATCGTGGTAAACTACCACCTACATGTGTAAAATGTAATTATAATCCCACGACACATGACTTATGGAGCCTATAATAGATAACTAAACATCAAAAAATGAGATCTTATACGTATGCTAAGGTTCACCTAAAAATGAGAGTTTGGGGCAGTTCGCACCCATATACGAACATCCTTAAAATTTAAAAAAGATGTCATGAGCCCTACTAATGTAATAACGTTGGAAAGCACCTAAACATGGTTTCTCAATAGCACAAACGAAATTAGAATAACAATGGCAACCTCATATTAATAATCTGTTCAATGAAATACGTAACAAAGCACAAAACAAAAGCAAATTTTATAACTTAGGAGTAACCGTCTACATTGTCACTGAATATAGAACCACCAGCAATACAAGAAACCCAATAAAAATGGCCATTCCTAAAATAATGTTTAAAAAGACACAAAAAGATGTAATACCTAAGCATACGACGACAGTGGCAGTTCGAAAATTGGTTGATGATGCAGAACGGGGACCGAATAATGGAGTCGAATTCAGTGTGAGGGAGACCACCGTCAATTTAGGAATTAGGGTTTACTGTTGATGTCGGTTATGGAAGATGTTCAGACACTGCCTCGTTGGCGAAGAAGCTGAGAACCTATACGGAGTACCTATTTGACGTGGCATAAGAAAATAGCAAATCTTGTAAGGTGGTAAGTTCTAAGAGTACAGCGGCAAGTCGGCAAGTCACTTGCATTCAGATGCAAGAAAAAAATGAGAATTGGAAAAATAGGGTGAAAATCATGAATTATCACATGAAATTGCATAAATAAATCGACAATGTCATTTTTCCCTAAGCCCGACTTCATTCTCTTTCATTATCTCCCACTTCCCACGCTTTCCACTCTCTATATATACTATGTAAATTCTACAATATTTTTGGCGAATCCCAAAGAAACAGATTGATGGGTCAATAATGTTTCAGGTTACAACCACGAAATTAGAAATGAACAGAGGAGCATATTCTTTGACTCAATAATGTTTCACTTGATATAAGATGGGTCATGGGTCACATGGTTCCAAGAAAGTAAAAATATATGACGTCTGCAAGTGAAGGTTAATTGCTGAAATGTACAGCAGGTAACATTACGGACCTGTCAACACTCAGAGTATCATATTTCAAAATCTATATATCCTATCAATGTGAAACCAACTGCATTTGATAACCAACTCAATTATTTTCATTTTGATACGTGGTGTGATGTGTGATTTGTTGGATTACATTATAATGTAAACTTAAGTGACCCATTAAGCTTCACCAAAAGATCTGGAATATCAAAGGGTCTGGAATATCAAAGGGTCTGGAATTTCAAAGATCTGGAATATTTTATTTGACCTTTTCCTTTTGGAAACGAATCACTCAACATTATACTACGTCAGTTTTAATGGAAAACTGACATTGTGCTATAAATACATGGTCACTAAACCTACTTTCACACACAGAAAAATACACCATTATATTGTGAGTAGTGAAGGTTTAGCACCGAAAAATTAGTGGGATTATTGGGTTATTAGCAGATCAGGAATACCTTAAGCAATGGCTGGAGGTTTGACGCTCGTTTCTTTACGCTTCCGTTTTTCGATCTATTATGCTTGTTGTATGATCTGACTTATATGATAAGTATAATATATTTAATTCTTACATTTGGTATCAGAGCCGTTTATGGCCTCTGTCTTGCTTGCGTTTTCCGTCTTGCTTCTCTTGTTGTCGCTTGTCGTTTTTAATACCCTTCTGTTGCATCTTCGTCTTTCCGGATCTGGGGTTTTATTTCATCTTTCGGTTTTTTTTTTCGGATGTTCTGGTTTTATTCATTTTAATGGTGTTTGACGAAGGTTGAAGAAGGTGTTTTTTTGATTTTTTGTTTGATAAGCATGTGGGACTGTGGGAGTGTTGATTATTTTTGGTGTGTACTCCGTATAATAAAGCATTCCCCCTTATTATTATTTTTTTTTTTTTTTATTGTTTGTTGGGTGAATATGTGACTCCTTTTTGTGTCAGCACATGTCCGTCCCTTCACTACCTTTATTTATTAGTTAATATATTGAGTCTTCTTTTTGTGTGGGTGCTGGAGTCTCTATTTATTTACAGTATTAATTAATATTGGGTTGTATGATTTGGAAGATGATAGAGATACACCAGGTGTGTAAGTCATCTACACACCAACCAATAAGAGCATGACACATCATCTTATTGGGCCACACTTTTATTTGTCCTCAATTTTCATTTGGAGGGAAATTTTGGAGGGATAATTTATTGCTTTGGAGGGAAAACTTTATGTTGGAGGGAAAAACTTTATGTGGGAGGGAAAAAAATTTCAACAGTGCATTACTCCGTATTTACTACTCCGTATATTTTAATTATACTCCGTATATTTTAATTATACTCTGTATATTTTAATTATACTTTTTTGTCAAAACTTTTGACTCTCTATAATTTATTGGTTTTTTTATGTAGGAGGAAAATTTTATTTCAACAGTACATTATTTTGTACTCTGTATATTTTAATTATACTCCGTATTAAATTTTCGAAAATTTATACTCCGTATCATTTAAAAATAAAACTCCAAACTTAAACATTTTAATATCTTCATGCTTTTTAAAACACCTTAATTTACACCATTAATAATTATTTTAGTTATTGTCTTTTTAAAATAATTCTACTTTGACTACACTGTTCACATACATACTCCGTATTTTGTTTGTATCAATTGCAAGTGTATGTGGGAAACAAATTTCGATCCCTTACTACAATGGCCCATGACCGCAGTGAAGTCTTAATAGGGATGTAATCTCCATCTGAAAAGAAAAAAATAATAAAAAAAATAAAAATTTGAGGGTTTCCTTGTGTAATTATTTTTAACTTGTTGGATTATTATCATCCAAATGACCAAAGTCACTATTAGTACTCACGACGTTACTTGAAGTTGTATGTGTTATTAGCTCGTAACTCTGTGTCCTTAAACCCATACTTTGTATTATTGTGGATTAAGATGAAATAGCCAATTTAAATATTGATAGGCAAAGTAAGATTTATATTTATACCGTATAAATACGGTATAGTAAGGTTAATTTTTATACCGTATAAATACGGTATATTAATAATTCTCAATGGTCGGTGAATATAAAATTAGAATGTACAGAGTACATAAGTAGTGCGTCTAACACGTGACGACTATTTTTGAAATTTATTTATTAATACACATGTGACAAAGTTTTTAAAAAACGTAAAATCTAAAGTCTCAAGGGTCGGTGAATCTAAAATTAGGAAGCACGGAGTACTTAAGCAGTGCGTCTAACATGTGTCGATTAATTTTGAACTTAATTTATTAATACAATATGTGACACCGCTTTTAAAAAACGTAAAATATAAATTCTCAAGAGTCGACAAATCTAAAATTAAAAATTACGGAGTACTTAAATAGTGTGTCTAACACGTGTCGACTATTTTTGAACTTCATTTAAATATACAATATGTGACAAAGAGAAAACATAAAATCTAACGTCTCAAGGATCGGTGAATCTAATATATTGATACGTATACGGCAGATGATTAAATTATATTTAAATATTATTTAGCTTAAACAATAAATTTAGTCATATTAAATTTATGATTCATTAATCTTACTTAATAAATGTAGTTATATTTAATTAGAGATTCATTGTACCAAGACAATAAATCTAGTCATCCTTTATAAAACAACTTAAACTAAAAAAATGACTAGATTCATTGTCTAGGTTCAATGAATCTTAATATAAAGATGACTAGATCTATTGTCTAGGTACAATAAATATCTAATTAAATATAACTACATTTATTATCTAAGATTAATGAATCATAAATTAAATATAACTAAATTTATTGTTTAAGCTTAATAATATTTAAATATAATTTAATCATTTGTCGTATACGTATCACGTATACGTATCATATATAGAAGTACGGATGACTTAAGTAATGTGTCTAGCACGCGTTAACCATTTTTTACCTTCATTTATTAATACAATATGTGACACGGTTTTTAAAAAACGTAAAATCAAAAGTTTCAAGAGTTAGTAAATCTAAAATTAGGAAGTACGAAGTACTTGTAGTGCGTCTAACACGTGCCGATTATTTTTGAACTTCATTTATTAATACAATATGTCACACCATTTTAGAAAACGTAAAATCTAAAGTCTAAAAGGTCGAAGTATCTAAAATTAAAAAGTACGGAGTACTTATGTAGTGCATCTAACACGCGTCGACTATTTTTGAACTTTCATTTATTTAACATTTGTAACAAAGTTTTTTGAAATCGTAAAATCCATAGTCTCAAATATTGGTGAATCTAAAATTATGAAGTATGGAGTATTTAAGTAGAGTATCTAACACGTGTCGACTATTTTTGAACTTAATTTATTAATACAATATGCGACATTGTATCTATAGTTTCAAGGGCCGATGAATCTAAAATAAGAAAATACGGAATAGTTATGTAGTTCGTCTAACATGTGTCTACTAATTTTGAAATTCATTTATTAATACAATATGTGACACTGTTTTTTGAAAAACACAAAATCTAAAGTCTCAAGGGTCTGTGAATCTAAAATTAGGAAGTCCAGAGTACTTATGTAGTGCGTCTAACACGTGTCGACTATTTTTTGTAACTTCATTTCTTAATACAATATGTGACACCGTTTTTAGAAAACGTAAAATCTAAAGTCTCAAGGGTCGGTGAATCTAAAATTAGGAATACGGAGTACTTAAGTAGTACGTCTAACACGTGTCGACTATTTTTAAATTTCATTTATTTATACAATATGTGACACCGTTTTTAGAAAACGTAAAATCAAATGTCTCAAGGAGCGGTGAATCTAAAATTAGGAAGTACGGAGTACTTAAGTAGTGCGTCTAGCACGTGTCGACCATTTTTGAATTTCATTTCTTTATACAATACGTGACACCATTTTTAGAAAACGCATAATCAAAAGTCTCAAGGAGCGATGAATTTAAAATTAGGAAGTAAGGATAATTAAGTAGTGCGTCTAACACGCAACGACTAAACTTTGATGTTACCGTATCAACATTGACATTGGTTTATTAATTAAATTTAAAAATATTTGATGTAAGACATGATGTAATCATTATCTATTAGTAGCCTTTAGTGGATGAAATGACTTAACTTTAATGGGGCCACATTTTAATTTTTTTTATTTGGAGGGATAATTTAATTTTTTGGAGGGAAACATTTGGAGGGGAAATTTTAGAGAGATATTTAATTTTTTCACTTGGAGGGATTTTTTGGAGGGATAATGTGCAAACTTAACTTCCTAATATATTCATCAATTTTACAACACCTTATTTAAAAACCATTAATAATTATTTTAGTTAATGTATTTTTTTAAAAAATAATTCTAAAATCAGGATGTACGGAAAACGTAAAATACAAAGTTTTAAGAGTCGGCAAATATAAAATTAAAAATTACGGAGACCTTAAATAGTGTGTCTAACACGTGTCGACTATTTTGGAACTTCATTTAAATATACAATATGTGACAAAGTGTTTAGAAAACATAAAATCTAACGTCTCAAGGATCGGTGAATCTAATATATTGATACGTATACGTGATACGTATATACGGCAGATGATTAAATTATATTTAAATATTATTAATCTTAAACAATAAATTTAGTCATATTTAATTTTTGATTCATTAATCTAGTCATCCTTTATATAGAACAATTTAAACTAAAAAATGACTAGATTCATTGTCTAGGTTCAATGAATCTTAATATAAAGATAACTAGATTTATTGTCTAGGTACAATAAATGTGTAGTTAAATATAACTACATTTATTATCTATGATTAATGAATCATAAATTAAATATAACAAAATTTATTGCTTAAGCTTAATAATATTTAATATAATTTAGTCATCTGCCGTATACGTATCAAGTATATGTATCATATATGGAAGTATGGATGACTTAAGTAATGTGTCAAGCACGCGTAGAATCTAAAGTCTCAATGGTCGGTGAATCTAAAGTGACATCGTTTTTTTAGAAAACGTAAAATCTAAAATCTCAATGGTCGGTGAATCTAAAATTAGAAAGTACGAAATACTTAAGTAGTGCGTCTAACATCTGTCGAAATACTTAAGTAGTGTGTCTAACACGTGTCGACTATTTTTGAACTTCATTTATTAATATAATATGTGACACCGTTTTCAGAAAACGTAAAATTTAAAGTCTCAAGCGTCGGTTAATCTAAAATTAGAAAGTACGGAATACTTAAGTAGTGCGTCTAACACGTGTTGACTATTTTTGAACTTCATTTAAATATACAATCTGTCATAAAGTGTTTAGGAAACATAAAATCTAACGTCTCAAGGATTGGTGAATCTAATATATGGATACGTATACGTGATACGTATACGGCAGATGATTAAATTATATTTAAATATTATTAAGCTTAAACAATAAATTTAGTCATATTTAATTTATTATTCATTAATCTTACTTAATAAATGTAGTTATATTTAATTAGATATTCATTGTCTAGGTTCAATGAATCTTAATATAAAGATGATTCATTATCTAGTCAAAATAAATTTTTAATTAAATATAACTACATTTATTATCTAAGATTAATGAATCATAAATTAAATATAACTAAATTTATTGTTTAAGCTTAATAAATTGTTAATACTATATGTGACAAAGTTTTTAGAAAACGTAAAATCTAACGTATCAAGGGTCGGTGAATCTAAAATTAGGAAGTACGGAAGACTAAAATAGTGCGTCTAACACGTGTTGACTATTTTTGAACTTCATTTATTAATAAAAAATTAGAAAGTTCCTAATATCTTCATCCTTTTTACAACACCTTTCTTAATAAATGTAGTTATATTTAATTAGAGATGAATTGTACCTCGACAATGAATCTAGTCATCCTTTATATAGAACAACTTAAACTAAAAAAATGACTAGATTCATTGTCTAGGTTCAATGAATCTTAATATAAAGATGACTAGATTTATTATTATTCACAATAAATCTCTAATTAAATATAACTACATTTATTATCTAAGATTAATAAATCATAAATTAAATATAACTAAATTTATACGTATAATATATGGAAGTACCGCTAACACGTGTCGACTATTTTTGAACTTAATTTACTAATACAATATGCGACACCGTATCTATAGTTGTTTTTGAAGAAGTAAAATTAATAGTTTTAATAATATTAAAGGATTTTTAAAAAATCGTACTACGAGTATTATTTTATCACGCAAATTAATCTATTTAGTTATATCGAGTAACTTATATTCTACGTTCAATTCCAATAAAATTGCATTATGTGAGGAGTATAAATACAGTTATTTTCAATTTATTCAACAAAATTGCATTTAAACCATTCAATTTATATATATATACTTCAACATTGTCATTTACTTCGTATTTGTCTTCATTTCTATTGTAGATTACTTTTACGGAGTAATTTAGATGACAAGCTAAGTTCTTCAATTACAGACATAACATTTGCATTTTTTACGTACAAATTCGTCACAACTATTATCGAACTTTTCATTAACATGATTCACAACTGAAAAAAAAATCTATTTTTTAAAGGAAAATTTAACACCAATAATCCATTCTTTTAATAATTTTCCAATAATAAATTGATCTTTATTTAATACTATAATAAACTTAACCAAGACCAAATTTTCTCCTAAATGAACTACCATTAATATTAAATGGTTGGTGACCTGCATCTTTCTCCCTCTTTCCATTTTGATGTTCTTCAAATTAATTATTTTCCTTTTCTCTCATATATTTTTCTTCATTCTTTCACCTTTCTCTATTTCTTCAAGCAATATAATTGAAAACAAAAACATAAAAAAGAAAAAAGAAAAATAACATTTTTAACTGTCATTTCAGGCGACCGAGAACCCGAAAACAAGCTCGAAAACGGGCCAAAACCCGCTTCTTTTTCAGGTTTTGAACCGGCTGCCTTGCCTTTTAAGATTAATTATCTTCTTCCTCATCATCAAATTTTCCTAAAATTTTATTTCTTTGATTATACCACTATGTATATACAAATTTAACATTAACCACAAACTTCTCATTATTCATCATCATAGCACCGTCACTGCCTTCCTCTTTTTGGGGTTTATCTGGCTTCAACATTGAGTTGATAAATACCAAAAATCCTCTTTGGTAAGGATATGAGAATAACAAAAGAAACTAATAGCATAACCACCATCGAGCGTAAAACAAGTTGTTCTACACTTTGTAATTGCATAATACGGAGTATTTCTTTGTTTTTACCGGAGACTCCGTCACTATTAAACCTCACCAAATCGACATCAACGGGGATTGATGTCTACCAAGGTAAGGACGTCGGTGGTGGTAGGCGTTGTCTCCGGTGACGATTCCGGCGTGGGCGACAGTCGGTGAGAGAAGTGACGCCGAGGTCGATGGTGGAGACGACGTCCAGTGGTGACACCGGGGACTAAGGACGCCGGCGATGGCCGTCGTGCTGAAAAAGGTTAAGTCAACTTGGCGGCGGCAGGTTTACGGTGGTCGTGATGTTGGAATTTTTCATTGGTGGTTGTTGTTGTTGTTAATTATGAATATGATGTGTTTGTTGGAGTAAATGAAGGAAAAAATAAGAAAGGTTGGAGTATGAGATTTGCAGTGGTAATGGAAGGAAACAAGAGGAGTGATGCAGAGGAATATAGAGGAAAAAACATGCTATTAATGGTGACTTAAAACTTGATGAATGATTGAATGGGTGAAAAAAATTACTTCCCATTGATTAAATTAATCTTGAGGAAATAAATTAATGGGAAATTTTTTATTATCTAAAAATAATTATGATCCACAACAACAACAACAACAAAAAAAAAAAAAAAAAAAAAAAAAAAAAAAAAAAAAAAAAAAAAAACTGTTTTTAAACTAGGTTGAAGAAGAAGTAGGATGAAAAATAGAAAAAATGGGTATGAAATGCAATTCAGTTAAAATAAGTATATGAAGAGTATATTAAAAAAAAAATATAAAAAAAATATAATAAAAGGGCCCATAAAATGAAGCAATTCAAATTTCAAAATTCAAACCAGCCAAATAATGAAAATTTTTGGAAATTTTTTGATCCTACTTAACTTTACACGTGGCACTTTCTTATTGGTTGGTGTGTAGATGAGTTACACACCAGGTGTATCTCTAGCCTTTTCCGTATGATTTGGTCATACTTTGTGACTTCTGCTTTTGGCTTGGAAATATAATTCATGATTGCATGTTTTGGGTGTTTGGACATTTATTCCTCTGCATCATGAGTTTGCATCCATGGTTGATTGGTTGCTTTATGTATATTTCCTTCTTGATGTTGCACTGTGCTATTTTGTTTTACGGTAGCTATGGTTTCAGTCCTTTTGTTAATCTACTCCGTATATTTTATATACTCCTTGTTTTGAGATTCACATGATACATTGATATTATTGTTTGGCATGTGATTTTATTATTGCACTTTTGTTACTGTGTTTTTAGTTATTTTGGAGTATATATTGTATGATTTTATGTACATAATGGTTAGGGTACATAAACTAAAGAATTAAATGTTGAGTGATTCAAAATTTTGTTAATTAAGGAGTAGCCACAGCATCTTTAGTTAATTAAATTTTATTTTGGAATCACATTTAGATATTAAACATTTATTAATATTGAATATACATTATGTTAAGTATATGGATTGAGTTAAATTATTGTGCCTTAAGTAATTTAAAATTTTATTGAAAAGATAATAGCCACAGCATATCTGATTAATTTAATTTTATTTTGAAATTACATATGGATTAAAGGCATTAATTGTGATTAATTATACGTAAAATGATAAGACTTGCCCACATGAATCTTATTATAATTGTATGATTAGTTAGGGTGAAATATTAAATTATGTTTCTTAATTTACCCACAGGTGTTTTGAGAAATAATGATTTGATAAGTTTTACCATAAAGTTAATTTCGAATATGTATCTAATTGAGTAGAACTTTTAGCCCACAGGCAGGTTTTATGTCGCTAGGTTCATATTTTGAGCATGATTTACATTGGTAAAGCATGATAATGTTAAGTCTCAATTTTTGGTAATAAGCATGTTGTTTACTTTGCAGTATTTTTATCTGGATCTTCAACTGATGTCAAATTTGACGTTCCTGAATTAAGTGGTGATAATTATAAGGTGTGGAAGGAGAGAATGCTGCTGCAGTTAGGCTGGATGGATCTTGACTATGCGATAAGGAAAGACGAGCCGCCTGCTATCACAGAAACTAGCTCACCTGATGCAGTAGACCTTTATGAGAAATGGGAGAAATCTAACCGTCTCTCCATCATGTTCATAAAGACTAAGATCTGTGGTAGTATTTAGGGTTCGATCGAACAGCATAAGAAAGTGAAAGATCTGCTGAAAGCTATAGATGAGCAGTTTGCAACCTCTGACAAGGCTCTAGCCAAAGACTTTATTATGCGCTTTCGCCGCTAAGGCTCATCAAACAAAGGGTGTGCGTGGTTACATCATCCGCATGAGGATGCCTCTACCAACTTAAGGTTTTGGAAGTTACTATGTCTGATTCCTTTCTAGTGCATTTTATTTTATGCAATCTTCCATCGCAATATGCCCCTTTTAAGATCTCCTATAACACGCATAAGGATAAGTGGTCTATTAATGAATTGATGACCATGTGTGTTCAGGAGGAGGGGAGATTGCAGATGGAGGAAGGGTAAAAGGTGAACCTGACTACTTGTACAAATAAGGAATCTGGTTGTGCAAGCAAGTTCAAGGGTCGCCCTAAGGATAAAGGGAAAGGAAAGATTCCAGCTGAGCGAACTATTAAGGAGTCTGCGTGTTTCTTCTGTAAAAAGAAGGGACACATGAAGAAGGATTGTCCTAAGTTCAAGGCCTGGCTCAAAAAGAAAGGTAACTTTCTCGCGTTCGTTTGTTACGAATCTAATATGGTTAGTGTTAATCATAGTACATGGTGGATTGATTCTGGTACTACAATTCACGTTTCGAATACCTTGCAGGGTATGACAAACCTAAGGAAGCCGATGGGAAGTGAATGTTCCATCTATTCAGACAACCAGATGGGTTCACATGTGGAGGCCATTGGAACCTGCAGTTTAGTTTTGAGCAGTGGTTTTATTTTAAATTTAGAAAAAACGTTTTATGTTCCCAGTTTTTCTAGAAACTTGATTTCGATTTCGAGACTTGTACCGTTTGGTTTTTCATTTGTTTTTTCAGACTCTGGTTTTAGTATTTCTAAAAATTCTGAAACAATTGGTTTTGGTATGTTGTCTGATAATTTATATCGTCTTGAATTACAAAATGATGTTGCTCAAAATTCTATGCATGTTAATACTGGTTTGAAAAGATGTATTATGAATGAGAAATCCTCTATTCTGTGGCACCGGAGATTGGGACATATCTCCATTGAGAGGGTAAAGAGGTTAGTGAAAGATGAAGTACTTGATACTTTAGACTTTACTGATTTCGATACTTGTGTTAGTTGCATTAAGGGTAAGCAAACTAACACATCTAAGAAAGGTGCTAAGAGGAGTTCTAACCTTTTAGAGATCATACATACGGATATCTGTTGCCCGGATATGAACGCGAATGATCCAAGATATTTTATCACTTTTATTGATGATTACTCACGATACATGTATCTCTACTTACTTCGTTCTAAGGACGAATCTTTAGATGCCTTTAAATTATTTAAGGCTGAAGTTGAGAATCAGTGCGATAGGCGCATTAAGATTGTGAGGTCTGATAGAGGTGGTGAATACTATGGTAGATACACTGAGAACGGACAAGCACCTGGTCCATTTGCTAAGTTTCTTCAAGAGCATGGGATTGATGCCCAATACACTATGCCTGGTTCTCCAGACCAGAATGGTGTGGCAGAAAGAAGAAATAGGACATTAATTGAAATGGTGCGATGTATGCGAAGTAACGTTAAACTTCCTTCGTTTTTGTGGGTTGATGCACTAAAGACGGCAGCGTATATATTGAACCGAGTTCCTTCCAAGGCTGTCCCTAAGACGCCTTTTGAGTTGTTCAAAGGATGGAAACCGAGTTTGCGACATATACGCATTTGGGGATGCCCGTCTGAAGTGAGAATATACAATCCACAAGAAAAGAAGCTTGACCCAAGGACTATTAGTGGGTATTTCATTGGATATGCCGAAAAGTCTAAGGGTTATAGATTCTATTGTCCATCTCACAGTACAAGGATTGTGGAATCGAGAAATGCTAAAATTCTTGAGAATGACCTGATCAGTGGGAGTGATCAATTTCAGGATAAAGTTGCACCTGAAAATGATCATCATAAGGATCCCTCTACTGACTGAGGTAATAGGTTGGTGGTTGTTCACGTTCCTCAAGTTAATCGACGAGTTCAACAACCAAATGCGTAAATTCCACAAAATAATCTTGATCAAATTCTGATAGATCATAATGTGAATGATGACCCAGTTCATCATGAGCAGGAGGAACAAGTTCACCAAGAGGTTGAACAAGTTCCATTAAGAAGATCTATTAGAGAAAGACGATCAGCTATTCCTGATTGTTATGTATCGAATCTACAAGAATTGGATTATAATGTTGGAGCTGACAATGATCCTATGTCATTTTCACAAGCCGTAAGTTCTACAGATTCAAACTTATGGATGAATGCCATGAAAGATGAGATGGACTCTATGGCGTCAAATCGAGTTTGGGATCTCGTCGAGTTGCCCGATGGTGTAAAAACCATTGGTTGTAAATGGGTCTTTAAGACAAAAAGAGACTCACTAGGCAACGCCGAGAGACATAAGGCAAGACTCGTTGCTAAAGGGTTCACTCAAAGGGAAGGAATTGACTACACGGAGACTTTCTCTCCTGTGTCAAAGAAAGACTCCTTTCGAGTAATAATGGCACTAGTAGCTCATTTTGATTTCGAGCTACATCAGATGGATGTGAAAACGGCATTCCTTAATGGCGACTTAGAGGAAGAGGTTTACATGAAACAAAAGGTTTTTCCTCTAAGGACGGAGAGCACTTGGTTTGTAAGCTTAATAAATCCATATATGGATTGAAACAAGCCTCCCGACAATGGTATAAGAAATTCCATGAAGTAATCTCTTCATTTGGTTTCGAAGAAAACATCATGGATCAATGTATATACCTTAAGGTCAGTGGGAGTAAGGTTTGTTTCCTTGTGCTGTATGTGGACGATATTTTGCTAGCGACCAATGATAAGGGGTTGCTATATGAGGTGAAACAATTCCTTTCTAGTAACTTTGATATGAAGGATATGGGAGATGCGTCTTATGTCATTGGCATTAAGATTCATCGAGATAGATCCCGGGGTATCTTGGGTTTGTCTCAGGAGGCCTACATTAACAAAGTACTTGAAAGATTCGGTATGAAAGATTGTTCACCAAGTGTAGTGCCCATTGTGAAGGGTGGCCAGCCTGATTTAGACCAATGTCCCAGGAACGATCTTGAGAGGGAACGCATGAAAAATGTTCCCTATGCTTCAGCTGTTGGAAGCATTATGTATGCCCAGGTCTGTACTAGACCTGACATTGCGTATGTTGTTGGAGTATTAGGACGATATCAGAGTAACCCAGGATTTGATCACTGGAAGGCTGCAAAAAAGGTATTAAGGTACCTACAGGGTACAAAGAACTACATGCTTATGTACAAACGAACTGATAATCTCGAAGTGGTGGGTTATTCTGACTCCGACTACGCTGGCTGCATCGACTCACGCAGATCCACTTCTGGATACGTGTTCATGCTTGCTAATGGAGCCGTGTCGTGGAGGAGTGCTAAGCACTGACAGCCTACGTCGACAATGGAGGCTGAGTTCGTATCTTGTTTTGAGGCTACCTCACATGGTGTTTGGTTAAAAGGTTTCATATCTGGACTTAGAGTCGTGGACTCTATTGGTCGACCAATTAAGATGTATTGCGATAATGCAGCTGCTGTCTTTATGGCTAAGAACAACAAATCTGGAAGTCGTAGTAAACATATCGACATTAAGTTCCGAGCCATTAAAGAACGTGTTCAAGAAGAAAAGGTGATCGTTGAGCACATTAGCACTGATCTGATGATTGCTGACCCCTTGACTAAAGGCATGCCAATTAAGAGTTTCAAGGGTCATGTAGCTAATATGGGACTTGGTCCCGATTTGTGATACGTTTACTGTTTTGTTTTGAACCTTTCATTCAGTTGGATATTTTCTCATTTGGAGTTATGAACGTACGTATTTTGTCATTTATATTTTATATATCTTGAGAAATATCATTATGTTGACCTAGAGTAAACATAGGGTTTGCTCATTAAGTGTTAGTGTGATTTGTGAGAAGACCTTGTGTAATGTGATACATGGAAGATTAGTCCTTGCTCAATGAGGACTCGTCGCTATGATTCGTATATAAGGTTTTCTGGTTAAATGGGCCAAGTGGGAGAATGTTGGATTACATTATAATGTAAACTTAAGTGACCCATTAAGCTTCACCAAAAGATCTGGAATATCAAAGGGTCTGGAATATCAAAGGGTCTGGAATTTCAAAGATCTGGAATATTTTATTTGACCTTTTCCTTTTGGAAACGAATCACTCAACATTATACTACGCCGGTTTAATGGAAGCTGACATTGTGCTATAAATACATGGTCACTAAACCTACTTTCACACACAGAAAAATACACCATTATATTGTGAGTAGTGAAGGTTTAGCACCGAAAAATTAGTGGGATTATTGGGTTATTAGCAGATCAGGAATACCTTAAGCAATGGCTGGAGGTTTGACGCTCGTTTCTTTACGCTTCCGTTTTTCGATCTATTATGCTTGTTGTATGATCTGACTTATATGATAAGTATAATATATTTAATTCTTACATGATTCAATTTGGACCGAAAGTTATTAAATCTGCAAGTTGACTGAAATTCTGACAGCTCTGCTTTGAGCCAAGTTAGACCTATCTGTATTCAATGCCAATCAACTTAAGGTCTAGGAAATGCATTGGGTGAATTCCTTTTCTTATTAGAATATAATCAAATATCTTTTTAAAGGTATATCATGGGCTTTGTAATTCAACCTCAAGAGTGAACATGGCAGCTTCAAACTCCCTGCAGATTGTGAAGTTCAAAAATCAGACATGTGTGCATCACTTTTGAATATAGGCTGAATGTAACGGTTTAGTGAGCATGTAATACTTTTGGACCTATCCTACAAAGTGTCTTTATTATTACATTCCTAGGATCAGTCCAAAAGTATGCTATAATCATGAAAAATAACAATATTAGCACTCGTATGAGTCACATCAGTGAAATAACGTAGTAAGGTCCGCGAATTTAGAACCTTAGTTTTAGCTACGAAGCTATATGTCTCAAGAACATGCATCTGATTGCTAATGATGCTTAGGGTATGTTACTCAACCCTACAAAGCATATATCTTCAGAACTGAAGAGTGTCTATTGGGTGCCTCGTCAATACCATATCGGTTTCACATGATAAGAATCTGTAGACGTCGTAGCAGAAGTTGATCGTTAAATATATATGATTATAAAAACATAAGCTGGCATATTATTACTAAATGACAAACATCTTAAAAGGTTTGCAAGCTCCCTTAATGGTCTATATTCAAGTGATAAGTAGGGCTATAGGGCTAAATGTATAAATGTATGAAATAGCTGGAGTAATATTTTTCTTTGAGGCAGGCCTTGCCAAAGCCAGGACATCGGCTTCCTTTGGTTAGAAAGAATCGCATTATTTGTGTGAGAGCAAAAATTTGAGCCATGTGCGGATATAGGAAGAAACGTTAGTTAGAATGATTGCAATGAATCCAAATATAAAAATCAAAACCTCGGCCCATATATATTCATAGGGAGTTTTTGTTAAACCTCGACTCAATGTAATCCAACGTATGACAACAAACACACAAATTAAATCTATGACCAAATCCAAACTAATATGTCATATGAATACAAGACGCAATTGACATAAAAGATAAAATCAAAAATTCAAAACTTACGTAATCTTCAAAGGACAATCGATATGCTCGTACCACAGTATCACATGAACATACTCCGACGATGGTGTCCCAAAAATAGCACCATATAAGGTCAGAATATCCTCACCTCCTCAGACGCCTGGTAACAGGATCATTTAAGGATTAACAACCAAAATAAAAGTGTTAAATAAAACTTAATTGAACAACTTCAGCTAAAATAAATCCATAATCATGATAAACTAACATATTTTCAAAGATAAAATTGAAAACACAAGCGAAAGTTTTAAGGATTACTTGTTGAATTGATAGAAAACAAACTTGGTGATGTTATACAAGTTTGTCATGGCAGCTTGAGTGATGAGATGAGTTTAGTATGTGTTTTTGAGTTGTTTTTACAGGTATTTGGTGGTCCAAATGGTATTATATATGTCGAATTAGCTCGTGGAACGGAAGCCATGAAAAGGCGGAGTTTTGAAGTATACATTCGAGCTACACGCAAGCCCTTGGGTTGTGTGTTGGTCGCGCGTAAAGATGCAATGGAAACCAGACTTTCTGACAAGGTACACGCGAGCTACATTCGAGCAGCACGCGAGTAAGGCGCGACCAAGATTGAGCTAAAAATTGAGCTGCATTCGAGCTACACGCGAGCCAGTTGGTCGCGTGTGTTATAATTTTTGGAAATTCCGTATTGTCTTATAATTACCTTAAAATATACTTTACTTAATTTAGGCTATTATATATTAGACTTAACCTAGTTTTATGAGATTATTATCGTCATTATCATCATCCATCCTTAGTTTTAGATCTAGTTTTAGTTTTCATTGAAGTTTTTGGAGAATTCAAGATTGAACTTTTTGAAGAATTTGTAACCGCCGGTATGAGTAACTAATTTCCCTTTTCTCGGTTCAAGTAATTGAAACGGTTGGATTTTAATTGTGAGTTTGAAAGTTCTAGTCTTTATCCTTGATTATTGATTATTGCTCGGTTTGAATTATTATTTGCGTGATTGATTTGTGATTGCTAGGTGTACAACTAGTCGTCGGATTAATTGCGTAATTGTTAGTTTTGTTAGTTGAACGGGATACGTTGATTAACTTAACACTAGTAACAACTAGGTTTAATTGTTGAACGGGATACGTTGATTTTTAATCCTAGGAGCGATTTTCA